>JAWDJD010000001.1:324788979-325108979 GCA_035047305.1 Bradypodion pumilum
AATCTTCCCGCGCTGTTGTTCTAGGTGAGTCTTGGACCAATGAGCTTGGACGCTCGCTATTGCCATCTAGTGGCCACTAGCTCGCGTCCTATTAAGGTTACAGTGATGCAGCTGGAGGTTACAATGTTACACATAGAAAAGGTTACATTGGATACACATGGATAGGTACATTGTTTAAAGGCACAGGCTTTAGGACACAACAGATGATCAAGTGTCCTAATTGTCAGAGGATAATCCTCTATTGAAAGGCAAGATTTATTTTTTCCAAGAAGTGAAAATAATTTACCAACACTTAGTACTTGGTCAGCTGACTGTCACTCTGTCATTATTTCTAAATTTACATCTATCTATCTATCTATCTATCTATCTATCTATCTATCTATCTATCTATCTATCTATCTGTCTGTCTCTCTGTCTGTCTGTCTGTCTGCACCTTCCTGCCAGCCATCCTACCAGGTTCATTCTTCATTCATTCATTCATTCATTCATTCATTAGAATGTGTATATTTTATACAGACTTCTTTTAGCCTTCATCTGATTGACACAATTCTTTATTTGGATGGTATGTGTAAATGGCCACTGCCTTCTATGCTCCTTAGCCTCATGGACACTGAGGCACTTGCTTTCTCTTGTTCTTTCTCTCTTTGTTCATATTAGAAACTTGCACAGTTAGACTGTTTTTGACCAGAAGTGGGTTATTTCAATAGTGTTATCTTGGCCATTTATTAGATTTTCTTGTGTATGTGATGCGGCATAAATTCTTGCATGCACAGAAATTCTGCATTGATTGGATTCCCCTACAGAAATTTTGTCTTGTATCCAAGTAGCCCTATTTTACTTGACTATGCTTAAGATATTCCTACTTTGCTTTAAAGTGTGTTCAGTGACTTCCTCATGGTCCAGTCAGAATATTGTGCTGATGGGAGACACTCTTAGGCATTCACTCAATCAACAAAGTGTGTTTTTTTTGCTCTTCACAGGTTTAGCCTAAGGCTCTTCTGGTTTAATATTTAGAAAAGAAAACTTTTTCTTGACTTAGCCATCATCTAAGGCTTTGATGTCTGCAGAGTAGATAAGTTTGGTGGTGCACTACCTTATTCCATTCATTATTTGCTAGCACATCTCAATATACTTCTGGAGAGGCAATGCAAGCCAAATAATAGATTTTTTCCCCATGGGAGTAGGTTTCAGCCAGCCAGCAATAATCCTGCATGATTCATTTTTTTTTTTGGCATTTGCTGATTTATACCTTATGGCACTAACATTTTCTGCTGTGGAGTAGCAGAGGGACAAAGCTGCTGCTCTTGTTGTTTGTGGGTGTGCACCCCAGTCTGAATGTTGAGTCCGTCATAAGAAGTAATCTAACCAGCAGGATTGGGTTAACAACAGTGATTCTTTATGAAGCTCAAGAACCGGACTGAAGAATATGTACTAGGGTGGCCTCTATATATACAGTGATTTGACCATTACAAAACAAGCTACATTTAGGCAGGCTTCTGGAGGACAAGCAAAGTTCAACCTTTCCCGCTTTGACAGTTATTTGAATTTTGCGCCCTTAGAAATGGCACACGTCTCGTTCTTCCGCTTTGGTGTGGTTTATCTTTTAAAACAGAATAAAGCTTTATACACAACACTGAGCCAGCCAGTTTCCTAAATATATTTCTAGCAGCAACTTTCTGTTTGGTGTTTAGACAACCATTTTTGCAGGCCAGGGTTTGAACCAGTGATACCTGGTTATTTTGTGCTAAGGCAATTTTCCAAAATCTTGCCTTCCCAGCTAATTTGGAGTTTCCTCTGAGCTTTAAGTGAAAGACACATACCTATGTTTTTAAAGGGGTTGGTTTCAGTTGGTTGCTTATATAATGTAAAGAAAGATTGTCTAAAGCCGATATTAGTTGGTGCTCATTGTACTCAGAGGTTTCCCACTGAACTGTCAAGCAGGATCATCAGCATAGATGAAACTCCTGACATGTGGGAAGATTGGTGATCATTTGTGTAAATGTTAAAAGCAATGGTGCTAGGACACTACCCTGTTGGCAGACCATTCATTGGATTTCTTCAGTGACTGTGTCTCCTTTGAAATTTGGCAACTCACCTTCGGATCTGAAGCAGAACGATAATCATTTCCATTAATCCATGGTCTTCAGTAAGGAGGTAGAACTTTTTGAGCAGCTGTTGATGCTGGTCAGTGTCATCTGCTGCTGTAGGGTCAACAAATGCTGCTCCAGTTATTTTATGTGTCTCAAAACTGTCCTCTATATGTTGGGTTACATCCAAGATATGAGCTGTACACAGTGATAGAAGATGACATAAGAATGTTCTTATCTATGTGCCATCCCATTGAGTAGGATGAATGAAGGAGGCCCTTTTCTAGTCCCTTTTTAGGCTAGATTAGGCCTGTGAATGTTGTTTTTAAGTTTCATCAAGTTGCTTCCAGCTCATGGTGGCCCTAGGAATGAGTGATCTCCAAAAGGTTTTCTTCTCAACATCCCTGCTTAGCCATTATAAACTCAAGTCTGTGACTCCTTTTATGGAGCCAATCCATCTTGTATTTGGTCTTCCTCTTTTCTTGCTCTTTTCAACTTTTGCCAGCATTTCTCTTCTGGAGAATCTTGCCTTATCATGATGTGACCAGAGTATGATAGTTTTTATTTCATCATTTCTGCTCCAGAGATAGCTCAGGTTCGATTTGTCCTAGGAGCCATTTTATTATCCTTCTGGCAGTCCCAGGTATAAAGCTTTCCTCCAACACTGCATTTCAAACAAATCAGTTTTTTTGTTAGCTTTCTTTACTATCCACCATTCATATTTGTTAATGTGGTGGTTGGGAATACAGAAGTGTGAATGATCTTTGATCTACAATGACACATCTTTACACCTGATGATCTTTTCTAATTCTTTCATTGCTGCCCTTCCCAGTCTTAGTCGGTATAGAAAATCTTTAATTATTTCAATTTTCTTCAATTTCTTCATTGTGAATGTTAAAGTTGTGTAGTGCTTCTGAAGTCATGATTTTTGCCTTCTCAATTTTCAACTGCAGTCCTGCTTTGACACTAAAATTGTTTCAAGTCATCACTGCTTTCTGCTAGTAGGATGGTATCATCTGCATATCTTATTGCTTTCCCCATTAATGTTTTGATTTAGAGCACATACAAGTTAGTCATCTAAGTCATTCACCTTACCAACAGAAATACCTGAGTATTTGTTAACAGCAAAAATAACCTGTTTTTGCATTTATTACTAGTAGTTTCAGGAAATATTAATGGAATTACTAGAACGCACCAAGTAGAAAACTACATGGTTTATAAAGATGACTCCCATGTAGGTCTCAAACAGATACATGACCTGTTTAGTGTGTTTTTAAGGAATACATTCTGTGTAATAAATCAGATATGGAACTAATGTGTAAAAGGTAATTCTGGCACTGAAGCATTTGGCACTACCATTGAAAAATTCTTGTGCATCACTGATGTCCCAAATGGATGCAGCAGTGGGTTTGTATAACTTGCCCTTTTTCATTCATATCATCAAGTTGCAGGGCAAGGAATATTCAATTAATTAAAGATGTTGGGGGACAGTGGTTCATAAAATCAGGCATGATTAGAGAAAACATATTGTTTTATTGGGCAGACAAATCTTTAGCTTAATGTAAAGATGGGTCAATTTAAGGAGGCCCCCCAGTAACGTTGATAAACCTTTGGTACCATTGCATATAAAATGATACAGTACTTACTTCAATGGGGTTGGCACAATGCGTGACCCATCATTTTTCCTCCAATCCATTATCAAGGTGTGGTAGCTTGGCAAGTGCACCAAATTCTGTCAGTGATTTAACTGGACACTGTCTTTTCAGTGGAGGATTTCCATTACACTCTCATATACCTTAATAAAGGAGAAATCCTGCCAAGAGTTTATAGAAAGGTAAAGGTCGCCCTTGCTCGAAAGCCAGTCCTACCTGACTCTAGGGTTCGGTGCTCATTTCCATTTATAGCTAAAGAGCCAGCACTGTCTGCATCTGCAGACTTTTCCATGGACATGTGGCAGGCATGCCTAGACACTGAAGTGCACAGAACACTATTTACCTTCCCACCAAAGTGGTACCTATTTATCTACTTGCAGTTTCTTGCTTTCAAACTGTTAGGTTGGCAGGAGCTGGGACAGAGATGGGAGCTCACTCCATTGTGCAGCACTCGGGTCTCAAACTGCTGACCCAACAACCTTCCAATTGTCAAGTTCAGCATCTTAACCACTAAGTCACTCCAGTCACCCAGGTTGTTGATTAATCACAGCTGAGCAGCCATTTATTTACAAGGCTGTATATAACCTCCTACAGCCTTGTAAATAAATGAGTAATTAATACAGTTATACAGTGTGAATTTGGTAGTTCAGGTTCAATGAACAACACAGTTTTTCTGTGTTCCAGAAGATTGGTTTGGATTCTGATTTAGCCTTCAGCATAGTTAAGGATGGTTCTGACATCATTGCAGGTCCAAAGTTCTGGCTGCAGCAAGGAAGAGATGGGCCTTCATGATCTGGTGGTTGCTTCTGACTGCTCAGTTGTGATTAATTGATCAAAGATATACAATTAAAAGCCCAACACTTTTAATTGTATATTACACTTGGTAAACACATGTTAACTGCTGAAGTGTTCACATTTAAGATTATGAAGGAAGGCATTACCTCCACAGACTTAAAAGAGACTATATTAAAGATCTTAATATACAGTGTATGTAGAGCTTTGGATTATGACAAAATCTTCATCTTCTAGGCCTTTCTTTTTTTTTGGAGGATAATCATCTTTGTCTTTACTCGGTTGTTAATTCAACTAACAGGGCCAAGATTAGGGAAAATCTGTTTTAATCAAATGCTGAATTATCTTTTCAGGTCTAATGTGCGTGTGCCAGTTGTGTGAAGACACAAACTTCACTTGTGAAACTAATGGAGCATGTTGGACGTCTGTCATGCTCACCAATGGTAAACAAGAGGTGACAAAGGCCTGTGTTTCTTTGCCGCAGCTGAAGGCGCAAATCTTCTGCCGCAGTTCTAAGAACATAACCAGGACTGAGTGTTGCTTTACAGATTTCTGCAACAATGTCAGTATTCACTTGCCTACAGGTAAGCAATCCCCAACAGTGCAAGAAATGGTCAAATTAGATGAAAACATTAGCAGACATTTGCAAACCTATAGCATACTTGTCATCCAGTCACAGATTTCTCTCAGTCTGAGCAATCAGACTTGGAAATTAAGCCTGTGTAGATCTCCCAGTGGCCAATCATAGAACAGAGCAACCTAATTTGCAAGATATGGGACATAAAAAAAATACTCATGCTATGACAAGCAGATGCTTTACAGCAGGGACTCTTAACCAGTGGCCCACGAAGCAAATGCAGCCTGTGGCATCATTTAATGTGGCACCCCACTGCCTCCGACACACCAGGAAGTGCCATATGGTGGTGGAAGGGGGAAATGGCCGTCCGGCCCCTGAAGCTGTCTGAGGGAGCATGACCCGGCCCCCGACTTAAAAAGGTTGAGAACTCATGCCTTACAGTGTTTAAGAAAACTGATATTAATGGCATGCTACCTGTATCATGAAGTTCAGGCCCAAGATCTAATATGGCTGCAATACTATAACAGTTGCCTAGAAGTAAGCCTAATTGAACATAGTGAAAACCTGCTTTGGGTTAAATATGCATAGGCTGTGACAGCATGTTAGAGTTTTAAAAAACTGGATTGCTTTTTTGTTTTTAAGACCATGTTATGAGGAGCTTATCAATAGAAATATTTTTAAAGTTTGCAGTTAAAAATTAGAGATGCAACCTAATCCTATTGTTTTTCTTCTAGGATTTTTTAAAAACTGTTGGAAGCAAAATGTTGGATTTTTATTCTTGCTCTTATAATTTACTTGCCATTCAAATGATGGTTATTTTCATTCTGCTATGTGTGGGCAGGTGTCTATCGAGGGAAGTCGTTTGGGTCAAACTGCTTTATGAATAGAATCTTCTGCTCTCCTTCCAGCTACTTTGCCTGATTTGTACAAAGCTTGTGTTTTTTATTAATTACTTATTGATCAAGTTTCATTACATTTTAGTGTAATGTGTACATTTAAATTAGTGAACTTCAGCAATGCCACTGAGATAAGCCATGTAGCGGAGCACAGGAAACTCTTTTCACAAGTTGGAACTTCACTCTGTCTGCTTTATTATTCTTTGCACTAACTGACAAGTTAGTAATACCTTTCAGGATTTGGCTCAGATTTTCTCAACCTTGCCTGGAAGGTCCCCCCCCCCTTTCAGAATATGGAAACTGTGCTACAAAACCCTATCTTCTCACTTTGGACACAACCTCATTAGATGAATCACACACCTTTGTTTTCAGCCTCTGTGTTGTAACATGAAGAACAATACTGTTCTACTTAACAGGATTATCTAAGAATTACCGAAGGAAATCAATAATCAGGTCCCGGTTTGAGGCCATTCACAGGAAATTGACCTGTTGTGGACAGCTTTTTCTATCTGTGGCATTGGCAGAAGTGATGTTTCTAGGGATTGTTTATTCTAGGACTTGCCATCTTGCTTTCCCACAGGGCCACTGCCGTGGTGCTCTGTTCCACTGTCAAAAATTAAAATAGCAACTCCTAGACTGACCAAGCTGCCCAGTATGAAGGGCCTGACAGGTATCAGTGCTGATGAGCCTTTTTGCCTGCTCAAAAGTACTAGATGTTGTTCTCCTCTCAACATTAGAATTTAAATGGCAAATATTAAAGGCCTATGTCCAATGTGTCAAGATATTGGTAAAACTAGTAGAGGTTGCCCGGCGTTGCCGGGCTGTTTTAAATGGTGTAGGAAAGTTTTTGTTGTTGTTAATGTTTGTAAAGAAGAGGTTAGTCTATAATTAAAGTTTTTATTTATACACATTTTTTGGCGGCCTGTTATAAACTGTGATGAGTTTTGTTTGGTGTTTTGGTTTTGTGGATGAAAAAAAGAACAAAGGATGATATACTTTTTCCAAAAACTTTATTTAACCCAAAAAAAATTAGTATGTATTTTTTTAAATAGTTGTACCATAGGTAATAATTTAAAAAATGTGAAAGTACATGTTTTTCACAATAAATGTTTTTAAACTGTGTATTGATGTTTTTGTTTTTTATTTGAGTAAAAATTCAGCACAGGATTTTTGAATAGTTTTTATTTTATTTTATTGACCTATGTTTTTGATTTGTGTAAAATTGTAATTTTGTGTTATTTGTTTTTACTCTTGGGGCCTTTTGTGTGAGGCTGTTGTGTCTTTTTGAATTTTTTTTTACTATTGTGGGCAGCAAGTTCTGCTGGTAGGGGTTATCTTGTATTTTGACTGTTTTTTCTCTCGTGGCCTCTGGGTGGAGCTTCTTCCAGTAAGTAGTCTCTTTCTTTATTCATTTCTTTTCCAGTCGTTGTGGACTGAGGTCGTGTGGTGGTGAGTTGGCTCTTTTTCTTTATTTGGGGTGGTGGTGGTGGTTGGATTTTGTGGTGTTTTGCAGGGTGCTGAGTGTGTTTGAAATTTTTTGTTTTTGTTTACTTTGTCTTGTTTGTTGGTGTTATTTTTGTTTGTTTTTGTGTATTTTTGGATGTTTTTGATTGTTTGCTTTTGTGTTTTTTGTGTCCTACGGGGGGGGATCCCCTCTCTGCCGTCTCCCCTGGCTCTGGAAGGCTTGGGGGGACAGACCCCTTTTGTCCCCCCAAACCTTCCAGACTCATGGGACCCAGCAGAGGGGATCGAATCCAGGCCACCCTCTGATGTTAAAAGGGAAATCTCAATTGTGTTTTCCCCTTTAATATCAGTGGGGTGTGTGTGATCCCCCTCTCCGCTGGCTTCCTTGGGTTTGGGAGGGTTGGGTGGACAAAAGGGGTCTGTTTCCCCAACCTTTCCGGACCAGGAGCCATCGGAGAGGGGGATTCCCCCAAAAAAACTCCGTTTTTAAAGAGAAGTAACTGCTTGGTTTCTTCTCTTTAATATGGGGCGTGTGTGTTTGTGGAGGGGAATCCCCTCTCTGCCAGGTCCCCTGGGGTCAGGAGGGTTGGGGAGACAGACTGCTTTTGTCCCCCCAACCCTCCCAACCCCAGGGGAGCCAGTAGAGAGGGGGAGCACAACACCCCCCCTGGCGCGCAGGACGCTGGGGCTTGTAGTTATGGGTTTGTGTTTTGTGTTTGTGCTGTGTTTTTTTTAAATGGCTTTCTTTTGATTGGCTGTGGCGCGTTTCCGAATGTTCCTTGCGCCGTGCGGTGCGAGAGCCTCTCAGCCTGGTTGGCTCTGGCGTGGCGCAAGGAATGTTGGGAAATGAAGTTGTTTCCCTTTTTCGCGTTTGTGGGGCTGTTGCCCCACTGCCGGTTTTCTCAATCCTTCGTTGACCTGCGGACCCAGATCGGCCGTGTGCACGAAGAGTGAGTGCAGGCAAGTAGGGCGAGGCATAGCAACCTATAGCCAGTTCCAACGGTTAACCCTTGGTTTTATAGGTTAAAATTGTCCTCATTTTGCTGAGTTTTGAAAGCCCCTTGCATCAAATTTCTTATTAGTTGACTCTTTGCTGGGTTATCTCTTCAGGTTTTTTCTCTTCCTGTGGTGGCTGGTGGATTGCTAAAACATTGGCTTCTACTACATACATATGTAGGAAAATAGTTTCACATTGTGAAGTGGATGTAGGTAGGATTAGAAAACTTGCAGTTGGTTGGAATAAAGGAATTGTAGAGGTTTTTCATGCTACAAAATTTGGTAAAACTGATCTTTTCTCAATAACATGAAGGAGATTTAACATTAAATGACAAAAAATGGTCCAAACATGTTTCCTCTTGACATGATAGAAGGAACAGATCCACAAATGCATTTTCCAGTACAACGAAGCCCTTAACCACAAATGTATACCAAAGTATCCTTTTTGCTGAGCAATTTATTTTTATGTTTTATTTTAAGCAACAGGGAAGGTCAAATGTGGTAGCTATTGCTTATTCATTCATTATCTTGGTCTAATTGTTTGTCTTATTTACAGCAAGTAATTGGATTGGGATTTAGAATTTTCTGGAAATCCAGTTTCCACTTAGTCCTACCTATTTAACTCACATGTTTATTTCTCTGTGTGTAAACTGGATATAATGGCCCTTCATTATTTGAAAGATACTGTAATGCAGAATACATTAGTCATGAGCTAAAGTGGTCCCACAAGGCTACCCAGTGTTGGAAACAACTTGTGATATAGGTACTTGTGAGCAATTTTGTTAACTGCATCCATTTTCAGATAAAGACAGAAAGTTCTGTTTTTTTCTTGTATACTTGTTATTATTTACTTGCTGTTTTTATATCTTGTGTTTTCTTCACTGGGTGCAAAGTACTGTACATAGCCTCCCTTGCTTCCTGACTTTATCCCCAGAAGACGCATATGAGGTAGATCAGGGTAAGAGACAGCCATGGGGTCAGTGAGATTCATGGTTCATTGGGGACTAGAAGCTGTCTGTTCTCAACCCTGTTCCAACACAAGCTATTAGGCTATGGTGGGTCTGTTAAAGTAAAACTATACTGAAAACAATACAACACATTTGTGTTGGTATGTAGATTTCTGTGGAAACAGAAATGTGTGAGAAGATGGTTGCTTCCAGCTGTTGTTACAACTTTAATGGCAATTCATCCACATTTGCAGCTTTTTGTGTTGCCATATATGCGCATATGTTCTTCTTCTTTACTTCCTCTTTTGCTGTAGAAATCTGATTCATGTCTCAATCAGTCTCATGAAGCAGCAGTTTATATCATCAGATCTTTTAAGATAGAAACTTAAGAGTCCACGAAGTCCAGCTTCATTAGGCTCAGAGTAAGGAAAGACAGAGACAGACAGAAAACACGACTCCAGTCTTTGGCTGAACAAAGGATACTAAAGGCTTCTCTTTATTCCAAGCAGAGTATCTCAGAAACGAAACTTAACAGAAACAAAACTTAAGGCACAGACAACCAATCAGAAAGTCAGAACCCAAATAAGGAGAAAGAAGGGAGAAATCTTCTCATATTCTACGCATGCCCAAAATCCAGTGTTATCTCTCATGCAGACAAAGAGGACTTTTGTTTACACAATGTGAAGGCAGACAGGAAGACGGAAACCAGATGCCTTCCCACATGTCCTCCTTTTTCATTTAAATTTGAGAGAGGGACGGCTAATCATACCCCTGCATGTCATCATACTCCATAACTACTCCTCCATATACATCATCACTGTCCTCCTGGACATCGTACCCCTCCTGACTCATAGTACCTTGTTCCGGAGGATGATACCTCATTGAGTACAATTGCCGTCGTGCAAAACTCGATGTCTCCCTTCTACGCAGTGGACATGCGTTACACATAGAAATAAGGTTAGGAATACAATTAATGCAAAAACACAAAGATATAAGGCAAATAATAATAATGAACCCATAAAAGAAAACTAGTCTAAGGACAGATAAATCAGGCAACCAAGAAGTCACCCAATCAAAGAGATTAACATCAGTGCGTACATTGTTAATAATGCTCTCCTGTAAATTCTGAAGTTCTTTCTCAATAGTATTATTCAGATCCTGGAATTTTACCCGACATCCCTGGTTCCCGACCCCGTGCATCTGCCTGAAGCGGCATTTGCACTTGTACGGGTAAGGTAAAATAACCCAATGCTGCACATTGATATTGTCCTGGATGGAAATTCGTGGCAACTCCATTAAAAAAGAACCACATGTTAGGATCCTTGATTTGCCATCCATTGCAAATTGAACCACTATCTATAGCAGAATAATCAGGAGTAAACATAGGAAACACATCATATATATCTTCAATAGTAGTGTTAAACAAGGTATAATTAAGCTTATAAGAACTGTTATAACTACCCCATAACCAAAAATAATCATCACAACCCGTATAATTGCCTACACTCCGCAAAACCCTTTGTGCTTGAGTCCAGTACTTCCATTTACTATTCCAGACTCCAGAACTATGACAGCAGAAACAAAGTCCTTTAGTGTATTTCTTGAATGTCATGCTTCGCCAGCGGTGTTGTTAAATTGTTCTGGAGGATTAGAGAAGAGTGTAGATCTATCAAGATGTTGCAAATGTCCAATAACCAACTCTGGCGTGTTGAACAATGCCGGAAGAAAGGCCATTTGAGACACTGCCAGTGGATGCTCATAGTATAACGTTGCATTCTTACCATGAACCTCAAACATATAGTTAGCATGACGAAGCCAAAAGTTGGGGTTGCCCCCATGAGGTATTGTTCTCACAGCTGGAAGCACAGTAAGAAAGAAAAGAACAAATGTCAGCACATTTAGTTTACTGGTGAACCACCATCCTGGAGCTGAGTAACCTTCTTCTCTCTCCATGGGCGGATCGCTCGAGCAGGAATCCTTCCACTCAGGATTCCCTTGTTGCCAATAAATGACCAATGGCTTAGGAAGACACTCCCCTAAGAAACAGGAGCATGCCCTGTTATTACTAGTACCATGTAACTAAACGTGAAACATGAGTGACATATAACACAAATGCAATATCACAAACCCATTTACATGTGTAGGGTACTGAAAACTCTGCCATGTACTTCTGAAGGTACCTTGAAATATGCAGTTTCATAAGGCAATACATAACATAAGCAAAGACAGGTCTTTCTCCTGCAAGAGAATAAGCAAACATTTAAGCATAAACAAAACATGAACCTTTCTTTTCTTCCTTACATGAAGGAGGTCTGGTTGCATTTTAGAAAGCATTTCTCACTTCCCCAATTACATGAGTACGGCATTAAATTTCTTCTTCTCCCATTGGTGTGAGTGAAAGAAGCATTCAATAACTTATAATCAGCATAGCATGGTAACTCAAATACAGTACAAATCTCATTAAAGCATTTCACACTCATAGCCTGAGCAGGTAGACAATTTCTTAAAAAAGGCTGTCAGGTTTTATAATGCAAACAAAGCCAATTCTTCTTTAAAGTCCACACAAACTTTTTTTTCTTTTTAGTCCAATTAAAATGTCCAAATTAAAAGTCCAAATCTTGATTGAAGCTTCCTTAAACACCCTCTTCTCTCCAGCATAGTTCTTGGCATGGCAAAGGTTGAAATTAAGCCATAAATTAAGTCTCACTGAATTCACAAGACAATCCCACACAACCCCCCTTTTCAGCTTTTCAGGCAAACACACATTCCTTCATGCTCCAGCCACACCCATCTGCATTAAGGCAGGCCAATGAGGTGTGAAGGCACAAAGAACAAATTCTCCAGAAATTGCAAGTAATTTCACACAGAAGAAAATCACAGGGAATTCCAAGTTGCTTTCCCTGCAATCCTGATGCTTGAAACTTGGGACAGCTCACTCTGGATCTCTTTGTTTGAGGGTTGGGCAGTTCAAAATCAGCCAAAAACTGTATGTCTTCTCCCTCCTTGTATTTTTGCAACAGCCTGCTGTCCATACAGGCCGGATCCACGCCCCTTTTCCTCTGCATTTCTTTCATCTGCAGCTTCTGAATCTCAACTTTATGACAAACTGCATCTGTTAGTTTGTACTTGCACCCCTTTCTGGTCTTGGGTTTTGTGCATTCCTCCTTTGGGCCATCCTTCCACTTCTGTAGGATCTTCCTGCCCAAACGTGAGGTATCAAGTTTACTACTCAGCTTCTCCTGCTTTTGTGATGAGGGTTGCTTCACGGGGGGGCTGAGATCCCCTATGCTGCTCTTTGAATAACACCCCTTGCTTCCTGCCACTCTGCATGCATTAATAGCTTCAATCTGTGATGAGGTCCCCACCATTTGTTCCCCATCAGCTGGCACTAGTTGTTTTCTAGACTCGGCAGGCAGTATTGCAGCAGAGAACAGGTCTTTTGTAGGGCTAAAAGTGCTTGATTGCTGCAAGGCAGGATATAATGTCCCATCTCCATTTCCACCTCCACCCCCATCAGGGGGCTGTTGTTTCTCATATGATGGAAGGGCAGTTGCCATAGCCCCCCCTTGGCTGGAGGCAAAAGCTGTGGGAGGGGGCCAGCAAGCCCCTGAGACAACAGAATATTCTTTGGAGTGAGTCTTTGAAGGCAGTCTCTAACTTCCTCCCACGTAAATTGAACTGATACAAAAATTCCATTATGCTTCTGCATTTCTCTCCCAATCTGTTTCCACTGTTGTAAGTCCAAGCATTCATCAAATTTAACCCAAGGACTGATTTTCCCTATAGCTTTGACTAGCTTTTGTATCTGCTTCTCATCAGCCTTTCGTCCATTCATATGCAAAAGATCTGAGATATCTTTGCAAAGTTCATTCCCTTGCGAAGTCAATATGCACCCCATAATTAAATTGTGTTTTCCACTTTTCCACTCACCTAGTTGTAATTCTCAAGCGCTTGATTTATGACCTTTCCTCTGGTCGAAGCGAGTGAAGACCTTGTCCCTGGTCGCCAATTATGAGGTGTTAATTGCTGAAGCAGAGTTCAAAGAAGGCTCTCTCATTGAAGTTCAAAGCGTCACACGGAGCGCCACTTGTAGAAATCTGATTCATGTCTCAATCAGTCTCATGAAGCAGCAGTTTATATCATCAGATCTTTTAAGATAGAAACTTAAGAGTCCACGAAGTCCAGCTTCATTAGGCTCAGAATAAGGAAAGACAGAGACAGACAGAAAACACGACTCCAGTCTTTGGCTGAACAAAGGATACTAAAGGCTTCTCTTTATTCCAAGCAGAGTATCTCAGAAACGAAACTTAACAGAAACAAAACTTAAGGCACAGGCAACCAATCAGAAAGTCAGAACCCAAATAAGGAGAAAGAAGGGAGAAATCTTCTCATATTCTACGCATGCCCAAAATCCAGTGTTATCTCTCATGCAGACAAAGAGGACTTTTGTTTACACAATGTGAAGGCAGACAGGAAGACGGAAACCAGATGCCTTCCCACATTTTGCCCCTTTGAGTATTGAGTATTGAGGGAGATACAGTAGAACCGCGGATAAAGTCCAAACTCCGTTCCACAAGTTTGGACTTTATCCGGTTTTGGACTTTATCCAAATCAAATCGGCGATGCATCAGATAACGTCCCAAAAATGGACTTTATCCGAGGTTCCTTTACCAAAAAACTTCCATTTTTTGCGGTTTTGGACTTTATGCGATGCATCACGTGTACATGAAAACCGCGACTTTATCTGAATCGGACTTTATCCGAATTGGACTTTATCCGAAGTACCACTATACAAGGTTCTTGCTCTGGCACTTTTAGCAGCCTCCACCAGTGTTATGTGGTATTCCTCTAATGTTTCTTTGATGTTATGTTTCTTTGATATATCATGATTATGTAACATTGTGTTATGTTATGCTATGATTGAAAAACTTAGATAAAAATTCTCTTTTTCCAGTTCAAAACCTCTCTGGCTGTTTTATTCACACCAATTAACTTAAAAGCTGTTCATCTCTTAGAGAGTGGGAGTGACAGTGTAGTAGGAGAATACTCAGGGTGCAAATGCAAAAAGGGAAGTACAGTACGTGGATTTATCCATTATGAATTCACAGGCAACATATACACAGAACACATAATGTGCAATGCAGGAATGGAGGAATCACAATATGGGATCAAAATTGCTGGGAGAAACATCAACAATCTGAGATATGCAGACGATACCACCCTAATGGCAGAAAGTGAGGAAGACCTAAAGAATCTCTTGATTGGGTTGAAGGAGGAGAGTGCAAAAGCTGGCATGAGACTCAATATCAAGAAAACCAAGATAATGGCAACAGGCCCAATCAGTCCCTGGAAAATAGATGGGGAAGAAGTAGAAGCAGTGACAGATTTTACATTCTTAGGATCAAAGATCACTGCAGATGGGGATTGCAGCCATGAAATAAAAAGGCGACTGATGCTTGGGAGACAAGCTATGAGAAATCTGGGGAACATAGTGAAAAGCAGAGCTATCACATTGCATACAAAAATTTGCATACTCCAAGCAATGGTATTCCCAGTGATAATGTATGGTTGTGAGAGCTGGACCATTAGGAAAGCTGAGCGCAGAAGAATAGACGCCTTTAAAATGTATTGGAGGAGGGTTTTGAGAGTCCCCTGGACAGCGAGGAGAACAAATAGGTCAATCTTAGAAGAAATCAACCCGGACTGCTCACTAGAAGGTCAAATAGTAAAGATGAAGCTGAAGTACTTTGGACATCAAATGAGAAGGGAGGATTCACTTGAGAAGGCCTTGATGCTGGAAAAGGTAGAGTGCAAGAGAAGAAGGGGGTGTCAAAAGGTGAGATGGCTAGATCGTATTGTAGACGCAATGGGCACAGAGCTGGGTGGGCTGAGGAGGATGGTGGAGGACAGAGGCGCCAGGTGGACAATGCTCCATAGGGTCACAAAGGGTCGGAATCGACTGTGTGACTAAACAACAACAACAAAGTTGGGGTTTCCTTGGTGAGTTTCTTTTAGCCAACTGGATAGTAATCAAGAGAGAAGGGGAGGGAATTTGGAATTAACCCTTGTTTGCAGCTTGTTAATACAGTTTCTGCTGTAGCCAAACAGATTTGCAGGAGGCACAGCTACAGAAGAATTATCTTAACAAGCTACAAAAAAGGACTGATAGCCAATTTCCTCCTCTTTTTCTCTCCAAATTGCTTTCTGGTCAGCTAAAACAAGTAGACTTTCATTTCTGGTTGTCCATTCATACATGATGCTCAAATTATCATAACCGTCTGAACCAATGTGAAAACATCTGTTTTGGAGGGGGGAGGGAGTAGAGTCCCCAGTGGTGAAGGAAAAGGTTAAGAAATGGTAGAGGATAAAGGTAAAGGTTTCCCTTGCTCGAAAGCCAGTCGTATCCGACACTAGGGTTCAGTGCTCATCTCTGTTTCAAAGCTGAACAGCCAGCGCTGTCTGCTTCTGCAGACGTTTCCAAGGTCATGTATGTTGTGTTCTGTAAAGCTGTGCCTTTAACAATGTACCTTTGCCTTGTGTTAACAATGTAACCTTTCTGTGTGCAACATTATAACCATCAGCTGTATCAATGTAAACCTGATAAGGGGACGCGAGCTAGTGACCACTAGATGGCAATAGCGAGCGTCCAGCTCTCATGGCTCAGATTCACCTGGTTCAGCAGCGCGGGAAGATTCCCCGCCACCTCTTCACCTGGTCAAGAAGGGCGTGACCTTCTACGACGTCACGCAGGCAGCAACCAATAGTCTGTCGACGAGCCACATTCAAATGTATAGCCAGCTGTATATATTGAGCTACCCATCCGCCATTACCACATGTTCCTCCGGATCATCATGCAATAAACCTGTGTTAAGCCAACCCTTCGGCTGTTTCATTGTCTTGGGTCCCTTACACTAAATTGGCGACGAAGGTGGGATATGGCAGCCCACGGGACCAAGACTTGTGCCGGTTTCGAAATCAGGAAACCGGGCGACTGGGAGATCTTCGAGATGGACTTCCAGGCAGCGCTGATCGAGTCCGAAGTCACGGAAGAGGCAAAGAAAAGGGCCATCTTCACCAGGATGCTCGGACAAGAAACCAAAAGGACCTTGGTGGACCTGATTGCACCGAGGAGGGTGAGCGAATTCAAGGCCAAGGAACTCATGCAGATGCTGCGTGAGCACGTCCGGCCCGCCACGGCGATGTTTCCCGCTCGGAGTGCGTTCTGGAGGCGAGTCCAAGCGGCCGGGGAGACGGTCGCCGCATTCGTGGCGGCCCTGCGGCTGGCGGCCGGCCCGTGCAAATGGGAGAATGCCGATATCACCCTCCGGGACTGTGTGCTGTGTGGCCTGAACGACGCCGAAACCCAGCGCACATTAATGAACCAAGAGCCGCCTCCCACGTTGCAGGAGGTCGTCAGAGCGGCCCAGGCCACAGAAGCCACAAAGGCCGGGGTCCAAGAACTCCAGGACTGGCGGCCGAAGTCGAGCAAGGCAGAGACTCCGGTACAGGCGGCCCGGCGAACTTCGAGGTCGTCCACAGAGAGCAGCGACGACGAGGACGTCCGGAGGGTCTGGAAGGAGAGCCGGCGGTGTGATGGCTGTGGAGCGGCCCACAACCGCGTAAAGTGCCCGTTCCGGAAGGCCGAGTGCCACAACTGCGGCCACCGCGGGCACATCGCCAAGGTGTGCAGGAAGAAGCACGAGGCCCGGCGGAGCTCAGCAGACCGTTCCGCGGGGCAAGACCGCTCAACGAGACCCAAGGACGGCGCTCAGGCCACGCGGAAGCAGGACGGCGTGGGCCGCATCTCCGACGGCAGCGAGGATGACGCCCCAGTGTTCAGCGTGTCTGCAGGACACCCCCGCTACTTTGTTGAGGTACTAGTCCAAGGGGTTCCCATTAGGATGGAAATTGACTCGGGGTCCTCATATTCTATCATTTCCCAGAGGGAGTTTTTGGGAATTGCCCCCCACAAGCGACCCAAGCTCAAAGCGTTGAGGTCCACACTACGGGACGTGCAAGGGAACAGCATTCCAGTGTTGGGGGTTGGAGAGTTTCAGGTTAATTTCAAGAAGCACGCCGCGTCCCTCCCCCTAGTCGTGCTCAAAGGGGGAGATTGCAGCCTCCTCGGGACTCAATGGTTCCAGCCCCTGGGTTTGTTTATTGGGGGGGTGCACGCCGTTGGGATGCACGCCATTGGGACTGATCCAATTCAGGAGGTGTGCGAGGCGCACCCCGAAGTTTTCAAAAAAGGACTGGGGAAATTCAAGGGGCCCCCAGTGGCATTCGACCTGGACCCGGAGGTCCGCCCAATTCGCCTCAAACCACGCCGGGTGCCGTTCGCACTCAAGGACAAGATAGAGGCGGAGCTGGACAAATTGGTGGGCCAGGGAATCCTTGTGCCTGTTGATTCCGCGGAGTGGGAAACTCCAATTGTAACCACACTAAAGGCCAATGGGGAGGTCCGCATATGCGCCGACTACAAGTGCACCATCAACAAGGCGATCCGCCCGAATGCATATCCGGTGCCGGTAGTCAGCCATCTGCTGGCCAGGTTACACGGGGGAAAGTGTTTCGCTAAGCTCGACTTAGCACAGGCCTACCAGCAGCTTACGGTGTCCCCTGCCGCAGCTGCTGCGCAGACCATAGTCACCCATAAGGGGGCGTTCCAGGTGACGCGCCTCCAGTTCGGCGTGAATTCGGCGCCTGGAATTTTCCAGTCACTCGTGGAACGCCTCCTGAAGGGACTGGAGGGGTGTTGCCTTATTTTGATGACGTGTTAATAACGGGGGGGGGGGGAGTCGGGTTGAATTGGCCAAGAGGTTGGGGAAGGTCCTGACAATATTCGAAAAAGCGGGGCTGAGACTGCGAAAAGACAAATGCGTCTTCTTCGCAACCGAGGTTGAGTTCCTAGGGTTTTGTGTGACTCCTGAGGGAATAAAACCATCCAAGTCCAAGGTGGCGGCCATTAAGAAAGCCCCCCGCCCCACCTCCAAGCCCGAGCTGCAGTCGTTCCTAGGGCTGCTCAACTTTTACCACTCCTTCCTCCCCCGGAAGGCAGCGGTGGCTGAACCGCTGCACAAACTGCTAAAGAAAGACCAGGCATGGAAGTGGGGCGATGACCAAGAAAGGGCATTTAGTGAGCTAAAAAGCCTCCTAGCGTCCGACGCCATACTGACCCACTTCAACCCCAAACGCCCGGTAGTTCTGACCTGTGATGCATCCCCGGTGGGGGTGGGGGCGGTGCTGTGCCACGTGTTGGAAAACGGAAGGGAGGCCCCGATAGCATTCTACTCCAGGTCCCTGTCCCAAGCGGAGAGAAACTACGCACAGACAGACAGGGAGGCACTAGCAATAGTCGCGGGGACGAAAAAATTTCACGATTTTCTGTATGGCCGCCCCTTCACCATTGTAACGGACCACAAGCCCCTGCTAGGCATCTTTACCGCAGATAAGCCCACCCCACAGATCCTGTCCCCGAGGATGCTCAGGTGGGCCATTTTTCTCAACGCGTATCAGCACGCATTGGTCTACCGGCCCGGGAAAGAGATCAGCCATGCGGACGCTCTATCAAGGTCTCCCCTCCCCCTAACGCCCAGCCAGGTGAGCAAGGGGGAGCGGGACCATCAGGTTCTCATGATAGAGGTGCTGGATTCGCCCCCCGTAATGCCCGCCGACATTGCCAAAGCGACAGAGAAGGACAAGACGTTAGCGGCAGTTAGCTCCTGGGTGCAGAAAGGGTGGCCGGCGTCCTCCCCAGCGGAGGAGTTCGCCCCATTTTTCAGAAAAAAGCTAGAACTGTCCCTAGAGAGGGGGTGCCTCTTGTGGGGGCAGCGGGTGGTGATTCCCACTTCCCTTCGGCCGCGGGTGCTCAAACTGCTGCACGTCAGCCACCCCGGCATCGTGCGATCCAAGGCGCTGGCCCGGAGTTACTTCTGGCGGCCCCAGCTGGACGCCGACATCGAGCACATGGTCGGCACTTGTGAAAGTTGCCAATGCTCCAGACCAGAGGAGGCCCGCCTTCCCCACAGGGAATGGGACGCGGTTAAGGGGCCATGGTCCCGGGTGCACGTTGATTTTGCGGGTCCGTTCAGGGGCACCCTGTTCCTTCTTGTAGTGGACGCCTTCTCCAAATGGTTGGAGGTTATCCCAGTCACGAGCACCTCCTCGGCCCAGACCATTAGGCATTTGCGGAGGCTCTTTTCCACGTTCGGCATACCCGACACATTAATTAGCGACAACGCTAGTTGTTTCACGTCCTCCGAGTTTAGGGCATTCATGGAGATTAACGCCGTTCGGCATATCACCTCCGCCCCGTTTCACCCGGCCACCAATGGCCAAGTAGAGCGCCTCGTCCGCACCACGAAGGACACGTTGCGGCGCATGGGCCCAGGGGATCTGAACCTACAAGTGTGTCAGTTTCTGCTAGGGTACAGGGTGACCCCGTTGGCGTCAGGATACTCCCCCGCAGAGCTCTTAATGCGTAGGAAACTGACCACCATCCTTACTAGGCTAGACCCCACGAGGGTAGAGGACAAAGGAAGGAACATCGGGCTGGAGGCCACAAAGAGTTTCAGTGTAGGTGCCCCCGTGCATTGCAGGAATTACGCCAGCACGGGCCCAGCCTGGGTGCCGGGCGTAGTTGTGGAGCAAACCGGCCCCGTGTCGTACCGCGTGGAAACCAGTACAGGGCTCCTGTGGGGGCGGCACGCGGACCAGCTCCGACGCAGGGTCTCCGATGAGCAGGGCACAAACCAAACAGAGAAAAAGTCAGCGTTAGGGTTCTCCCCCACCCGTTCAGCCCAAGGGGGAGGAAAGGGGGACCGCGGGCCCCCACCAAGGGGGGAGGAGGATATTCTCGTAGATATCCTGGGGGATCTCTCCGAGGAGGAGGAACCCGACCCCATACATATCTCGCGGAATGTCCCCACAAATGCGGATACCCCTACTAAGTTAGATTTTGATTTTCAGAACCGAGGGGGGGTTCGGAGTGGTCCCCCACCCGTCCAAGCGAGAAGAGGGGTTTTTCGTTAGCCCCGACTGCCCCCGGTCTGCCCACAATGGAGTTTTTCCCTTCCCCTAAGGCCGCCAGACAGCGGCAAGCCACTAACAAGTCTCCCTCTCCCATTTCAGGACAAGGGACCAGGGAACAAAGAAGCAATAGCGCCCCCGGGGGGGCCAGCCCTCTTCACGGCCCAAACGCACATGCAACAAGCCATCTTGGCTGAGAGACTTCGTCTCATCCTAGGGGGGAGGGATGTTGTGTTCTGTAAAGCTGTGCCTTTAACAATGTACCTTTGCCTTGTGTTAACAATGTAATCTTTCTGTGTGCAACATTATAACCATCAGCTGTATCAATGTAAACCTGATAAGGGGACGTGAGCTAGTGACCACTAGATGGCAATAGCGAGCGTCCAGCTCTCATGGCTCAGATTCACCTGGTTCAGCAGCGCGGGAAGATTCCCCTCCACCTCTTCACCTGGTCAAGAAGGGCATGACCTTCTACGACGTCACGCAGGCAGCAACCAATAGTCTGTCGACGAGCCACATTCAAATGTATAGCCAGCTGTATATATTGAGCTACCCATCCGCCATTACCACATGTTCCTCCGGATCATCATGCAATAAACCTGTGTTAAGCCAACCCTTCGGCTGTTTCATTGTCTTGGGTCCCTTACTAGGCACCGGGGCGCATGGAACGCTGTTACCTTCCCACCGAAGTGGTCCCTATTTATCTACTTGACATATTTTGCTTTCGAACTAGTAGGTTCCAAGCTAATGTGCATTGACTTGTGTATCATGCAGCATTTCCCAATCTTTCGTTTTTGTACTTCAATTCCTAGAAGCCTAAGTCAATTCCCCAAAGCACTGATCTGTCAATGTTCTGAGTTAGACTTCTGGGAATTGAAGTTCAACAGTGTTCCGTGGAACACAGTTTGGGAAATGCTGAAATATAATAAGAATCTGACCCTCCCAGTCCTGGTTCATTTCCTGTATTATTTGTCAATGTAGCCATCTCCTTGATCATCCTCTTTTACTGCATAGTTATGGCATGTAGGCTTGGAGCTTTACGATAAAGATAAATGCTATGCAAGCCTATACCTCTTTAATTCAGAATGGTTGCTCTGAATTAATTATGCATTGGATTGCAAACAAAGTCTAGCAAAATAAGTGAGAATGAATTGCTTTGGGCAGAGGATTGAGAAATCTTTGAAAAAGCCTCCTTTATTTTAAAATGTTTCTTTCCTGAAGTTAGCTCTAAAGTATGGTAGTACAGGATCAACTCTTTGTCCAGTCTAAGTTGCTTGAACATCTCTGGATGTTTTATTATGTGTTGACTCTGCTGTTAATGTTTAATTCTTGTTGATTTTGGGGTTTTGTGTGTATGTGTCAGTTTTAACTGTTGGCTGATAACAGGGGGAAAGAGTAGTCTGTTTTTATTTTCATTTTAGTAGTACAAAGTTTGCCGTTTCCTTAGAAGTCTAAGTGAATTAAAACACAGAAGTTACCACTATGTTCTAATCCAAGGGTTACCAACCTTTTAAAGTTTGGGGTTGAGTCACGCTCCCTCGGACAGTTGTGGGGTGGACTAGTGGTCCACCCCCGCTGTTCACGGCTGCCATAAATGCATTTATCCCAAGCAGGAGAAGGGGCCAAACGGTGAAATCCAATCAAAGGCAGTAAGACCATTTGTGGCAATAAAATAAGACGAGTTTAATTCACTTTAAGTATATCCAAAACAGATCCAAATTCCATCTAGTTATAAGAGGTTTCAGTGTAAACCTTCATCAGGAATCTATAAAACATTATAATACAGAAAAATCACTAATATTTTGTAATAGCAACCAATATACATATTTACAACAACCTCGGATACATAATATCATCATAAACATCAAACAAGGGATTACCTGTACACTCTTATTATAAAATCTTGAAGTATTCATCAAATATTGAAAGTTTTAAAGAATTTTTAAGGTTTTTTAATTGCGTCCCAAGCCTCACACGTTCAGTCTTTCTGTGCCAATGGATGTCGAAAAAATCATTATCAACGCACTGAATTTAAAGTAAATTGAACCCTATCAGCAGGTGTGTATAATTTCAAATTACAAGAAACAGGAGTAGTCAATCTCCATATTGAGACCATACGGGTGGAGCGTCTTAAAGCGGTGGATATAGAAACATTCTCTTTGTAATAGCTTCTTTTCAATGTTGCTAAGAGAGTAAGGATCAGATTTGCAGCATTCCAAAACCACAAATTTAAAATCCCGGTCACTGTGACCTGCTTTAATAAAATGATTTACCAAGGGTGCTGCAGTGTTGCCTGCCTGAATTTTGGAGCGATGTTCACACACGTGAGGGTTTAATACCAGGGAGACCTATTATAGCATCAATAAATTCCTTGTCAGAGCCCATCTCTCAATTCCTGGATCCCTTTATCAATCCCTTTTCCCGTAATACCTCCTCCTTTATTCTAAACACTACTGATTTTGTTTCCCAGGTGGAGGGTTTTTCTATTCCTGAAGGTGGTGGTTTTATTACTTTGGATTTTCAAGCACTGTATACTAACATTCCTTTGGAGGAGATTAGGACTATTGTTGAAAGACTTTTGGATTGCCATCAGGATTTACACCCCCCCCACACACACACACTTCCTATTGGATCTTTTAGATATTGTTTTGGAACATAATTATTTCAGATTTGGTAGCACTTTTTACTTGCAGATCTGTGGAGTGGCTATAGGGTCTTCAGTGGCACCTGGTTTGGCTAATGCATATATGATCAATTTTGAAGAGGAGTTCATTTTTAATAAATCAGTTAACCCCTTTTTGGCACATATTATGTTTTATAAACAGTTTATTGATGATTTGTATTTCATTTTGGATGATCTTTCTTTTGCTCCAGATTTTGTTTCGTGGATTAACAATTTGGATCCTCACTTAAAATTCACCCATAGCATTAGCAAAACTGATATTCCTTTTTAGATGTTACTACCTATTTGTCTTTTGAACGTGATGTCAGGGTTAGGCTCTATAGGAAGAGTACGGATAGAAATGCTTATTTGAATTATGCCTCATATCATCCATATCATTTTAGGAATAACTTACCTTTTGGACTTTTTTAAAGAGCCAAACGTAATTCATCCTCTGAAAGTGACTTTATTAAATCTGCTTCTGACATTTGTGGATTCTTAGATGATAAAGGTTACCCAAAGCATGTAGTTGCAGCCAACTATAGGAAAGCGCAGGCTGTCTCTAGGAAACAGTTATTCACTAAAAAAAACTAAGAATGTTTGAGATCAACTGTATTGTTCATTTCAATATTCTCCTTTAGCGGGAAAAAATAAATCTGTTATTTCCAAACACTGGCATATGGTGCAACATCTACCTGATTGTTCTCGTAAACCTATTATTGCTTTAAGAAAAACAAGATGTATTAGACAGATGGTAACCTTTTTTCTTTTTTTATTAATAGTTTTTATTGAATTTTTAACAAAATACAATACCAATAATAAAAACAACACCAAAATTACATACATTAAAAAAATCAGAATTACATATATAGCAAAAAAGAACCACAAACCATGCCCACATCTTTAAAGAATATTTTGGCTATGACTTAATATACATTTTCAAATACATTTTCATATCCACTATAATATAATATATCAACTAAGTCAAACATCCAAGTCATGGTTTCAAAACAAAATTTACCATATTAATACAAAAAAGAAAAAAAGAAATTAAAAAATAACCACCTAGTGTTATTTACAATGCCCTGGAGAGCACGGTTTAGCTCAGTAAAGTTATTCCCAAAAACTGATATGTCCAGGTACAGGTCTATACAGCTCTTCTCCCGTCAGTGAGTAATCCACAAAGGCTTGTCAAACATTCCAGAATCTATTTTCTTTAACCGTACCCTTTTTAAAATTTATCTCCCATGTTAACTTATCATTCAATGCTAAGTCCCACATTTCCTTATACCACTCCTCTATATTCATATTCACCTCATTTTTCCATTTTGTGGCGATGCACCGTCTACCTGTTGTCAACATTATTTCTAATAACTCCTTTTTATCTTTACTTAAAATTATACTCTCCATGTCTGTCAGCATAATAGTATTTGCATCCAGTTTAATTTCTATTCCCATAATTTCACCCATCTCAAACTCAATTTTCTTCCAAAAATGCTTTACTACATTGCAACTCCACCACATATGTTCATATGTTCCCAGTACATTCCTACATCGCCAACACATTTTATCCTTCTTGTTGTCTATTTGGGCAACCTCACTTGAGTCAAATACCATTTCCATAACATTTTATAATTATGTTCCTTAACTCTGACAGACATGGTTCTCATAATTCTTTTCTTCCATTTGTTTTTCCAACTCTGCTCCCCAATCTTTATTTTTAAATCTTGTTCCCAACTTACTCTCAAATCCTCTTGTGGATTACCTTCCTTATTTATCATTCTATATATTTTGCTTACCAACCCCTTTATACCACCTTGTCCCTTTCTTATTTTTAAAATCAGTTCTTCAAACTCAGTCCTATCTCTTTCTAATCCAACTTCGTTCATATATTTACTATTCTATTTATTAACCATCCCTATCTGAAACCAATTCAATTTCAATTGCCCATACAAATTTATTTTCCTCTCACTATATTTACAGGCCCGTATCCAGTCTCTCAGCAGAAAAACCTCGTTCTTATCAAGTACTTCTTTAACCCTTTTATTAATTTTAATTGGAAAATCTACTATATCCTCCAACTCTATAATAGGAGAAATGTCCGGTACTAGTTCCCTCTTTACTTTTTTCCATGTTTCCAGTGTTGCGTTCATCATTCTATTTTTAATAGCTACTTTCCCCATACTGCCTCCTAGAAAGACCATTTTTCCTATATGAGTAAAATCTTTCATTTCAATTTCTTCCCTGGCTAAGATCTTCACAACATTCTGAATTTGAAAAGCTTGGTAATATATCATCAAATTTGGCATCCCTAATCCCTCTTCCTTCTGAGATAAATGCCAAAACTTTTTCGCCACTCAAGGCCTTTTCCCCCCCCCCTACAAAAATTATTGATCATTTTTTTGGAACTCCTTAATTTCTTTGTCCTTCAATTGGATCGAAAGGGCATCAAATAAAAAATTAATTCTTGGTAATAGCAATATTTTACAAATTGCAATTCTTCCAAACCAGGACAACTTCAATTTTTGTAACTGTTGTATTCTTTCCTTAATTTCTTTTTTCAATTTTACGTAATTCAATTTCTTAAGCTCTTCAAATTTATTTGAAATATTTATCCTCAACTATTTTAAATTATCCTTAATTTGTAAATTAGTCTTTCTCTTTATCCTTTGCTGTTCATCCTTGTCCATGTTACACAGTATCATTTCTGATTTATCCCAATTTATTCTCAAACCTGTTATATCCTCAAAATCCTTCAACTGCACTTGTATTCTATCCAACACCTTCCCAGGGTGTTTAGCTATTATCAAAGTATCGTCTGCATATAAACTAATCTTGATACCCCAAACCCCTTCTATTTCTTTATCTTCCCTTACAGCCTTCGCCAACATCTCCATTGCCATAATAAATAAAATTGGAGACAAGGGACAGCCCTGCCTTGTGCCTGCTTCTAAATTTACTTCTTCTGTATCCTCATCATTTACCCTTACCATTGCTGTACCTTGTTGATATAATTGCCCAATCGTCTTCCTGAATTTATCCCCAAATCCACAGCATTTGATCATCTCATTAATTGTTACCCATTGCAAAGAATCAAATGCCTTAAAAATATCTAGAGATAATAATCCTACTTTTTCTTTTGTTTGTCCTACCATGTCAATTAAATTTACAACTCTTCTTGTCAAATCTGACATATGCCTACCTTTCAAAAATCCCACCTGATCCTCATTTATATAACTACCCATAAAATTATTCAATCTTTTGGCCAATATCTCTGTGAAGATCTTAGCATCTTGATTTATCAATGAGATTGGTCTGTATGATTCAACTTTTTCCAGATCCTTGGCAACCTTTTCTGATCATGAGTCCTGTCAAGGTTCGTTTCGCTCTAGTGCAGTAGGATATTACCGATGTAATGATTGTGTGCATTACTTTCTGTCCTGGCAACCTAAGGAGGTTTCCGTGAAAAACAGTGATTTTGTGTTACAACTCCGCCAGCTGAGTAATTGTAAAACTGGTAATTGTATATATTTACTCATATGCAAGTGTGGCTTGGCTTACGTGGGTGTAACTACCCGTGACCTGAAAACTAGCTTTAAGACGCTCCACCCGTATGGTCTCAATATGGAGATTGACTACTCCTGTTTCTTGTAATTTGAAATTATACACACCTGCTGATAGGGTTCAATTTACTTTAAATTCAGTGCGTTGATAATGATTTTTTCGACGTCCGTCGGCACAGAAAGACTGAACGTGTGAGGCTTGGGACGCAATTAAAAAACCTTAAAAATTCTTTAAAACTTTCAATATTTGATGAATACTTCAAGATTTTATAACAAGAATGTACAGGTAATCCCTTGTTTGATGTTTATGATGATATTATGTATCCGAGGTTGTTGTAAATATGTATATATTTATGTATATTGGTTGTTATTACAAAATATTAGTGATTTTTCTGTATTATTATGTTTTATAGATCCCTGAGGAAGGTTTACACTGAAATTTCTTATTACTAGATGGAATTTGGATCTGTTTTGGATATACTTAAAGTGCATTAAACTCATCTTATTTTATTGCCACAAACGGTCTTACTGCCTTTGATAAATGCATTTATGACAGCCATAAACAAGTCCATTGCCAATTCCGGCAGCGGTGGGTGGAGCGAGAGTGGGGGCTGTATTATTTGGCACCATGGGCCAGATTCGGCCCATGGGCTGTAGGTTGTCTACCCCTGTTCTAATCTAGGTTATAAAATAGGTTTGTTGTTAAAGATAATCAATTAAAAACCCTTTTGGGATACATACCATTTTAAACTTATTCTTGGTCATTATCTTCATTACAACAAAATATTTTTTATTGTTTTAATTTTCCTTCTGTTAACTCTAGAAGTTGCATTCAGAACAAAAAGTTTATTTTAGTTAATACAGTATTTTTATTTTACATACTGCTATCCTCCCAAACCATGACAATCCCTATTTTTATATCCCTCTAACATTTTAAACGTCTTCTTTCAACTTACCACATTCCTTGTCTTCAATTCTTGTATATTCTTGATGATAACTATTCCCAGATACATATAACTCAGTTTAACTTTGATCTTACATTTCATTTTAATGCTCTTCATTTCCTCTCTGTCATTGTTAACTAAGTTCATCTCTGATTTATTCAATCTAAAGTCCTTGTAAATTTCTTAGTAACAGAAGAAAACTTAAATGGAATTTTCAGTCACTGAATTCTGATTAGTCATGGATGCACCATATATAACTGACCATAAGTAAGATGTGGCAGAATAATATTTAGAAGCCCTGACTGATGCTTGCTCCACAGATAAACATCCCTGCACTTATGAATATTGAATGCATTTGAAGGAAATGAAACTATAATTATGAGTTCCTACTTCTCTGTAACAGCTGCTTGATCATCATGCTATTTGGATATAAGAAATATCCCAAGCTGAGCATTTCAGAATTCTCCAGCCAGCATAAAGGGCAAAGAATTCTGGTAAATTTTAGTAAAATAAGTTCTTCAAGGTCTGGTCCAAGCTTGAAATCATAATGTCATCAAATTTAATTCAGAAGTAAATGGGAAATTGCCAAACATAGCCACATTTGATTACAGAATAGGAGAATTCTTTAAAATGAGTGAAATGATAAATAGGAGGGAATAGTCAAAAGGTTAAAACTTCTCCAAAATGTTTGGGGGTTACTTGGAAGTAAAATAGACTAAAACCAGTTAGGCTTGTTAGTCATAACATAAATATGGCAAAACCAGTAGGTTTATTTCAATTGATATTAACAGTGGTTTTCGCTCCATATAGCAGTTTAGCTAAAATGTACGGTACAAGTCAAAAAGACAAGATTGAATCATTGGTCAGTAGCACAGTGTTGTGTATTGAAGCACAATTGCAAAGAAGTGCATGGGCGCTCTTGCAAAAGGAAAATGGTGGTTTCCCGCCATTCTAGCAAGAAGCCCAAAGTGGCGCAAAACCCTTACAAAAGGGCACGCTTGTTAGACTAAATGAAGCCCTGTGATTGGTTACACTTTTGGATCCTGTTCTCCATTGGTTAATTACATATATCCCCAGTTATGATTGGTTAGTTACATCCGTCCGGCGGGTCACTACCTTGTATCCAGGAGCTACTGCTGGAGGGACACTATATAAGCCCCACGGGTACACCAAGGTGGGGCCGGACCAGATCTATACTTCCCATACACCCGTCGGGTAGCCGGGTAGCGCTATGCCCTGGGTCCCTCCACTGCTACGCTTCATGGTAGCATGTATATTGCCCAAAGACGGGCAAGAGTCCGGAGGGACTGAATATGCTGGGATTGTATAGCCATCTCGGGATCCGGGAACGCCTTGTAAACTCATCTCTATTTGACTGTTAATAAAGCCTGTTGCTGTTTGTTACACTGTTGTCCTGGACTAGTGCTTATAAGGGCCAGATCCAACACACAGTTAGCAAGCAGTTTCTAGCAATTGCATAGAAAACAGACTTCCTTGAGAAACTACAGAACTGTCCAAAATGAAGAGGACAAAATATCAAGATTAACAATGAAGAACTATTCAGAAATAATCCCAGGGAAGTTAAATCCATATCTATAAAGCAAAGAAGTACGTTCGAATACCCTGAATGTGTTATCCCCCTCGCCCAATCCCCCTACAATTTCAGTGGACCTACCTTGCATGTCTTAGTATCCAAAGGGGGGGTCTGGACACCATAGGCGAGGCGCCAGCCCCACCAGAAAGAACCGTCACAGCACCAATAGTGTGGCAGTGCGTGCCAGTGCGCTGACATCACAACTGGGTGCCCGGACAGCATCAATTGCACTGGTGCGCATGCACGCACCAAGAGCATCACAAAGATCACCCACAGCTGGTGCGCCCGCATCACCAGCAGTGTACCCATGTCACCAGTGGCCGCCGATGGCTGCCGCAACATGCCAACCAATGATGGCCCCAGCAGGGACATGTGCTTGCGCACGCAAGTGTACAAGCATCACCTCAATGCACTCCCCCACAACAGCCGGAATCCCACCACTGCCGTAGAAGAATCAGCCAGAGATCGGGGACTCTGAGCAACACAAAGGTAGGCAAAAAACCCCACAAACCCGACCCGGCCGAAGGTGGGCACCTCCGCTAGTGATTAATAAAGGAGACTAAGGAAGCTGCAGAAAAATAGATGAATTATTTTCATCTGTTTTCACCACAGAAAACACTGATTAGTGAGTCCCTAATCAAATTTTTCGATGTGTTCAAAGTTGCACTATTGGTATACTACTAGGAATCCAATATAGGACTTGTTAGTTTAAGACTGTTCACTGCTATGAGTCACACCAGGCATAAATATTTACTTGAATTTGGTAATTGTTTACTTTGACTTCCAAAAGATGTATGACAAAATCTCTCATCAAAAGCTTCTGAGCAAACAGGTGGGTCATAGAAGGCACAGATATCTTCTTTTCTTTCTTTATTCGTGTCAGAGGTACCACTAGCATATAATAATATACAAAACTAAAATTAACATATCTAAAACAAAAAGGAATTAAAGGGGCTAGATGACATCTCTCCAATATCGGGCCACACCAACAGATATCTTCTTAATAACTGGTAACTGTTTGAAGAACAGAAAGAAGAGAGTATGAGTAAACAGTTCTCACAATGGAGGGATGTCAGTATTTGAGTCCTGCAAGGATCTGTGTTGGGTTTGATGCATTTTAAATTGCTCATAAGGTATCTGGAGCTTGCTCTGAGTACTGAGGTAGCCAAGTCTGCTGATAATAGTTAAAACAACAACGAGGTGCAAAAACTCTAAATAATATCAGTGCCGTATTTAGGATCTGTGGACCCCTAGGCTGAACCTGTGGCACGGGCCCTACAGGGGAAAGTATTTTTTTTAAAATTAACCATCAAAAACCGCATTTTCAGCAATTATCCAATTAAAAACTGAAAAATAAACGTTTAATGTTTATTATTAAATTATAGAAAATTTAAGTACGCCAAACACCCAAACACCACATTAAGTTAAACCAAATACAAATGATAAATGATGATTACAATCACCAAACTTTTGTACTATTTATTTACTAAAACAAAAAACCTGATTTTAAAAATTGATGTAGAATCATGTGGTGTGGGGGGCCCTTTGTGGTGTGGGCCCATAGGCCTGCAGCCTAGGCAGCCTATGCTTAAATCCGGCCCTGAATAATATTTCCAAATAAACAGTGATATGGCTGATACTGTTCAACGTAAAACAGTATAACATGACGCACAATGGGATCTGAGCTGGCACTATGTTATTAAGAAAGCAACCTTGAAATTAAAACCGCTTGTAGGGTGTGTGTCACAGAATGTTGGTATGAATTGTAGCCATAAAATCATAGAGCTATAGAGTGGGAAGGAACAGGAAATCCACAACTAAAGCATCCTTGAGAAGTGATCATCTAAACTTCTAGTGAGGGAGACCCCACCACCCTCTGATCCAGTTTACTCCACTGTTGAACATTTCAAAAAGCTCTTCTTAATGTTCAGGTGAAATCTTCCTTCTTGTAATTTGAATCCATTATTTCATATCCTACCTTCTGGAACTACAGAAAACAAGTTTGTTTTATCTTCCATGTGACACACCTTCAAATATTTGAAGATGGCTGTCATATCACCCCTCAGGCTTTTGTTCCAAAACTTTTACCATCCTGACCACCCTCTTCTGGACATGATCCAGCTTGTCAATATCTTTCTTAAATTGTTGTGTACACAGTATTCCAGATGAGATCTGACTAAAGCAGAATAGAGTGGTATTATCATGTCCCTTCTTTTGGACGCTATACTTCTGCTGATGCAAGGAAACCTACTGCTTTTTTGACTTTTCTCTTGTTCTAGGCACAGCTGAACCCTGTCCCTTTCCCAACATGGGTTTTGGCCTCTCTTTCAAGTCTCAGTTCAGTTTGAACTTTAGCCTTCTGAATCTTCTCCCTACTAATTTGCATTCTTCTTTCGCAAGTTGTCACTGCTCTTATTTCTTATACATTCCCTTAAAACTTATCAGAAATCTCCCACTTTTCTTTCTAAGATAAATTGTTTGTTATTGTGTGTTCTCTTTCTTGCCCTTAAAAAAATTCCTGTGTTCTTATGTTGTCAGGTCCTAGAATTTAACAATAATTCAAGAAAGAGGTGTAGACAGTTTGGGTTTTTTTAAGGACTACAGTTCCCAGACGCTGCAGTTGGCATATTATGTTACGCCACAACTGGAAAACATATTGAGAGAATGAGCTTATAACATGGAATTGCAAGAATGCAATTAAATCTTGCATATCTAAAAAAACCAGGTCTTTTATGCTGTTATAAACCTTGTCCAACATGTAACTTAAGTGGTGCTACGAGACACCACTTGGCCGTAATCAAAGACAAAAATGGTAGGGACCTAACAAATGCAGAAGAGATTAGGGTAAAAAATGGGAAGAATACAAGAACTCTACAAAAAGGACCTTAATGTCCCTGACATTTGTGTGATCATTGATCTCGAGCCAGACATCCTGGAATGTGAAGTCAGGTGGGCCCTAGAAAGTATTGCTAACAACAAAGAAATCTGTATGTGGGTTCAAGAAGCCACAGTTAGTACAGGATACGGAACTACAGATTGGTTTAGACTAGGAAAAAGATTACAACGAGGCTGTATATTGTTATGCTGCTTATTTACCTTATATGCAGAATGCATCATGTATAATGCAGGGCTGGATGAAGCAGAAACTGGAATTAAGATTGCTTGGAGAAATAACAACCTGAGATATGCAGATGACATTACTGTAAAGGCAGAAAGTGAAAAAGACCGAAAGAACCTCTTATTGAGAGTGAAAGAGGAGAGCACAAAAGCTGGCCTGAAACTCAACATACCCCCCCCCCCCCAAGATCATGGCATCCAGCCCCATCACTCCCTGGCAAATAGAAGGGAAGGAAATGGAGCAGTGACAGACTTCACCTTCTTGAGATCTAAGATCACTGCAACGGCAACTGCAGCCATAAAATAAAAAGACACTTACTTCTTGGGAGGCAAGCTATGACAAACCTAGGCAGCATAATAAAAAGTAAGAACATCCATTCCACTTTCCATTCCACTTTTTATTTGCATACCGCAATTTTCTCAGCCCGAAGGCAACTCAAAGCAGTGAACAACAAGTAAAAAAGTGATACAATGAATGTCAACATAAAAACAAATAAATACATATTAATACAGTTCAGTGAAACAATAAAAGCAATACATTACAATTCAAAATAGATACACAGTAATACAACAAAATCTATACAATCAATATCAATATGACAATAAAAATAAAATAAAGATCCCAAGAAATACAGTGTACAAAAAAATTTCAAACACTCACAATGCAGTGCAATAGCAATAGCAAAGTCTTAGCGCACCTAACCAGCGACCACCTCGCCTCCGCCTAGGTTGAGTCCATAGGTGGTGGTGGCGGTGAATCCACCCACCCACCGCGGCATCAGCTTTCCCATGTTGGCCCAAAGCGGGGCCGAGGAGCACAGGGAGGAGGGAAGGTTTAGTGTCTCGCACGGAAGACAAAGAAGGAGCTGCAGTGAGGGCTAAACGCAGGTTTATTGGGTGATGATCAGGATGAACATGTGGTAATGGCGGAGGTACAGCTCATTATATACTGCAGTACATACATTTGAATCTCGTTGCACGGTAGCTTATTGGCTGCTACCGGCGTGACGTCATTCTGAGTCACGCCCATCTTCTCCAGGTGATCCTTGCGCGGGAGAGGTTCCCGCGGCTGCCAGTGATTTGGGGAATGTGAACCATGTGAGCTGAACGCTCGCAGCTGCCCTCTATAGGCAGCTTACTCGCGTTCCTTAACAGCTGAGCTACATTGTAATTGTGGTCAGGTTACATTCATACATTTCTTAAAGCAACATTGTACATACACAACACTCCTCCCCCCTAGGATGGGACGAAGTCCCTCAACCATTGTGGCTTGCCGCACGTGCGTCTGGGGCGCGCGGCCGCTTGACTTAACATAGGGGAGCCGGGGGCTCCTGGTTCCGCGGAGTCCTGTCCTGCAACGGAAAGGGGGGACTCATTAGTGGCTCGGTGGGGACTCTGCGACAACCTTGCATTGGGGGACGGGAATGGAATGAACAGTTGGGACATAAACCCCTGCCTGCCGCTTGAGGAGCTTGGGGTCCCCCCCAGCACGAATCTCGGGACTGACGATGAGGCCCTCGTGGTCTCGCCACTCCCTGTTGCCTGTCCGGGCGTTCTAGAGGCTAAGGCGGGCGGATTCCCCCCTGCTGCCTGTCTCGGGGGTGTCTGTCTCCGGGGGGCTGGAGTTATGGTATATTCTAAAACAAAAGGGCTGGGGGGGGGGACTGTAGGTACCAGGGGCTGAACTGAAACCCCTCTTTTCGCTAGGACGGGTGGGGGACCACTCCGCTACACCCCTCTGGTACTGCAAATCATAACCAAATTCACCCCTCTCTTTCAAAGTATCCTCCTCTGTGGCTGAGGATCCAGGGTATGCATTTGTACCCGCGGATTCCGCCGTGTCTCCCCCTTGGGTAATGCGGGTGGGGGAGGACCCTAACGCTGATTCCCCGTCACTGGTGACCCGCCTTCTGAGTTGGTCGGCGTGCCTTCTCCAGAGTAGACCCGAGCTAGTCTCAACTCTATAGGATACTGGCCCCGTCTGCTCAATGATTGTCCCTGGTACCCACGCTGGCCTGGAGGCTGCGTAGTTCCTGCAGTGAACCGGGTCCCCTACCGAAAAACTTTTGGAGCTTCCTACCCCGATATCTATATTTCTCCCTTCATCCTCCACCCTGGACGGGTCCATCCGGTCAAAAAGTGTTGCTGGACGTCTCCTCATGAGGAGTTCGGCTGGCGAAAGCCCTGACGCTAGGGGGGTTGTCCTGTAGCAGATGAGGAACTGACACAGATGGAGGTTTAACTCGCTGGGACCCATGCGCCGCAGTGCGTCTTTCGTAGTGCGCACTTGGCGCTCTACCTGACCGTTTGTGGCGGGGTGAAACGGGGCAGCGGTAATATGCCTGATGGCGTTTCTTTCAATAAAGTTCTTGAACTCCGCAGACGTGAAGGTACTAGCGTTATCGCTAACAAGGACGTCCGGCAGGCCGAAACAGGCAAAGACCTTGCACAACTAATGGTTGCCGCAGAGGAGGTGCTGTTCATGGGGATTACTTCCAACCACTTGGAATAGGAGTCGACTATTAGCAGAAACATGGCCCCGCGGAAGGGGCCAGCGAAGTCGACATGAATCCGGGACCATGCCCCGCGGGCCGTGTCCCATTCCCTATGGGGTAGCCGGGATTCCTCGGGCAGGGAGCTCTGGCAACTCTCGCACGTGCCCACTAATCGCTCTATGTCCGCGTCTATCTGGGGCCACCAAAAGAAACTCCTGGCCAGCGCCTTGGAGCGCACTATCCCCGGGTGACTGGTATGCAGTAGCTTCAGTACCTTGGCCCTCAGCTTCTCGGGGATGACTACCCGCTGGCCCCAGAGTAAGCAGCCCCTTTCCAGGGACAGCTCTACTCTACGCCTGAAGAATGGCTTGAAATGTTCCTCCGGGGGAGCAGTGAGCCACCCTTTCTTAACCCAGGAACTAACTTGGGCCAGCATCTTGTCGGCCGCTGTGGCCTTGGTGAGGTCGGCCGGGATGATGGGGGGTGAGTCGAGGGACTCGATCAGCAGGACTTGGTAGTCCTGCTCTACCTCGCATGCGGGGTCTCCTAAACTAGGGAGGGGAGACCGGGACAGCGCGTCCGCATGGGAGATCTCCTTCCCTGGGCGATAGACCAGCTCATACTGGTAGGCGTTAAGGAAAATCGCCCAACGTAGCATACGGGGGGACAGGATTTGAGGGGTGGGCTTGCCTGTGGTAAAGATTCCCAGGAGAGGCTTGTGATCTGTCACCACCGTAAACTTGCGGCCGTATAAGAAATCGTGGAACTTCTTGGTTCCCGCGATTATGGCCAGGGCCTCCCTATCTGTTTGCGCGTAGTTGCGCTCGGCCTTTGAAAGGGACCTGGAGTAGTATGCAACTGGGGCTTCCCGCCCGCTCTCCAACACATGGCACAGCACCACCCCCACCCCCACTGGGGACGCATCACAGACTAAAACTACTGGTCTCCTCGGGTCAAAGTGGGTCAGGACAGCATCCGAGGATAAAAGGGCCTTTAGTTCCCTGAAAGCTTTCTCTTGCCTATCTCCCCACCGCCAAACCGCCTCTTTCTTTAATAGCGCGTGCAGTGGCTCCGCAACGGATGCCTTCCTTGGCAGGAAGGAATGGTAAAAATTTAAAAGCCCTAGAAATGACTGCAGCTCCGGTTTCGCGATGGGGCGAGGGGCGTTTTGCACAGCCGCAACCTTGGACTCGGAGGGCTTGATGCCCTCCGGGGTTATCTTGAACCCGAGGAACTCAACCTCCCTCGCGAAGAATACACATTTGTCCCTTCTCAGTCGAAATCCCGCTTTCTCGAATACTGAAAGGACCCCGTCTAGCCTCTTTGCTAACTCTAATTCGCTCCCAGCCGTTATCAACACATCGTCAAAATATGGGAGGACGCCCGGAAGTCCCTTTAAAAGGCGTTCCACGAGGGACTGGAAGATCCCGGGGGCCGAATTTACGCCGAACTGTAGGCGCGTTACCTTAAATGCCCCCTTGTGCGTGACGATGGTTTGCGCAGCGGCAGCAGCTGGGGTTACGGAGAGCTGTTGATATGCCTGCGCCAGATCTAGCTTGGCAAAACACCTCCCCCCATGTAACGTGGCCAGTAAATGGCTGACCACGGGCACCGGATATGCATTTGGCCGAATGGCCTTATTGATCGTACATTTATAGTCCGCACAAATCCTGACCTCCCCGTTTGATTTAAGAGCCGTAACAATCGGCGTTTCCCACTCCGCCGAATCAACTGGAACCAAAATCCCCTGCCCCACCAATTTGTCCAGTTCCGCCTCGATCTTGTCCTTGAGGGCGAAGGGCACTCTCCTTGGCTTGAGGCGGATGGGCCGGATTTCTGGGTCCAGCTCAAAGGATACCAGGGGGCCCTTGTACGTCCCGAGCCCCTTCTTGAAAACGTCCGGGTGTGCATTGCACACGTCCCGCATTGGGTCAGTCTCGATGGCGTTAATGCCGGACAGTTCAATTCCCAGGGGAGCAAACCACTGCGTTCCCAAAAGGCAGCATCTTCCCCCCTTGAGTACCACTAGGGGCAGTTTCTCGGAGTAACTCTTGAACTTCACCTTGAAGTTCCCCACCCCCAACACTGGGATTCCATTTCCCTGCACGTCCCGTAAGTGAGACTTCATGGCCCGCAGTTTGGGCCGCGCATCTGGGGGAATGCGCATAAACTCTTTTTGGGACAGGATGGAATAGGACGACCCCGAGTCTATCTCCATCCTCACCGGGAGCCCCTGTAACAGTACCTCTACGAAAAAGTGCCGGTGCTCCAGGCCCACGCGGTTCACGCCTTCCTCGCTGTAGCTGGTTGCCGGCTGCCTTCCGTTGGTTTGCCTGGGGGTGGCTCGAGGTGCCCTTGTCCTCAGCTCGCCCGCGCCTGCATACTCTGGCGATGTGCCCTTTTCGGCCGCAGTTGTGACACTCGGCCTTCCGGAACGGGCACCTCGTCCGGTCGTGGGACGCCCCACACCCGTCGCAGCGGCGGTCTTGCCGTTCGCGGGTCTGTCGCTTCTCCCTGCATTTCTTTACTCTCTGGACGTCGTCGTCCTCGCTGGAGCAGGAGTCTGCCGTCGCGGACGACTCCTCAGACGTCGCTGGTGTGCCGGCGGGCGACTTGGGGGCCCGCCAGGCCGTCTTCGCCGATGTCCGCCGGGCCGCCTGCACTGGTGACTTGGCCCTTTCGGATGTGGCCCCTTGGGACTTGAACACTCTGACCCCGCTCCTGGCCGCCTCGGCTGCCTGGGCCTCCCGCAGTACCTCGTTGAACGTGAGGCGATAGTCGCAGGTCATCAATTTTCTCTGGACCTCCTCGTCCCTCAGGCCACACAACATGCGGTCTCGGAGTGCCGTGTCCAGGTCTTCCCACTGGCAGTGCACCGCTGCCAGCCTGAGGGCCGCCGCGTAGGCGGACACGGACTCTCCTGGGCGTTGGTCTCGCCTGTGGAACGTGACCCTGGCTGGGAAGATCGACACGTGGGGCTGGAAATGATCGCGCAGTAACTCTAGGATGCGGTCGAGGGGCACCACGTCCACCTTCTGGGGGGGCACCAGGTTCATCAGGATGCGCAGCGTGGCCGGCCCCACCTGGGCTAGAAAGTGTGAGCGCATCTTCGCGTCGTCTACGACGCCCGCAGCTTCCATCGTGTGCCGAAACTGGCACTCGTACAACTCCCATTGCTCTGGGTCGCTGATATCGAAGTGGTAACGCTTGACCTTGGGATTCGCCATTGATCCCACCTTCGTCACCAATTTAGTGTCTTGCACGGAAGACAAAGAAGGAGCCGCAGGTTTATTGGGTGATGATCAGGATGAACATGTGGTAATGGCGGAGGTACAGCTCATTATATACTGCAGTACATACATTTGAATCTCGTTGCACGGTAGCTTATTGGCTGCTACCGGCGTGACGTGATTCTGAGTCACGCCCATCTTCTCCAGGTGATCCTCGCGCGGGAGAGGTTCCCGCGGCTGCCGGTGATTTGGGGAATGTGAACCATGTGAGCTGAACGCTTGCAGCTGCCCTCTATAGGCAGCTTACTCGCATTCCTTAACAGCTGAGCTACATTGTAATTGTGGTCAGGTTACATTCATATATTTCTTAAAGCAACATTGTACATACACAACAGAAGGGAAAGGCGCCCCCCTCCCCGCAGCTGTGTCACCAATCCTCAGGTGGCAGTGGTCTTCAGCCTGGCCCAGCAGGCCACAGGGTCGTTTATCCCTCCCCGCCAAAGATGAGAAAGGATGCAGTGGCGACAACTCTGGTGTCTCCAGTGCCTTTTAAACTCCCCGCTCGACGGCCAGGGGGAGGGGTGCTAGGCACAGCTGTTACTCGTCCTGGACCGGTGACAAGGGTCTCCGGGAATGGCTCGGGCGGCGGCCCCAGCTTCGGCAGCAGCAGCAGCAACTCTGGCATCTCCAGCGCCTTTTAAACTCCCTGCCCGATGGCCAAGGGGAGGGGCGCTGGGCGCAGCTGTTTCTCATCCCGGAGCCGGTGATAAGGACTCTGGGAATGGCACGGGCGGTAGCCCCAGCTTTGGGAGCAGCAGCAGCAACTCCGGCGTCTCCAGCGCCTTTTAAACTCCTTGCCCGACATCATCCTGCCAACGAAAGTCCACACAGTTAAAGCAATGCTCTTCCCAGTAGTAATGTATGGCTGTGAGAGCTGGACCATAAGGAAGACTGAATGCAGAAGAATAGATGCCTTTGAATTGTGGTGCTGGAGAAAACTCTTGAGAGTCCCCTGGACTGCGAGGAGATAAGATCAGTCAATTGTGAATGAAATCCACCCTGACTGTTCCTTGGAAGGACAAATATTGAAGATGAAGCTCAAGTTCTTTGGCCACCAAATGAGAAGAATGGACTCACTGGAGAGGGCCCTGATGCTTCAAAAGATTGAAGGCAAAAGGAGAAGGGGCGGCAGAGGATGAGTTGGCTAGATGGCATCGTTGACACAGTGGCCGTAGAGCTGGGCACGCTATGGAGGATGCCAGATGACAGAGCAGCAGGGCCGTAGCCAGTGTGTGTGTGTGGGGTGGGTGGGTTTGGCCCACCCTGATTTAGCAGTTTGCCCATAGGAATGCATTGAAAAGATGCTTTGTTGTCCATCCTGAAAAAAATATTCACCCACTCACATCTAGAATTCTGGCTATGGCCCTGCAGAGGAGCCTGGCATACGCTGGTCCATGAAGTCGCAAAGGGTCAGACATGACTATGCGACTGAACAACAACAAGACACAATAAAAGAGGGGTGGGCAGCATGCCACTTACGGTGGCATGTGTCCCCTAGGGACATTTGTGTGGCCCTTAAGGACCCCTGCCCACCTCACCTCTGTATCCTAAATGTTGAATAAAAATTGCTCAGAAAAATTATTTTGTGCCATTTTTATAATTTAAAAATGTATGTTTGTGTGTACATTATAGAGATGTGTGTGCTAGCTATTTTGGAAAGAACCTATAGCTATTCTAATAGGTCTTTCAAGTTTTTAAGTAAGTAGTTTTACTAGTTCCACTACCCAAAGAGCTTTCATGACTGAGAGGGGATTTTAACCCTGCTCTCTATAGTCTTGGTCCGTCACTCTATCCACTACACCACACTGGGGACTAAACATGAAAAATGAGTTTAATTTTCTAAAAAATATATTAACATGTGTTGTGTTCTCTGGTGGCCATAAAGACATTTTTAAAATTTAATTAGCTTAATTTTTAAGCTAAACTCATTTTTCACTTAACAGAGTCTACGTTTTGCTCTGCTTATAGTACATGAACACTGAATTAAATTTCCCAATGGTGTTGATGATGACAATAACAACAACTACTTAAATACTGTACTGTTATTTTGACTTGGAGGAAGGAGTATGGGGTATAAGTATCAAATCTGACAAAAATTGGGTAGAGTAGCTAATACCTTGGAAGAGAGGAATAAAATTCAAAAAAGTTCTTGATAGACTTGAACACTGGACTGAGAACAACAGAATGAAATTTAACAGGGATAAGTGCAAAGTTCTATATCTAGGGGGAAAACACAAATGCACAGTTACAAGGTGGGGGATACTTGACTCAGGAATATTATGAGCAAGAAGCATCTTAGAATTGTTGGCGATCACAAATTGAAAATGAGCCAACAGGGTGATGTGGCTCCAAACAAATGCGGTTTTAGGCTGCATTAACTGAAGTCATGAGGTAGTGGTCCTCCTGTATTTGGCATAAATTAGGTCTTATCTAGTATTCTCTGTCCAGTTATGGACACCACACTTTATGAAGGATGCCAACAAACTGGAACAAGTTCAGAGGAGAGCAATAAGGATGATCAGCAGACTAGAAGTCAGGCCCTATGAGGAAAGACTCATGGAACTGGGTATGTTTAGCCTTGGGGTGGAAAAGATGTGGGTGGGGGAATACAACAGTGCTTCTACTTGATAGATGTTGTACACAGAAAGAGCCTTCTTGAAGACTGTGGTATTTTTGAACCACAGTCAGGTGTATCCTGGTAATAATAATAATAATTTCGAGTCAGAAATTATTTTGGATTGAAAGAATTTTTGCTGGAGAAACTCCACTCAGGGGACGCCCGAATGAGGCACCTTTCATGTCTCCAAGATCTTTTTCCAATAAAGTGGTCCTTATTTACTTACTTGCAATTTCTTGATTTCGAACTGCTAGGTTGGCAGGAGCTGGGACAGATACAGACGGTCAATCCGTCATGCAGTTACCCGGGTCTCGAAATGCCGTCTCGCTGGCCTTCCAGCTAACAAGGTGAGCTTCTTAACCACTAAGCCACCACAACCCCTGTACCCTGGTAACAGCAACCTTATCCTGGCTAATCTTTCTCACACTGGGCCAGGCAAAAGGAACTGCAGGATGAACTCGCCAAAAGGTGAAATTGCACGAAAGGGCCAAGTGTATGTTGCCACTGCTCCCTCTTTCTCTCTCAGAGGGGTTCTCAACATTTTCAAGTTGGGGGCCAGGTCATGTTTGCTCAAACATTTGGTGGGTCAGGCTGGTGGGCCAGCCACCACCAGCGCCACCAGAATCGGCCGTGAATTCATTTACGGCTGTCGTAAATGAGTCCGTGGCCGATTCTGCTGCCAGTTGCGGCAGTGGCGACAGCTGGAGCAAGGAAGGGGCCCAGATTATTTGGTGCCAGGGGCCATATCTGGCCTGCAGGCCATAGGTTGAGAACCCCTGCTCTAGAACTATCTTCTTATTCCTAGCTTGTTGTTACACTAGGGTTGTGTAGGTAGTTTTGGCACACAGAGGGATAACGCTTGTGCCAGCTGAGTGGAGATGGATGCCCAGGCTTTAAAGCTACCTCACCCACCACAACCAAACATTATCTTCCCCTAGTGCCCTGAGATTTGTCTCTTTGTCTGGAGACCCTGGGATGAATAATCATTAAGACTTTATCCAGTGCCCAAAGTGCTGGTGAACCTGGTGGGAACACAGCTGTTATTTGGGAAGGTGAATACTGGCTTGCAGACTCATTTAGGTACCCAAATAACTGGTTAATTATGCATGTTTCCTAAAAATGACTATCCCAGTGTGGTTTGCTGGGATAGTGGTTTTCCACTGTGTGAATTGTCCATATATGGGACTAAGGGTAATATTTAAATAAAGTGAAGTAAAGTGTCCCCTTTAAGGTTATATAGTGTGAGATAATGCTGTGGCCTTTGTTCAAGCATTGCTAGCCCCTTTGGGAATGCTCTCATGACTGAAGAACATGAGTGACCAGACAGACTGTTTACCAAGTTGCTCTCTATTGAAACAAACCAGTGATCTATCTCACCCAGTACCCTTTACCTGGACTGGCAGCATTTCAGAGAGATTTTTCAAACCTGCTTCCTGGGAATCCAACTTGCAGCATTTACTTCCAGTAATGTAAAGATTGCTGATTTTCTTTTTTTTTAGAGGTAAACAAGGGTGAAGATAGTTTTTATTTCTCCTGTGGCTGTAGGGACAGAAAGGTTAAGGCTATCCTCCCCTTAAAAAAGCTAAAACAAAAAAAGTATAAAACACAGATACTTACACACTTGCACTGCAAAGAACAATAGAAAAAGGGAGATTTAATTGACTGGATACTACTATGTTAAAGAAACAACAAAAAGAACAGATGATTGTAGAGCATTGCAGAAAAGTTTGAGTGGGCATAATGGTAGGCTATAATAATAATTTTGTGTCAGAGATTACTCTGAGTTGAAATGATTTTTGCTGGACATCGGAATGAGGCTCCTTTCATGTCCTCAAATGCAGCTCTCAGGTATCAAAACCCAACCTTCCAGTCTCCAGTTCAGTGTCTTAACCACTAAGCACCGGGGGAGCTGCCATGGTAAGCTATGAAAACCCTCTTATATTCTCAAGGATACAGTGATGGTTTCTCATTTTGAGATTCATGTTCTTTTGTGCTTCTCTCTTTTATTTAACATTTTTTCACATACCTTTTTTTTTGGCCAAATTACCCAGATTTTTAAAAAATCTAATAGCACTGTGAGGGCTGCTCTCAGCAGCCAGCCAGAACATCCAGGTGGAGAGGGAAATTTGAATATATAAAAATGATTGGATTGGTTGGAACCCAAGGAGGAATCCTCTTTGCTTCACCAGCCTTCCTTGTGGGTGGAAATACAGTGTGCCGCTGAGATCTCAGTGCTCTCCATCTTGGATCGGCTGTCCTGCCTGTTGGACTCAAATAAAAAGAGGCCTCATACAGTGGCAGGGAGAAATCTCCCCATATTTTGGTAGTTTTGGTGGGGAGGAGTTTATTTGTTTTTGTTTTTATGGTTTATCTTTTCTCTTGTTGGCTACTTTGGTGTGTGCCAGGTACCCAGACAATTCCTGGATACTTCCTTGCCTTTTTCTATTGTGTTGCCAGGTCCAAAGAGTCTGTTGTGTTGGGTTGAGTGGCATTGTTGACACAGTGGGTGTAGAGTTGGGCAGGCTGCAGAGGGTGGTGAAGTGCAGGGATGCCTGGCGTGCAGTGGTCCATGGGGTCACAAAGGGTCGGACTCGACTATGCGACTGAACAACAACAACAACCAGTCTTTACTTTAACACATGTATGTTAAAATCAGTGTTTTGTATGAATGGTACTACTTGAAATTGAATTAATTTAGCAGTACGTTTGGCTTAATTCACGTTGTTTTTAGGGTTATTTTCAGTTGCTTAGCAACCAAATAACATCATCTTCCACTACTGAGAAATTGTCTCCAATTCATTAGTAAATGATGATCTATGCTTCGTACAGTACTTTAAACCCATTTTGGCAATTGGCAGACTATACTGTTGATTCTGTTGATTGTTTACAATTCTGTTGATTGTAAATTAATTATGAAAAGCTTCTATTTCTGAATCATAAAAAAGTGCAAGGTTTTAAAACCCAAGCTGAAAAGTCTGCTTTGTTTACTGATGTCCACCAGCGGCTTCTGTTAGTAAAAAATAGATTAATGAACTGTCCATAGCAGCTTCAATAAAGTGAAGATGAATTTTACATTTCATCTCACAGTGGATCTGGTTGCACTTCTGTGGACTAACTTGTGGAGTAGTTTAAAAGCACTTAGCAGAATGTCACTATCTGTATGGATGGCTTTAAGTGTGAAGGCCAGTGAAGTACACGAGTTTGTACATATTTGAATCATGATGCAAAGAACTTACTTGTTTAGACACAAATTCCTCTTTAAGAAGGTGCTCTAGAATCTCTTGAAAAAAGAGACAGCTTGTTGGACTGGACCTCAAACCATGAGCTGAAATCCCTAATTAAGACATAGAAACTCACTGATTGCTGGCAACAGTAAACCACTCCTCGAACATCTTACATACTGAAAAAACCCTGTTAGGATCACCTGAGATCAGAAGTGACTTGTCAACACATAACACACATGCACTAGCCTAGAGCATAAACAGTTTTGTATTAGGATCACAAATTGCATCACTCAGGAGTTCTTGAGGCAGAGAATTTCTATGTAAACAGTTTCTGGACTGGAGATGCTCCTTACTTGTTTATTCATGCGAAGCAATAATTGTAATGCTTTTTGGTAGCAGCTAGGTGAGCTTTTCTTATACATATACATTTTATATTGCTTAGTCTCAGCTAGAGCAGACCCATTGAATTAATGAATGACAAGTCAACTCTTTGTAAATCCCATTGGTTTAATGGGTCTACTCTAGTTGGGTCAAATATTAGGATTCTGAATAGAGGAAGTATTAATTTGATGACATGTACCATTGCAGTGGTTCAAGTGGCTAAGATGCTGACTGGGAGGCGGAAGGTCAGCAGTTCGATTCCTGAGTACTGCAGGACGGAAATGAGTTCCTGTCTTTGTCCCAGCTCCTGCCAACCTAGCAGTTCGAAAGCAAGAAATTGCAAGTAGATAAATAGGGACCACTTTGGTGGGAAGGTAACAGCGCTCCGTGCGCTCCGGTGTCTAGTGATGCCTGCCACATGACCACGGAAACGTCTGCAGAAGCAGACAGCACTGGATCTTCGGCTTTGAAACAGAGATGAGCACTGCACCCTAGAGTCGGATACGACTGGCTTTCGAGCAAGGGAAACCTTACCATTGATTTGTAGCTGATGGAAACATTGTTTGTGCAAGGCACAATATGGCAAGGAATCATTTCTTGCCTTGTACAATTTGAGGGCACGATTACACTATTGAAATGAATCAAAAGCAGGTTTGGGTTATTGGGAAGTTGATTGAATATCACATGTTCCTTCTGAGTGCATCTTCGTGGGACATATTTTAGTCTCTTTTTAAGCTATGCAGTATATTGGTCCAGAGGACTACATGGGATTTGAGATTTCTGCATTTACAAGTGATTTGATTCTTTGATGCCCCAGAATCATGGAGGAATAAATATTTTAAACATTGTTAATATAAAAAAAAAAACAATTGTGAATTTGAGCTGTGAATTTTTCTGTGAATTCACAACTGGTCTTTGCTTTTGCTGTGCTGATGGCCAGAATTTTATTGATGTTTACATACATTTTTTTGTAATATGCTGCAGCTATTTGCAGCTGGTTGGTAAGGTGCTTGGATGCCCTCTGGTACTTTGTTAATTAGCCACAATTAGCTGCAGCAAGTCATGTAGATCTTCTACAGATGCCAAGAGGATTCTAGTCAATGAAGAATCAAACATTTCCTTTGTTCTCAGAGTCTTATGTCAATATCTGCTGATTCTCTACACTGCATCACAATTGGTTAAAATGCTGAGCTGGAGACTGGAAGGTTGGGTTTCAATACCCAAGAGCTGCACTTGGGGACATGAAAGGAGCCTCATTCAGGCATCCCCTAAAGTCCTTTCAACCCAGAGTAATCTCTGATGTATTATTATTATTATTATTATTATTATTATTATTATTATTATTATTATTATTATTATTATTATTATTATTATTATTATTATTATTATTATTATTATTATTATTATTATTATTATTATTATTATTATTATTATCATCATCATCATCATCATCATCATCATCATCATCATCATCATCATCATCATCATCATCACAACTGGGTCATAAAGACTTGGAGATTTGCTTTTATTGCCCCTTCCCTTTACAATCTCTATTACCTTACAAAAGGCACAAAATCTGCCATGCCTAGCAAAGGGCAAGGTGTTTGCTTATTTTGCTTACTGGAATGTTTTCCGTATACCTTCTTTCACTGACTTGACTAAACGTCTTCATTGTAGATTCAGTCATTTTTCTAAGATGTTGGATTGCATACTGACCCTGTTTGACTTTCTGTGTTTTTCAAAGGTCAAGATACTTCAAACAGATCCAAGCTGGGCCCCGTGGAGCTGACCGTGATGGTAACTGTACCAGTCTGTGTCTTGTCTGTAGCTTTAATGCTGACCGTGTACAACTGTCAAAGCCACAACTGCAGGCTCAGGAAGAAAAGGAGGCCAGATATTGAGGAACCGCTCTCTGAGTGCAATCTGGTGAACCCAGGAAAAACTCTTAAAGATTTAATTGTTGATATGACAACATCAGGTTCTGGATCCGGTACGTGTTATAGAACCAATTGGGTGGTATGTAGGCATATACATCTTGATAATAATAATAATTTTGTGTCAGAAATTATTCTGGGTTGAAAGGATTTTTGCAGGGGGAAATGCGCTCAGGGAATGCCCAAATAAGGCTCCTTTCATGTCCCTAAGAGCTGGGACAGATACGGGTGCTCAATCCATCATGCAGTACCCGGGTCTCGAACTGCCGACTTGCCAGCCTTCCGAAAGCTAACAAGGTGAGCGTTTTAACCACTGAGCCACCGCATCTTGATTAAACACACACACACAACTGAAAGGGATGCTGTGGTGATTTGGGTGGAGATGCTTGTTGCTAGGTTGCATGTTGTAGTTTTGTTGTGCCATGGGAGCTGACACTGCCTTCCTTTTTTCTCTGGTACTACTTGAGTTGCAAGAACTCCAAAATTATACGAGAAAGGATCACTTATGTCCTTGCTTCCTGTGCCCAGATTGCATCACCTCATAAAGATTACTAATGAAGTACTTCACTTTGCTAATTATCACTCTTCCATATACTGCCATCCTAACAGCATGAAAACAAGAAATTGCAAGTAGAAAGGTAAAAACAGTGTTCCAAGTGCTTCAGTGTCTAGGCATGCCTGCCACATGTCCATGGAAAAGTCTGCAGATGTAGATAGCTCTGGCTCTTTGGCTATAAACAGAGATTAGCACTGAGCCCTAGAGTCAGATATGACCGGCTTTCGAGCAAGGATAACCTTTACCTAATTCCATATACCATATTTGCTGGCGTATAAGATGCATCGGAGTATAAGATACACTCCGCTATTACCATAATAGCCCACTATAAACCACTATATACATTACAAGACACACTCAATTTTCCAGTGTATTTTAAGGGGGGGGGAGTAGGTCTTATATGCCAGAAAATAGGGTATAACATAATCGAAGTAATTTATGATAAATAAGGTAAAAATACACTATAATGCAATATAAGGCAAAAGTATTGTATAGTGTTCAGTAAAAACATTCAAAAGCTCATGAGATGTTGCCATGTGTCCACTGTGTTGTATAGTGTCACATCGTGTCGTGTCGTGTCGTGTAGTATAGTGTTTTGCTTCCAACATATGGAATTGAGATTATGGCTAGAATCTCATCTATTAGGAGTAGGGAGATGTGGTTCTTTTGTGTTGTCCTAGTTTACAGCCTTACAGAAAAAAGGCTTCAGAATTTGTCATGAAGAATAAGTACTGTTTATTATTGGGAGCAGCTGTGATAAAGATCGTTTGACTGTTGGGTAAAGCAAAAACCACATCTCAAGGTGTGCATAAATACTGCCATATTTCTTATTTAAAGAGCATTCAGAAATATGAATCAAACTCTGCAGGACATTTGTGTCTTTCCTGGATAAAACAAATGATGACAGAAAAACATTGCTACTTTGAGTCTTTGTATCACATGGGGAAAATACTAAATGCCTTAGCCATTGGAAAGATGCCTGAAAATACATGGAAAATGTGACCAATATTTCCTCCAAGGTCAGCAATGCCCCTTAGAGATCTTTGTATGCCTTCAACATATTCTGTACATGTTTCTATTGAGAAATTTAGATGACTCTAACTAACAATAAGCCATATATGGAAAAGGTTTATGACTCTAAAACTATAAACTATAGCAGCCAACATCTCTGCTGCATTTCCAGACTGCTCTATGTCTGTCTGTGAAAGACAAATGTCTTTGGCTCCCAACTGCAGGGTCATGTTAACTGCTCCTGAGCCAAAAAAGTAAATCTGTTTTGAAATAAGTGTATATTTCAATCAGTCGTCTTGCTTAATGCTGTGTCTTATGTGAACTGAGAGCAGGGACTCAGATGTTATTTCTTCTATGCTATATGCCTGAAAGTCATGCTGTTATACAGGGCCAGCTAGTCAGCTGCTGTTATAATAGGAAGAACTTTGATGGTGCTGCTTGACTTTTTCAAGCAATGTTTTGCAAGGTCACTTCATTTTCAGGCATTATGAGAGATGCGAGTGCTACCGGGCCGGCGCAGGGAGGGGGTGAATCCTCTCATTTCTCCAATTTCCCCAACAATACAAGAGGAAGAAGGACTTTTTCTTATATAATCCATGTTATTATGCTTCAGTCAGGGGGCTGTGAGGCTTCATAAACACTATTACCATACATCTTTTTAAAAATCAAGAGTTACTGTACCATTATTGTGGCAACCAAGTTCTACCAGTGGGTCAACCTATGGAAGGCCAGGTATAATTTGCTCTTGTGGTGTAATGTGATCCTCAGACCCCTACAGAAGGAAGGGTGAAAGAAAATGATTTACTGTGTTTAGTGTATGGGACCAAAGACGACCGGACAACCGAAGGGTTGGTTTAACACAGGTTTATTGCATTGCATGAGGTTCCAGTGAAGCATGAGGAATGGCGGTGATACATCTCAATATATACAGTAGCTCTCTACATTTGAATCTTGTAGCACGGTAGCTGATTGGTTGCTACCGGCGTGGCCTCGCCCAGGCACGCCTCTTTCTTCAGCTGCTGAATGCAGGTCTTGCTTCAGCTGCTGAATGCAGGTCTTTCTTCAGCTGCTGAATGCAGGTCTTGCTTCAGCTGCTGAATGCAGGTCTTTCTTCAGCTGCTGAATGCGGGGAAGGTTTTCCCGCGGCTGTCCGTGATTGAGCAATGTGAACCATGTGAGAGTGAACGCTCGCAGCTGCCCTCTATAGGCTGTCTGCTCGCGTTCCTTTATAGCTGATATCGTTTGTATCTGGAGTGGTTACAATCTTGCCTTACAGTATAATGAACATGCATACATACATAACATCCCTCCCCCCTAGGATGGGACGAAGTCCCGCAACCATTGTGGCTTGCCGCACGTTCGCTTGGGGCGTGCTTGCGCCTGCCCTAATTCTGGAGAGCCTGTGATCCCTGACTCCGCGGGCGCTTGTCCTGCAACGGGAAACGGGGATTCGTTAGTGGCTCTGTGGGGCGTCCGTGCCTGCCTTGCGCTTGGGGAAGGGAATGGGATGAACAGTTGGGAGGTAAATCCCTGCCTATTGCCCTCGGACCCCGGGGACCCTCCTAGTGTGAACCGCGGCACCGATGAGGTCGCCCTTGGGGAATGGCTACCTTCTGATCCCTGCTCGGGGGACCTTAAGACTGTGGTGGTGGGCGGACTCGCTGATGCCTCTGGTCTTGGAGGTGTCGGTCTCCGGAACATGGGCGCTATATTGCGTTCTAACTCACAGGGGCTACTGGGACTGGAGGTACCAGGGGCTGAACTGAAACCCCTCTTTTCGCTAGGACGGGTGGGGGACCACTCCGCTAACTCCCCCTGGTACTGTAAATCAACGTCTAAACCTCTATGGGCCTCTGAGCCTCGGGGGGACTTCCGCGGCTTCCGCGGGGTATGAGTGTGGTTGGGGCTCCTCCTTTCTGACGGGGACTCCCGCAACCCGGGGCTCCTCCTCTCTGGCAGGGACTCCCGCAAAAGATTTCCGTGGATCGATTCCCTTTCCTCCCCCCTTGGTGGGGACCCATGCTCCCCTTTTCCTCCCCCTTGGGCTAAACGGGTGGGGGAGTACCCTAACGCTGAATCAATGCTGGCCTCATCCTCGTCTTGCTCTCCGGGGACCCTACGCCTGAGTTGGTCCACGTGTCGCCTCCACAGGAAACCTGTACTGGTCTCTACGCGGTATGAGACGGGGCCGGTTTGGTCTACTACGGTGCCCGGCACCCAGGCTGGCCCCGCGCTGGCGTAATTCCTGCAGTATACTGGGGCGCCTATGCCGAAACTCTTGGTGGGTTCCACCCCTATGTTCCGCCCCTTGTCCTCTACTCTCGTGGGGTCTAGCTTGGATATCCCCGTGGCCAGCTTCCTGCGCATCAACAGTTCTGCGGGGGAGTACCCTGACGCTAAGGGGGTGACCCTGTATCTCAGCAGGAATTGGCACAATTTCAGGTCGAGGTCTCCGGGACCCATGCGCAGTAGCGCGTCTTTCGTGGTGCGCACGAGGCGCTCTACTTGGCCATTGGTGGCCGGGTGAAAGGGGGCGGAGGTGACGTGCCGAATGGCGTTGCGTTCCATGAATGCCCTGAACTCGGCGGACGTGAAACAGCTAGCGTTATCGCTGACGAGGGTGTCGGGTAAACCGAACGTGGAAAAGACCCTCCTTAACTGTTTAATGGTTGTGGTCGAGGAGGTGCTCGAGACTGGAATGACCTCCAACCACTTAGAGAACGCGTCCACCACGAGGAGGAAAAGCGTTCCCCTGAATGGGCCAGCAAAGTCTACGTGAACTCGGGACCAGGGTCCCCTCGCAGCGTCCCATTCCCTAGGTGGCGAGCGAGCCTCTTCTGGCCTTGAGCTTTGGCACGCCTCACAAGTGCCGACCATGTGTTCGATGTCGGCGTCTAACTGGGGCCACCAAAAGTAACTGCGGGCTAGTGCCTTAGAGCGTACGATCCCCGGGTGGCTGACGTGCAGCAGTTTAAGCACCCTCGGCCGGAGAGACGTGGGGATCACTACCCGCTGTCCCCACAAGAGGCAACCCCTCTCCAGGGACAACTCTAATCTCTTTTTGAAGAATGTGTCGAATTCCGCTGCTGGGGAAGACACGGGCCACCCTTTCTGCACCCAGGAGCAAACTGTGGCCAGCGCTTTGTCCTTGCCTGTCGCTTTGGCGATTTCGGCCGGTACTACTGGAGGGGAGTCTAGGACCTCTATCATTAAGACCTGGTGGTCCCTCTCTACTCCGCCCACGTGGCAGCAATCCCGGGGAATGGGGGACCTCGACAGAGCGTCGGCATGGCTTATCTCCCTCCCGGGCCGGTATACCAACGCGTGCTGATACGCGTTGAGAAAAATGGCCCATCTGAGCATTCTCGGGGACAGGATCTGGGGTGTGGGCTTGTCTGCGGTGAAGATGCCCAGCAAAGGCTTGTGGTCAGTCACTATGGTGAAGGGGCGGCCGTACACGAAATCATGAAATTTCTTGGTCCCCGCAATTATTGCTAGCGCCTCTCTGTCTGTCTGAGCATAATTCCTCTCCGCTTGGGACAGGGATCTAGAGTAGAAAGCTATCGGGGCCTCCCTACCGTTCTCCAGCACGTGGCAAAGCACCGCCCCCACCCCCACCGGGGATGCATCGCATATCAGGACCACTGGGCGTTTGGGATTGAAGTGGGTCAGTACAGCATCTGATGCCAGGAGTCGCTTCAGGTCATTGAAAGCCTTTTCCTGGACGTCGCCCCACTTCCATGCCTCGTCCTTTTTTAACAATTTGTGTAGCGGTTCTGCCACGGCTGCCTTCCGCGGGAGGAAGGAGTGGTAGAAGTTGAGCAGTCCGAGGAACGACTGCAACTCGGGCTTGGAGGTGGGGCGAGGGGCCTTTTTGATGGCGGCTACCTTGGATTGGGCTGGCCTAATTCCCTCGGGAGTAACACGGAACCCTAGGAACTCAACCTCTGTAGCGAAGAAGACGCATTTGTCTTTCCGCAACCTCAACCCCGCCTTTTCGAATATTGTCAGGACCTTTCCCAACCTTGTTGCTAATTCGGCCCGGCTCCCCCCTGTAATTAATACGTCATCAAAATAGGGTAACACCCCCTCCAACCCCTTCAGGAGGCGTTCCACCAATGACTGGAAAATCCCGGGCGCCGAATTCACGCCGAATTGGAGGCGCGAAACCTGGAACGCCCCTTTGTGGGTGACTATGGTTTGTGCAGCAGCTGCGGCGGGGGTCACCGGGAGTTGCTGGTAGGCTTGGGCCAGGTCGAGTTTGGCGAAACACCTCCCCCCGTGTAACCTGGCCAATAAGTGGCTGACTACCGGCACCGGATACGCATTAGGGCGGATCGCCTTATTGATGGTGCACTTGTAATCAGCGCATATTCGGACTTCCCCGTTGGCCTTGAGCGCTGTTACAATTGGAGTTTCCCACTCCGCAGAATCAACAGGAACAAGAATCCCCTGGCCCACTAATTTGTCCAATTCCGCCTCAATTTTGTCCTTTAGTGCGAAAGGCACTCTGCGCGGTTTAAGTCTGATTGGACGCACTCCAGGGTCCAGGTCGAAAGTCACTGGGGGGCCCTTGAATTTCCCTAGCCCCTTTTTAAAAACCTCGGGGTGCGCGTCGCACACGCTCTGTATTGGATCAGTCCCGGCGGCGTGTGCTCCCACGGCGTGCACCCCCCCAATGAACAACCCCAGGGGCTGGAACCATTGAGTCCCGAGGAGGCTGCATTTACCCCCCTTGAGGACGACTAAGGGAAGCGTTGCGGTGTACTTTTTGAACTGGACCTGGAACTTCCCAACCCCCAACACTGGGATGCGGTTCCCCTGCACGTCCTTCAGTGTGGCCCTCAACGCCTTGAGCTTGGGCCGCACGCGGGGGGCAATTTTCATGAACTCCCCCTGGGAAATAATGGAGTATGAGGACCCCGAGTCCACCTCCATCCTAACAGGGGCCCCTTGTATTACTACCTCAACGAAGTAACGGGGGTGCTCCGTGGAAACGCTGCAAACCGGCGCGTCGTCCTCGCTGTCGTCGGAGACTCGCCCTACTCCGTCCCGCGTCCTCGTGGTCCGTGTGCCGTCCTTCGGCCTCGTGGTGCGGTCCTGCCTCGTGGTGCGGTCCTGCCTCGCCGAGCGGTCTGGAGAACTCCGGGTGGCCTCGCGTCGTTTCCGGCAGACCTTGGCGATGTGCCCGCGCCGGCCGCAGTTGTGGCACTCGGCCTTGCGGAATGGGCATTTGGTGCGGGCGTGGGCGGCGCCGCAGCCATCGCAGCGCCGGCCCTCTCTCTGGACCCTCCGGACGTCCTCGTCGTCGCTGCTCTCTGCAGAGGACAAGTTCGAAGTCCGCCGGGCCGCGCGCACCGAACTCTCTGCCTTGGCGGTCTTCGGGCGCCAGTCCTGAAGTTCGTGCACCCCGGCCGACGTGGCCTCTGCGGCCTGTGCCGCGTCGAGGACTTGTTGCCACGTGGGAGGCGGCTCCCTTTTCATCAGCGCGCGCTGAGTCTCTGTGTCCCTCAGACCGCAGAGCAGGCAGTCCCGGAGGGTGACGTCGGGGAGTTCCCACTTGCATGGGCCGGCGGCCAACCGCAGGGCCGCGGCGAACTCATCGACCGATTCTCCGGGTGCCTGGACTCGCCTCCAGAACGCGCTCCGAGCGGGGAACATCGCTATTGCCGGCCGGAGATGGGCGCGCAGCGCCGCCAGGAGCTCTGTGGCCTTGAGGTCGCCCACCTTCCTCGGCGCGATCAGGTCCACCAAGGTCCTCTTGGTTTCTTGTCCGAGCATGCGGACGAAGATGGCCCTCTTTTTGGCCTCGTCGGAGACTTCGAGCTCCACCAGCGCAGCGTTGAAGTCTATCTCAAACAGCTCCAAGTCTCCCGGCTTCCTGATCTCGTAGCCGGCGCATGTCTTGGTCCCGTGGGCAGCCATATCCCATCCTCGTCGCCAATTTAGTGTATGGGACCAAAGACGACCGGACAACCGAAGGGTTGGTTTAACACAGGTTTATTGCATTGCATGAGGTTCCAGTGAAGCATGAGGAATGGCGGTGATACATCTCAATATATACAGTAGCTCTCTACATTTGAATCTTGTAGCACGGTAGCTGATTGGTTGCTACCGGCGTGGCCTCGCCCAGGCACGCCTCTTTCTTCAGCTGCTGAATGCAGGTCTTGCTTCAGCTGCTGAATGCAGGTCTTTCTTCAGCTGCTGAATGCAGGTCTTGCTTCAGCTGCTGAATGCAGGTCTTTCTTCAGCTGCTGAATGCGGGGAAGGTTTTCCCGCGGCTGTCCGTGATTGAGCAATGTGAACCATGTGAGAGTGAACGCTCGCAGCTGCCCTCTATAGGCTGTCTGCTCGCGTTCCTTTATAGCTGATATCGTTTGTATCTGGAGTGGTTACAATCTTGCCTTACAGTATAATGAACATGCATACATACATAACACTGTGAAAGCTTGTGCCAGGTTGTGCAAATGAGGCAATAGTAGAAGGAGTTGTTGCTAATGAATAGCCATCAAGAGAGACAATGTCAAATGTGGAAACCAAGGTGGTGCTTACAACATGTACAAGATGTGGCATAAAGTATCCATGCTTATTTTCAAATATTAGGGTGAAAATGTGTGTGTGTGTGTGTGTGTGTATCCATGCTTATTTTCGAATATTAGGGTGAAAGTGTGTGTGTGTGTGCGTACGTGCGTGCGTGCGTGCGCGCTACAGTTATGCTCTGCATTATAGATTGGTTAAACTGCTGTACTGCAGCCAAAACTGCTGATGGGGCTCCAGGTTGATTCATCCTTCCATCCTTCCAAGGCCGGTGAAATGAATACCCAACATGTTGGGGGCAAAATGCTACCTTGTGAACCACCCAGAGAATGAAGTAAGCACTATGGGGTGGTATATAAGTGTAATTGATATTGCCATGTTTTGTTTTGTTTTTTGCATTATTCAGTTCAATGAGCTGATATGAAATGAACCTCATTTGGGCATCCCCTGAGCGGAGTTTCTCCAGCAAAAATCCTTTAAATCCAGAGTAATCTAAATTATTAATGAACTGATGATCTTTTTTGTTTTTTTGGTGGGTTCTAGTCTTGCTAACTAAGTTGGCTAACAGAGAGCATGAGGCTGAAGGACAATTGAGTTTTATTAGGAACAATGAAACTTGTCACTGATGTTAATGCTGTGTATTTGACAAATCAAAGTTAATTTCTGTGTATTTCTTGGTTGTGATGTAGAAATATAACAATAACCTGGTTTCTAAGAAGCATAAAATGCATGAATGTTGTGTAACTCCTGTGTTTTTTATTGATAGGGTTACCCCTGCTTGTCCAAAGAACAATTGCAAGAACTATTGTTCTTCAGGAAATAGTAGGAAAAGGTCGATTTGGTGAGGTCTGGCGTGGCAAATGGTGTGGAGAAGACGTAGCTGTGAAGATCTTTTCCTCCAGAGATGAAAGGTCTTGGTTTCGTGAAGCAGAAATCTATCAGACAATTATGCTGAGGCACGAAAATATCTTGGGTTTTATTGCTGCTGATAACAAGGGTATAGTGTTTCCAAACAGTTTCACAATATTTGTCTTGAGCTGGACTAGTCCAGTGGAATTATTTTCTTGGAGAGGGAAAAAAGAAAACAATTCATGGAAAAAGAGATATGTAACTCTACTTGTAGAACAAATTAGGAAAACCTGATTTATGGTTATTTGGAGACATTGGGTTTTGTGATACTGTTGTGAATTGCTCAGGGCCAGCCCTAATAATGGGACAATTAAACTGACCTTTTCAATAGCAATAGTCCTTGGGTTCTGGCTTACAATATTTAAAAGATCAAATTAAAATACAGTTACATTGGAATAATAATTGAAATACATTAAAACAGAATTAAAACATTAATGACTTTAAAAAACAGACTAAAACTCTCGTATCCCCATCAAGTGTTACCTCTGATGCAATGGGACTGAGAGGAGGGCCTCTTCTGAAGATCTTAAGAGTTGAGTAAGCTCATATAGGAAGATATAGAAGTTGGTTGGTTACTACAGGGAAATTTTTCTTGGTGGTTGTTTAATGTGAAATCCTTTCCCACGGGTGACCCATCTGTTGCCTTTCTCATTGTCTTTTCGGCACCAAATAAATTCTATCCTGTCCATGTGAAGTTATTTTCAAGTGATCTGATTTGCTTTTCTTGTTGTTTCCCACTCCTGTTCTCCACTATGGTAGTGGGTTAAAAAAACCATGTTCTAGGCACTGTTTGTGGTATTGGATGAGTGTGTAAATGGTTACACTTTGCCTGATCAGACATTGAGGGCACTGCATGATAAAATCATTAACATGTATGAACAAAGCAAAAAAGATAAAACTGGAAAGTGTACATGAGAAAAGAATTCCAAATATTTTACGGTAAACACAGAATAGAACAGTCTTTATTTCCCATCTGAAAAAAAAGAGCCATTTCATTTCCCACAGGTGAAAGTTCCACAATCCAGATCTTGCTACCAAAACAGAACTGTCTTTTGAGTACTCACCACCCAACTCCCTCCAGGTGGTGGGGGATATAACAGATACTGCTAAAGTATCTCTTTCTTTTCTTTTAATGTTACAGTGGTAATTCACTTAAAGAGCATAATGCATTCCATGGGATTGCTCTTTAAGCGAGTTTGCTCTTTAAGCGAAACACCATTGTAAGTGGCCAATTGTGACTTCTGGTCATACCTGTCAACCTTCCTGGATTGGCCAGGATTTCCCGATTTTCGGCGCCGATTTGCGTCATTTCCCGCCCGCAGCTGCCAAAATCCCGGAATTGGCAGCGGGGGGAAAAGAGGTACTGCACATCCCTTCTGCGCAGATCGCCTTCTATGCATGCGTAGAAGGCTTTTACACTTGCGTAGAACCTTTCTACGCTTGCGTAGAACCCTTCTATGCATGTGTAGAAGGCGATCTGCACAGAAGGGGATCGTAGAAGCCTTCTACACATACGTAGAAGGGTTCTACGCAAGCGTAGAAGGGTTCTACGCAAGTGTAAAAGGCGATCTGCGCAGAACCGTTCTGCGCAGATCGCATAGATGGCGACCTGTGCAGAACAGTTTTGCGCAGGTCCCGTATTTTCCGGAGCCACGGTTGACAGGTATGCTTCTGGTGTGGGGGATTCCAAACCCCGATTTAGTTGTTAAGCAAGTTTTTGGTTGGTTTTAGTTGTTAAGAGAGGTGACCATTCAGAGAAAATTCTGGAGTTAGTCTCTAAGTGAGGTGCTCTTTATGTGAGGTTTTACTGTATATGTGTATTGCACACATACAGTGAGAGAAATAAGTATTTGATCCCCTGGTGATTTTGTCTTTGTGCCCTCTGACAAAGAAATGACCAGGCCATAATTGTAATGGTAGGTTTATTGTAGCTGTGAGAGACAGAATAACAACAAACAAACCCACAAAAACCCATTGCCCAAAGGTCAGAGATGGATTTGCACTGTAGTGAAATAAGTATTTGATCCCCTATGACCACCATGCCCAAGACCAAAGAGCTGTCAAAGGATGTCAGGGACAAGGTTGTAGACCTGCACAAAGCTGGACTGGGCTACAAGACTATTACCAAGCAGCTTGGTGAGAAGGTGACAACAGTTGGCACGATAATTCACAAATGGAAGAAACACAAAATACTGTATGCTTGATTTTTAGTGGCTTTTAAATTAAAGATAATCAATACATTTATTTTGGAGAAAAAAAAACCCCAAAATTCATTTCTTTAAAGTGTTTCCTTTATTTTTATTTTTTTAAAAAATACCTATGGACATATTGCCCTGTAACAAAGGCATGCCTGAAGATGTGTGATGATATTACGCAAGTTGGTTCGGTTGAGTGGAGCTGATGTGATAGTGTAAGGTCTCTTGAAAGACCTTGGGTTTGTGTTCTGCTGTTAACTAGACCTATGCCTCTGTCCGCAGATAATGGAACCTGGACTCAGCTGTGGCTTGTGTCTGAATACTACGAGCAAGGGTCTTTGTTTGACTACTTGAACAGTAACACGGTAACAGTTGACGGGGTGATTAAACTGACCTTTTCAATCGCAAGTGGCCTTGCACATCTTCACATGGAGATTGTTGGCACCCAAGGTACAGACCTTTCTGTGCAGATGTCTTCATGTGGAAGGAGAGAATGACTTGAATGGGTGACAAGCTGTACCAGTTGTACCATTTAGGTGGTGAAGTGTTGGAGGACGGAGAATTATCTGCTGGGGCAGCTTCCCTATGCCTCCTAAGCTAAACTGATTCCATGAAGTGAGAAAGAGCACCAGATTGATTCTTTTGACTTGGGCAACAACAGTTACCAGGGTAGTTGAAGTCTCCCATTATTACTGTCTTTCTTCTTTTTGAATAATTACTAATTTCATCCAGGAGGACATAAGTCAGATTCTCAGCCTGGTTAAGAGATCTGTCGTAGACCCTCACAGTTATGTCAGTGTAATTTCTTTCTCCTTTGATTTTTACCCATGTTGCTTTTGACCAGGGTTCTATCCTTCCACTCATGCATCTTCTCACAGATGTACACATTCTTTATGTATATTGCTACTCCTTGCAATGAATTCTCGCTGACTATAGATAGAAATGCTCCCCGAGTAAACTTGCAAAAGATTGCACTCTGAATGAGGATTAGACTAATTTGTCATGGTTCAAACTTTCCTCACTTCTCCAAAAGTAGTTTGATTTGTCCTATAATTGGTCATTGGGAGATAAAACACAAGTTTCATTTACAAATGTATTCTGATCAGGTATGAATTTTTGAGAATTCCAAGCAGTGGAAGACTAATTGGCTATCATCATCTAGTAGATAGAAGATAATAGCAAATTAGTCCTCCACTGATCATACCACATCAGAATACACTTGTAAATGAAATTTGTTCTAGTAGATAGGGGACTGTAGTGGCTCAAGTGGTTAAGATGCTGAACTCGCTGACTGGTAGGTCGGAGTTTGATTCCCGGGTAGTGCATGAGAGAGTGAGCTCCTGTCTCTGTCCCAGTTCCTGTCAACCTAGCAGTTCAAAAGCAAGAAATTGCAAATAGATAAATAGGGACCACTTTGGTGGGAAGGTAAATAGCGTTCCATGCACTCCGGTGTTGAGTCATGCCTACCAAATGTCCACAGAAATTTCTGCAGACGCAGACAGCACTGGCTCTTGGGCTATAAACAGAGATGAGCACTGAACCCTAGAATCAGAAATGACTGACTTTCAAGCAAGGGCAACCTTTACTTTTATCTCTAGTCAATAACTATCATAGTATTACCATGAATGACAAAATTTAGTAATGGCCTAATGTTTGGAATCAGCAGTCTAAATTGTTTATTAACTACCTCGTAGCAGGTTTTTTCTGCAAGCATAAAATGTTCCTAGAAGATGTAAAATAGTGTTTTTTGAAATGAAATGGGAGGTTAAATCACTTTCTTTGTTTCATAAATATTGATGTTTGTTTCACAAAGTAACCTCAGTATATACGAGATTAATAATTGCTACTCCTTGCAAGGAAGTCTCACTGAATATAGATAGTTTCCTGATTGGGCGGCATACAAGTGTGAAAATTAAATTAAATTAAATTAAATAATACACTTAGCAGCTATGGATTGATAGTAATTTTCCACTGTGGGAACTTTTTTTTTAAATGAACTTTGGAATCTTTGGCATGGTCAGAATCAAAGCTTGGCAAAGTAGGTGTAATAAAATGTTGAAGCTGCCCACAACCAAGTCATTGTAGGATGACATTCTGGACTTCAGCTTCTTCCTATATTCTTAGAAAAAATTTCTGAATCTCTGCTTATACTACAAGATGTAATAATAGGGGGAAGACAATGTTAGTTTTAAAACAGAAGTGAATATGAATATTCACCCATGTTAAAGTACTAAAGATATGCTAGTGCTGTAATAATATTTCAGAACAGTTGAATATGGCACTTGTAACAAGACAGCAGAAGATATTTTGATTGTGCAACATATTTTATGCTTTGCAGGCAAGCCAGCTATTTCACACAGAGACCTCAAATCTAAAAATATTTTAGTCAAAAAGAATGAAACCTGCGCCATTGCTGATCTGGGGCTAGCTGTGAAGCATGACTCCATGTTAAACACAATTGACATACCTCAGAATCCTAGAGTGGGAACCAAGAGGTAAGGAAGTGTATGTTTAAAAATAAGTGAAAATTGCATTTCCCTTTCATATATTGTGTGCTGAGCTGGCTTGATAGGTTAGTGTCTTAGATCTCTGACTGTAGAGCTAGAGGTGGGTTCCATCCACAATGTGCCTCCTGGGAGAAAAGGAAGCCCGTTGTAGCCTTAGGCAAATTGCAGAGTCCCAGGGCACCCCCAAGAGGAAGGGAAAAGTAAACCACTTCTGTGCATTCTCTACCTAGAAGGCCCTGGAAAGGATCTCCGTAAGTCAGAATTGATTTGATGGCACTCAGTTATTATTATATATCAGGAGTCCTCAACCATTTTGTTGTGTCCTAATAGTGTAACCTTCTACATGTGATATCAATGTATCTGAACCAATGTAACCTTGCCGATGAGTAACAATGTAACCTTCAGCTGTATCACATAAACCCTGTAATAGGACGCGAGCTAATGACCACCAGCTGGCAGCAGCGAGCGTCCAAGCTCTCTTGGTTCAAACCCATCAAAGACCGCAGCGCGGGAAGCTTCCCGCCGCTACCTACACCTGGACAAGAAGGGCGTGACCAGCCATGACGTCACGCGGGCCAGTAGCCAACGGGCTACCGTGGAGCCACATTCAAATACGTTACTACCATATATATAGAGCTGTTCGTCCGCCATTACCTCATGTTCCCTCTGTCCACCATGCAATAAACCTGAGTTAACCCAGCCTTTGGCTGTGCCTTGTGTCTTGACTCTCATACACTAAATTGGCGACGAAGGTGGGATAATGGATCCCCACGGAGCCAGGACACAGAGCGGGTTCAACATCACCAAACCGCAAGACTGGGAGCTTTTTGAGATGGACTTCCAGGCGGCACTGGTGGAGCTCAAAGTCAAAGAAGACGACGAGGAAAGGAAGAGGGCCATCCTCACCCGCATGCTTGGGATGGAAACCAAGCGGACGCTGGTGGGCATCCTTGCACCGAAGAAGATGAGCGATTTCAAAGCCGGTGACATCATGAAAATGCTGCGTGAGCGTTTCCGACCCTCGAGGGCAATGTTTCCCGCTCGGAGTGCGTTTTGGAGGCGAGTTCAAGCGCCGGACGAGTCGGTAGAAGCCTTCGTAACGGCTATGAGGGTAGCCGCCGCCCCCTGCAAATGGGACCACATCCTAGAGATGGCCCTCAGGGACGGAGTGCTGTGTGGCCTGAAGGACAAGGAAGTACAGCGCAGCTTGATGAACAAGGAGCCACCACCCACACTGGAAGAGGTTGTAGAGGCCGCGGAAGCCGCGGAATCCACGAATGCTGGAGTGGACGAGATGCACAAGTGGCGTGAGTGGCGTCCGAGGGCCGGCAAAGCGGAAAACTCGTCGCACGGGAAGTCCGGTCAGTCGGTGCATGCAACCCGACCGACCTCGAAATCGTCTTCAGAAAGCAGCGATGGCGAGGAGGTCCAGAAGGTCCGGAGAGGCGGGCGCCGCTGCGATGGTTGCGGAGCGGCCCATGAGCGCGTGAAGTGCCCATTCAGGAAAGCCGAGTGTTTCAACTGTGGACGTCGGGGGCACATCGCCAAGGCGTGCAGGAAATGGAAAGAGGGCCGGAGACAGTCGCAAGACCGTTCAGCCAGACCGGACCGTCCAGCGAGGTCCAAAGATGGCGCCCGGGCCACGAGGAAGCAGGACGGCGTGGGCCGCATCTCGGACGACAGCGAGGGCGACGCTCCTGTGTTCAACGTGTCTGCGGGACAGCCCCATTACTTTGTTGAGGTACTAGTACAAGGGACCCCTATTAGGATGGAAGTTGACTCGGGGTCCTCCTATTCTATAATCCCCCAGAGAGAGTTCTTGAAGATCGACCCCCACGTGCGGCCCAAACTTAAAGCGTTGAGGGCCACACTACGGGACGTTCAGGGGAACAGCATTCCAGTGTTGGGGGTCGGAACGTTCCGGGTTCGCTTTAAGAGACATTCTGCGGAACTTCCCCTAGTGGTGCTAAAAGGGGGGAGTTGTAGCCTCCTCGGAACACAGTGGTTTCAGCCCTTAGGCCTGTTCATAGGGGGGGTGCATGCCGTAGGCGAGGACCCAATACAAGCAGTGTGTGACGCACACCCCGCCGTTTTTAAAAGTGGACTGGGAAAGTTCAAGGGACCCCCTGTAGCCTTCGACTTAGACCCGGAGGTCCGCCCGATAAGACTTAAACCGCCCAGGGTACCGTTCGCGCTTAAGGACAAAATAGAGGCGGAACTGGACAAACTGGTGGGTCAAGGAATTCTCGTTCCTGTGGATTCCGCGGAGTGGGAGACTCCAATTGTAACAGCACTGAAGGCTAACGGGGAGGTGCGCATTTGCGCTGATTATAAGTGTACCATTAATAAGGCAATCCGCCCTAATGCATACCCGGTGCCAGTGGTCAGCCACCTTCTGGCCAGGCTGAATGGGGGAAAGTGTTTCGCTAAACTCGATTTAGCACAGGCCTACCAGCAACTCCCGGTAACCCCCGCCACAGCGGCGGCACAAACAATAGTCACACATAAGGGGGCGTTCCAGGTGTCGAGGTTACAGTTCGGCGTGAACTCGGCACCTGGCATTTTTCAGTCGCTAGTGGAACGCCTCCTGAAGGGGCTGGAGGGGGTGTTGCCATATTTTGATGACGTGTTGATAACGGGGGGGAGTAAGGCCGAGCTGGCTCACAGATTGGATAAGGTCCTGACCATGTTCGAGAAAGCGGGGCTGCGACTGAGAAAAGACAAATGTGTATTTTTCGAAACAGAGGTTGAGTTTTTAGGGTTCCGTGTCACGCCCGAGGGAATTAGGCCGTCCAAATCTAAGGTAGCCGCCATTAAGAAAGCCCCTCGCCCCACTTCCAAAACCGAGCTTCAGTCATTTCTGGGGCTTCTCAATTTCTACCATACCTTCCTTCCACGGAAGGCGTCTGTTGCCGAGCCGCTCCATCGGCTACTTAAAAAAGAGGAAAAATGGCTGTGGGGTGACGAGCAAGAAAGAGCGTTCACAGAGTTAAAGCAACTCCTCACATCCGAGGCAATCCTGACTCATTTCGACCCCAAACGGCCCATAGTTTTGGTCTGCGATGCATCCCCGGTGGGGGTGGGGGCGGTGCTTTGCCACGTGTTAGACGACGGAAGGGAGGCCCCGATAGCGTTTTATTCAAGGTCCCTGTCCCAAGCAGAGCGGAATTACGCACAGACCGATAGGGAGGCACTAGCGATAGTAGCGGGAACCAAGAAATTTCACGATTTTCTGTATGGTCGGCCGTTCAAGATCGTTACTGATCATAAGCCCCTGTTAGGAATCTTCACTGCAAATAAGCCCACGCCACAGATCCTGTCCCCGAGGATGCTGCGGTGGGCTATTTTTCTTAACGCATATCAACATGAGTTAGAATACCGGCCAGGGAAGGAAATCAGCCATGCAGACGCGCTCTCACGGTCGCCGTTACCATTGTCGGACGACCAGAAGGCAGGGGTAAGAAGAGACCGCCAGGTATTGTTAATAGAGGTCTTGGAGTCACCCCCGATAGTACCGGCCGACATTGCCAGGGCGACCGGAAAGGATAGAACACTAGAGAAGGTATGCTCGTGGGTGCAGAAGGGGTGGCCGGCGTCATCCCCAGGCACGGAATTCGACCCATTCTTCCGAAAGCGAGTGGAGTTGTCTTTAGAGAGGGGGTGCCTTTTGTGGGGCCAACGGGTGGTGGTTCCTACGTCCCTACGGCCGAAGGTGCTAAAGCTGTTGCACGTCAGCCACCCGGGAATCGTCCGTTCCAAGGCGTTGGCCCGGAGTTACTTCTGGTGGCCCCAGCTGGACGCCGACATAGAGCAGATGGTTGGCACTTGTGAGGCATGTCAATGCTCTCGACCGGAGGTGGCCCGCCTACCGCATAGGGAATGGGACGCAGCAAGGGGACCGTGGTCCAGGGTGCACGTAGATTTTGCTGGCCCATTCCGGGGAACCATGTTTCTCCTGGTGGTGGATGCATACTCAAAGTGGCTGGAGGTCATTCCGGTAAAGAGCACATCCTCCGCCACTACCATTCGCCAGCTAAGGAGGGTCTTTTCCACGTTCGGCTTACCCGACACTTTGGTCAGCGATAACGCCAGTTGTTTCACGTCCGCTGAGTTCGCAGCATTCATGGAGGCAAATGCAATTCGGCATGTCACATCCGCGCCGTTTCACCCGGCCACGAATGGCCAAGTGGAACGGTTGGTGCGCACCACAAAAGATGCGCTGCGGCGCATGGGCTCGGGAGATCTAAATCACCAAGTTTGTCAATTTCTATTAGCGTACAGAGTGACCCCCTTAGCGTCTGGTTACTCGCCGGCTGAGCTGCTGATGCGGAGGAAACTGACCACGCTTTTGTCCAGGCTCGACCCGTCGAGGGTCGAGGACAAAGGGAAGAACATAGGGTTAGCGGTCTCGAAAGGTTTCGGCGTAGGCGATCCTGTACACTGCAGGAACTATGCCAACGCAGGCCCAGCCTGGGTGCCAGGGACGATAATAGAACAGACGGGGCCAGTGTCGTATCGGGTGGAAACTAGCACCGGCCTCCTCTGGAGGAGGCACGCTGACCAACTGAGACACCGAGTGAGCGAGGGGCCGACCAGTGGGGCTCAGCGACAGGATTCAGCGATAGGGTTCTCCCCCACCCGTTTAGCCCAAGGGGGAGACAGGGGGGAAAGCAGCGAACCCGACTCGTATCCTTTTGATACCCCAGTTCTATCCGAGCCCGGGGGGAGGGAAAAGGAGTGTGCGGCCGCCGCTGCCGCTTCCCCCGAATCCGATTTTGATTTTGATTTTGCTAGCCGGGGGGGTTTTTTGGAGTGTTCCCCCACCCATCCAAGCGAGAAGAGGGGTTTTTCGTTAGTCCCCAGTGCCCCCGGTTCTTCCCAAACAAAGCACACACCTCCCAACAAAGCCGCAGAGCCGCGGCAAACCACTAACAAGTCATCCTCTCCGATTGCAGGGCAGGAAGCCAGGGAGCAAGGAGGAGGGAGCGAAGCCGGGGCAGGGCAGCCCGCGCCGAGACCCCAGCGTGTTCGAAATAAGCCATCTTGGCTGAGAGACTTCGTCTCATCCTAGGGGGGAGGAGTGTTGTGTCCTAATAGTGTAACCTTCTACATGTGATATCAATGTATCTGAACCAATGTAACCTTGCCGATGAGTAACAATGTAACCTTCAGCTGTATCACATAAACCCTGTAATAGGACGCGAGCTAATGACCACCAGCTGGCAGCAGCGAGCGTCCAAGCTCTCTTGGTTCAAACCCATCAAAGACCGCAGCGCGGGAAGCTTCCCGCCGCTACCTACACCTGGACAAGAAGGGCGTGACCAGCCATGACGTCACGCGGACCAGTAGCCAACGGGCTACCGTGGAGCCACATTCAAATACGTTACTACCATATATATAGAGCTGTTCGTCCGCCATTACCTCATGTTCCCTCTGTCCACCATGCAATAAACCTGAGTTAACCCAGCCTTTGGCTGTGCCTTGTGTCTTGACTCTCATACACTAAACATTTAAAGCTGGGGGCCGGTTCACACACCCCTCAGACTGTTGAGGAGCTGGACTGGTGGTCCCACCGCCACCGCCAAAAGCATCAGCGGCAGCAATGGGGGAGGAGTGGTAAGGGCTCAGGGTGGTCACCACCACCACCACTGGCAGGACCACCCCGAGGCATCCACCGCTCCCCCCACCATCATCGCTGGTGGCTGCAAGACCACCCCCAGCCACCCCCCACTCCCCGCCCCCTGCTTCCCTGCTTACCAGCCTGGAGGAGCTGCATGGCGTGGGTGAAGGAGAGTCCGGGCTGTCCTTCTCACCTGCACTTGGCCAGAGTGGTCCCTGGGAAAGATGCAGGCATCCGCCGCTTCCACCACCACTACCTCAATTCTTGTCCCCTCCACTTGGCTTGATGTGTCCCTAATGGTGCTCCATAGCAGAGTAGATGTTGTAAGCCTTACAACATCTGCCCTGCTATGGAGCGCTGTTAGGGACACGCCAAGCCAAGCAGAGGGGGCAAGGATTGAGGCAGTGGTAACAGTGGTGGAAGTGGTGGATGGAGGGCGCAGGCTGGATGATTTGGTGCCATGGGCTGGATCTGGCCTGTGGGCCGTAGGTTGAGGATGCTTGTTATATATGATTGAGCTGAAAACAGCTTGTTTCTATAAAATGCATCCATTCGTTTCAGTGATAGTCAACTTGTGAAAGATGTTCAAAATAATTTACACTCCCATTGGCCTTGCACTCAGCAGTGTATTTCTGAACAAACTAATGCAAAATGAGATGCAAACAGTTGGTACATAGAATTCTTCCACTATAATCTTCATTTGCATTGCTCCTGTACACCTGTGTTTCTTCTGATCAAATGAGAGCATGGTATTAAATGTGTACTTTGCTTCTTCATGCAAGTTCAATCTATGCTAATCATAATGTGGAAAAAGCTTCAAATAAGAACAACAAATCCACATATCGCCTCCCCCTCCCTCATTTACCTTTGTTTATTTGGTTGTCAACTAAACAGCAGCTGGTGATGGGGAAGGGGATTAGCTTTGTATTCTCATTTCACAATCCTAAAGAAAACTGCTTCAACACAGCTGTAGTTTGCCTAAGAAAGAAGACTAGTATTGCCTCCCCCTATTCTTTCCGCATGGGCAGATGAAAAAAAAAATCAGGATTGGGACCTGTAGTTCACTTAGAATTTCACTAACATGGGTGCCCGGCTCCGCCTGGGTGATGGCTGTGGGATTCATGGTCGATGTCCATTTTAGCTGGCCTGGGTCTCTCCCCTGTCTGCCTCCTCCAGGCACCCGTGCTAGTACACTATAAAGCTCCATGCAGCGACTGTGCCCTGGTGAGGCCTCCTGGGTCTGGTGCGTGGTCTTGTCCGCTGCTTCCTGCAGTCTTTCATTGGCCGTGCCCCCCGCATGGCTGGCAACTGCTTCCCCCTGCCTTCTGTGTGCAGCCATTGTTCATACACGCCCACACCCGTGCCAGCATCGCCGATTGGCTGAAGCATGCTGCAGTGGTTCCTGGAGCATATAGTTTTTTTAGTTTTCATGGGTTTGTGGGGCACAAAGCCCCCCTGCTACCCCCAGATTACGGCTATGCAATCTGTGACACCAAAGGTAGGTGTGGGTCTCAAGATTAATTGGGAAAAATCAGAAATGATAACATGTAATGTGAATACATTAGAACAACAAGAGATTTCATCTAGATACAGAATTAAGATTGGAGATAACTTAAAATATTTGGGAGTAATTTTGTCAAATAAACCGGAAGAAATAAAGAAATTAAATTATGATAAACAATTGAAGGGGATGAAAGAGCAAATTACACAATTAAATAAATTGAAGTTGTCTTGGTTTGGTAGAGTGGCTCTATGTAAGATGATGTTATTAATAAATTTCTTATTTGAGGCTCTTCCAGAAACATGATCAATAAATTTTGTAATGGAGGGAAAAAGAGCCAGGATTCCTAAAAGTTGGTGGTATCTTTCTCAAAAAGATGGTGGTTTAGGGATTCCAAACTTGAAAGGATACTATAATGCATTTCAATTCAGGAACATAGTTAAGATTTTAATGAAAGAGAAAATATTATGGGAAGACTTTGAGATGGATTTTGACCAAGTGGGTAAGGCAGCCTTTCTAGATATAGAAAGAGGGAAAGTTAATATTAAAAATAGAATGTTAAGATCAACGTGGGAAGTTTGGAAGAGGCTGAAGGGGAGATTGGCCCCTGGTATATCCCCCATAATAGAGATTGAGGATATAAAATCCTTTCCAATTGAGATAAATGAGGATCTTAGCAATATTATTTGACAAGGATGTGATGTTGTTGAGACATTGGATTAGAATATGTTCGAATGAGGAGAAAAATCAGAGCTTTATGCTGATTTGAAACTAAATTGGTTCCAAATTTTGAGACTGAATAATTGGAATAATAAATATTTAAAAGGAGATAATTTTGAAAGGGATATGACCGATTTTGAAGTGTTAATATGGAAAATAAGACAAGGGGAAATTGGATTCAAGGGGTTGGTAGCTAAAATTTATAAGATTTTGAACAAAGAAGTTAGTTTATAAGATATTTCTAGAGGAATATGGGAAGAAGATTTAAATATAAGAATTTCAGAATCAAAATGTTGGTCTCTATGGAAACAGAGGATAATGAGAACAATGTCTGTTAGGGTTAAAGAGCATAATTAGAAAATGTTATGGAGATGGTACTTAACTCCAGTGAGATTGAAGCAGATAGATAAGTCTAGTAGTAATGATTGTTGGAGATGTAAGAAAAGTGTAGGAATTTACAAACGTATGTGGTGGGATTGCAAGGAAGTCAAAGTTTTTTGGAAAGGGATTGAAAAAGAAATAAAAGAGATGATGGGGAAATCTATTAAGATTGATTCATCTACTGCCATGTTGACGGATGTAGAAAGTTTAATGCTTAGTAAGGATGAACAAGAATTAATCGCAATATTTATGTCTACGGACAGACAGTATATAGCAAGAAAGTGGAAGGATTCAGGGAAATTAGAATTAGAAGATTGGTATAGGGAAATATGGCAGTTGGCCTTAAATGATAAATTGACATGGGAATTAAATGTAAAGAAAGGAATAGTTAAAGAAAATAATTTTGGGAAGATATGGAAATTGTATCTTGATTATACATTAAGAAAAAGAGGAGGATTCATTCCGGTACCAGATCAATTAAATTTTTGGATATAAAGATTGTTCGATTCACAGATCACAACTCTCTCTTGGCTTTATACTATTTCACAGGGTGAACTATGTTGTTTTTATTGGTATTATTGGTAGTGAGAAAGAGATGTTGTTTGGGGGAAATAAAATAATTAATACATAAGCAATTTTTTAATTAAATATTAGTATTTTGATGTTTGGACTTTGGAAATTTTTGATAACTCTCAGTATATTGTTTTTCTTATATAATTTTTATTATATTTTTGTATTGTATTGTCTTTTGATTTTTAATTTTGCAAGTTTTTTCTTCTTTTTTATGTATTAAAAATTTTCAATAAAAATATTTTTTTAAAAAGGTAGGTGTGTGCTTACTTTCAGTGGGCTCATTTGAGGGGCGTGGAAATGCATTCAGGACACACCGAAGCACACTTCTGTATTATTTATATAGATTCCCTGATTTTAATCATTGTTACCTACGTAAACGTGCTGTTTCTTCTGGTCTGGGCAAATGTGTAAATTGAAGCACCTTTTTTGTTGGAAGGTATATGGCTCCAGAAATACTTAATGACACAATGAACATGAATATATTTGAGTCCTTCAAGCGTGCGGATATCTACTCACTTGGTTTGGTGTACTGGGAGATATCACGAAGATGCTCGGTTGGAGGTATAACATATTCCCCTTATTAATGGCTCTGTAAGCTTAGCCAGAAACCCACCAAATTGTTTAATTGTTAAATTATTATGCATATAGCAGAACAGTGCTCAAAAGATATGTAGATTTTCCCCTTCAGAGAGGACAAACTCAGTTCCTAGAGGAATTCCAAGAGGCTGTGAAACAGACAGACAAAGATACAATGATACCTCATACAACGTCCAAAGCTGGTTCCACAAGTTTGGACTTTATACGGATTTGGACTTGGTATGAGGTATGCAAAATCCTAGCCGCGATGCCTCATACAATGTCCAAATCTTTGCTGCGATGCCTCATACAATGTCATTTCCATTGAGATACATTGTACTGTAACAGCACAGACTTCAGGGCAAAGTCAAGGAAACAGAGAGGAAACTGACAGAACTTTAAGAAATCATTGTCTAAAGGCTAAAAACATTACAAAAACATGTCAAACAACCCTGATTGCCCAAGAACCTGAAGAATGCTGCAAAAATCCCAGGAATGCTCCTAAAAATTCAGATGAAAAATGCAAAAAAATCCATGCTCAAAATCATGCTCAAAACCACTCCTAAACACTCGTCGCCTCATGCAAAACCCACAAGAGCAATGCACGCATGTGCCCTGCCTTTTATACTTCCCAGGCACAATGCAACCTGGGAAAACCCCGATGCCTCATACAAAGTCGCACGGCTTTCTTCAGGTTCTTGGGCAATCTTCAGGTTCTTGGGCAATCAGGGTTGTTTGACAAGTCGCACGACTTTGTATGAGGCAACTTTTTTCAAGGAATTAGACTATGTTGTATGAATCCGATGTTGTATGAAGCGGACTTTGTATGAGGTATTACTGTATAGGCAATCCACCCAGATAATTAAATGATTCAACCTCCTGGATTGGGTTGACAGAAATTGACCAAGGAAATAAAATGTCTTCCTTTCAAAATGCAGCCATTGTAGCTTCAACATAATTAATAATTGGTCATTCTGTTGGCCAAAATCTGTTTAGCTGGCAGCTCCATCTGCTTTTTAATACCACCCGGGCTAAATATAATTGTTTGTATGGAATGCAAATTACTATTCCTCATTAATACAGCCTCTCCTTCTGCTGATGTTTCCTTGGCTCCTATTCAGAGTGTTGGAATTTCACCTGCCCTTAGAGTGGTTCAAACATTTGCTAGCCAGTCACCTCTGTTTCCGTGATTGACAGGAGGGGTAAACAAGAAAAAGAAACTTGTCAATCCCTAGCGAACCCCTTCCTGTGATACAACTTTGGATGAATTTAGATACTGCAGTGGCTCAAGTGGCTAAGACACTGACTGGAAGGCAGGAGGTCAGCAGTTCGATTCCCAAGTTCTGCGGGATGGAATGAGCTCCCGCCTTTGTCCCAGCTCCTGCCAATCTAGCAGTTCAAAAGCAAGAAAATGCAAGTAGATAAATAGGGACCACTTTGGTGGGAAGGTAACAGCATTATGTGCACTCCAGTGTCTAGTCATGCGTGCCACATGACCACGGAAACGTCTGCAGAAGCAGACAGCGCTGGCTCTTCGGCTTTGAAACAGAGATGAGCACTGACCCCTAGAGTCAGATACGACTGGCTTTCGAGCAAGGGAAACCTTTACCTTTACCTAGATACTTCCATGATTTTGCTTTACTAGTTACTTTTTTTGTAAGCAGAATTTTGCAGAAACACTCTTTTGGGGAAAAGTTATTTATACAGATAGTTAGCTAGTGATTCATCGGTGTTCCCTCTATAGACTGTTTCAAATCTTGTCTTGCATAACATTGGAAAGAACCCCCAATAAAAGAACATTTGTATTATAAATCTTTTCCAGGAATTGTTGATGAGTACCAGCTACCATATTATGATGTTGTATCGTCTGATCCTTCCATAGAAGATATGAGAAAGGTTGTCTGTGAACAAAAGTTTAGGCCAAATATCCCAAATCAGTGGCAAAGCTGTGAGGTAATCCATCTCCTCTATGTTTTAGTTCATTGTTTACTATATTTATGTTTACATCTAAGTTCATATCTCTTAAAAGTGTACATTTTGAGTTGAGCCAAAGTGTGAATATTTATCAGTAAAGAATATTTTTTTCTTTATAGGTTACCTATACATTCCTTCTTTTTTTTACTAGCTAGACATGAAATTACTACTTCTCCTTCGTATAGTTTGTGAATCCACACTCATGGGTTATGCGCCTGCGCAGAACAGCCGATCGGAGGCTTGAAAAGCTATTGGTCAAAAGTTTTGGCGGTAAGACCGCCCACCGTACCGCCCACCCTGAGGCGCCCGCGCGCCATTTTACCTCAGTTCTCTTCTTTCCGCCGTAGCAGCAGGACGATCGTTGAGAGCTTCCTCAATTTTTTCGCCCTTCTGAGGGAAAGTCCTTTTGCCAAATCTCAATTTTTCTCGGTGATCTTGTCCTCCGGGCAGGATCGCCACCCCGGCTCTGTCTCTTCTCTTGAGTGGATTCAGTAGCCAATTTTTCGCATCGATCACCGTCTCCCCCCTCAAGGGGGTGGCGGCTGGTCGGCCCTTCGGGGTACTCGTCTCCAGAAACTTCCACTGGAAGAATTTTTTCCGCGGTTGATGGCTGCAGCGTTTAAACAGTGCACGGCTTGCCTTAAGAAGTTTCCGGCTTCCGACGGACACAGCCTGTGCCTCTTTTGTTTGGGAGAGTCGCATCAGAGCCAGTCTTGCCCGCATTGCAAAAAGTTTACGCGCCTCGCGGTGCAGAACCGAAGCAATCGCCTCAAGGCTCACCTGATGGAGCTCGCTCTGGCTCCCGCCGCGTCCGCCTCCACGGCCGCCGCTGCCGCTCAACCACCGCCGGCCTCTTCCTCCGTGCTTCCGATGAGGAAGAAGAAGAAGAAGGACAAGAACGGTGAGAAGAAGCGCAAGCGTGGGTCGGAGAAGAGACGGTCGCTTCCCCCCACTCCGCGCACACCCGCCTCTCCCGGCCCTTCTCCGCCGTTCTCGACTGCCCGATGTCCTTCTCCGGGATCCTCCATCTGGGGAGGACGGTCGTCTTCCGGGTCACCTGAGAAAGGACGCAGGGCTGGGGCTCCAGCTCGCCCACCTCAGGTGCTCTCCTCTCCTCCTCGGGGCAGAAACTCCTCGCCGAGGCAGGCCTCCGTCTCTCCACGGCCCAGGACACCGACGGACGAGGCGGTCGTCACCGTTTCGACGACCGTTTCGCCAACACCGACGCCGGCCACCGTTTCGGCTCCCACCGTTTCGTGGGCCACCATCCCGCCGGCCACCGGAGCTCCACCGCCAGCGGACTCGGACGCGTCTCAGATGGCCCTCGTCCGAGAGATGTTCCAGGTCATGGCGTCGTTTGCGACCAGGTTCCAGACCTCCACGCCTGCGGCCTCTGCGGCTCCGGTTCCGACCACCGCAAGCCCCGGGCATCCCGGCTCTGCCGCGGCCCCACCGACCTCCCGTGGGTCGAGTACCCGCTCCGCTGGCCCACCCAACCCGTCATGGTGTGGTCCGGACGTTGATGCGGTGGACGCCCATCCCGCCGGCCCGCCCAGGCCGTACTGGCGCGGTCCGGACGTGGACGAAAGACTGCCTCCCTCGTCCTCCGATGAGTCCAGCTCGTCGTCGGAGGAGGACGAGGGAGACGTCGACGCCGAGCGCACGCCGGAACAGGCCATCGGCTCGGTGGACCCACCGCGTGGTGAGGACCAGCGCTCACTGACCGCCATGCTCACGAGGCTCGGCACCGCCCTCAACCTGAAGGTCGACCAGCCGCCGTTGGAGGGTGAGGATCAGATGACCGCGAAGCTCGACAGGCGTGCCGTGCGACCGGTCCACATAACCATGCTCCCCTCCATGATGACCACGGCGAGGGCGACGTGGAAGAAACCTTTGGCGGCACACTCCGTTTCGTCCAGGCTCGACAGCATGTATCGGGTCCTGGACGAGAACGTCGAGTTCTTGCAGGCGCACCCCCTGCCGAATTCCCTGGTGGTCAAGGCCTTCCAGCATAGGACGGCCACCAGCGGATTCCCGGTCCCGTCGACGCCGGAGGGAAAGAAATTGGACGCGGTGGGGCGTAAGTTTTACGCCACCGGCTCCCTATTCTTTCGGGCCGCAAACTATTCGGCCGCCATGGGCCTGTACCAATCTCACCTCTGGGAGCAGGTGAAGGTTGAGACGGCTAAACTGCCCGCAGATGCCCAGAAGAGGATTGACGCGCTGGCCGCCGAGGGGGACTTCGTCGCCGAGCAGCTGATGCGCACTGCCCGGCATATCAACGATTATGCGGCAAAAGACATGGCCTCCGCAATCTACCTCCGTCGCCATGCTTGGCTCAGGGACACCTCCCTCGATGACGCTATGAAAAAGCTCATCGAGGAGTTTCCCTTCGACGGGCAGGGCCTCTTCGGTCAGGACACCGATAAGGTCCTGAATGAGATGCGCCAGACCAGTTCCACGGCGAAGTTCCTGGGGCTCACCACGCCGGCAACTTCCACCAGGCCGAGGTTCCAGCCCTTCACACGGCGGTTCCAGGGCAACCCACAGCAGCAGGGACCGGCGGAGCAGCCTAGATCCAGCTCCTATAAACAGCGGCGACAACACAAACCCCGCTACCGGCCCTACGGACAGGACAAGCGTTCGACCGCGAGGCCCAAGCCCCGCGTTTGAAGCTGCGACGGCCGAGTCTCTCTCGCTCCACATCCCGTACCTCCCCCTCCGGAACTTCCTCCAGGCATGGTCGGGCATCACGGACGACCAGTGGGTCTTAAAGATCTTGTCCTCTGGCTACGCCATCGAGTTCGTGCGGGTGCCTCGAGTAGGAAGACATCGTCTCACCACCTCGTCCCCCCATTTGGAGGAAGAAATAGCAACCCTTCTCTCCAAGGGAGCCATCGAGCGGGTAGCACCGTCCGACTGGGACAACGGTTTCTACTCGAGGTACTTCGTGGTCCAGAAGAAGGACGGAGGCCTTCGCCCTATCCTGGACCTACGCCGCCTGAACAAATGCATCCACACCAGGAAGTTCCGGATGGTGACCCTACAGACCGTCCTCCCCCTCATCAACAAAGGGGACTGGTTCACAGTCATAGACCTCAAGGATGCCTACTTCCACGTTTCCATCCTCGAGGAACACAGACGGTTTCTCCGCTTCCGTATCGACCATTCCGTGTACCAGTACCGATGCCTACCGTTCGGTCTGGCCACGGCACCGCGGGTCTTCACCAAATGCATGGCTCCGGTGGCTGCATTCCTCCGCCAACGGGGCATCAGGGTCTTCCCATACATCGACGATTGGTTGATCGTCTCCCCCACCAAATCGTCGGCCGTTCGGGACACACAATACACGGTTCACCTCATGGAGAGTCTCGGCCTCAGGATCAACTTCACCAAGTCGAAGTTGACTCCCGCCCAGCGCGTCGAGTACATTGGAGCGGTACTCGACTCGCTCACTACGAGAGCCTACGCCCCCCAGAAACGCCTACGGGACATTGCGCAGGGGGTGAACGAACTGCGCACGAAACCGTGCATCCGGGCGAAGAAGGCTCAGAGACTTCTAGGCCTGATGGCCTCAACGACGGCAGTGATCCCCCATGCCAAATTGAAATTCAGGTCCCTGCAATCGTGGCTCCTTCACGAGTTCGACGCACTTCGGGAGAGCCAATCCAAACGGTTGACCCCATCTCCAGAACTGAGGGACCAACTGCTGTGGTGGTCTACACCACTCAACGTGGCCACGGGGAAGAGTTTCTACCCCCCGCAACCTTCGCTGCAGATACTGACCGACGCGAGCAACCTCGGCTGGGGCGCTGCTTGCGGGACTCTCACGGTCAACGACACCTGGACACCGCACGAAACGGTGCACCACATAAATTACTTGGAGCTGCTGGCCATTTGGAAGGCCCTGCGCTCCTTCGAGACTCTGCTCACCGGCAAGGCGGTTCAAGTGGCCTCGGACAATACCACGGCGGTGGCGTACCTCAACAAGCAGGGAGGAACACGGTCCACCACCCTCTTGTACCTTGCAGTGCAGTTGTGGGAATGGTGCCTGGAGAGGCACATTTTCCCAATTGGAGTGCACATTCAGGGCACACTGAATGTCTTGGCAGACCACCTGAGCCGTCTCACCTCGACGACCCACGAATGGGAGCTGGACGACGGAGTGTTCCAGTCTCTGTGCCAGGTCTGGGGGACGCCGAGCATCGACCTCTTTGCATCGGAGTCCAACAAGAAACTCAGCAGGTACTGCTCCAGAGCAGGCATCGGACTGAACTCCGAGGGCGATGCCTTCATGAAACGGTGGGACCAGGACTATCTCTATGCCTTTCCTCCGTTTCCTCTGGTCCAGAAGGTACTCACCAGGATGCACCAACACAGAGCCAATGCAATTCTGGTGGCACCGGCGTGGCCGCGCCAACCCTGGTTTCCGCTACTGTTGCGCATGTCGTCACAGTATCGCACACTGCCGGAATCACCGACACTCCTCCAAATGGAGCAGGGCCAGCTGCACCATTCGGACCTGCCCAGCCTCCACCTCACCGCGTGGAGGATAACCCCAGACTGGCCAGGATCCTTGAACTAGCGCGGCGCCCTTCCACAAGGAAGTCCTACGCTTCCAAATACAGGCGTTTTTGTGCTTTCCTGGCCGCCCGGCAAACGCCCCCCACCCAGGTGGGACTGCAGGACATTTTAACCTACCTCCTCCAGCTGGCGGAGTCTGGCCTCAGCATCACCTCCATCCGAGTGCATCTCGCAGCAGTGGTAGCGCACTCTCCTGCTGGCTCGCCCGCTTCCGGGGCCTTCCGCGACCAAACGGTAAAGCGCTTCCTCAAGGGACTAAAGAACGCTTTTCCGCCGGCCCGGACACCGACGGCTCAATGGTCACTGTCCACCGTTCTCAACGCGCTCACCAGGACCCCCTTCGAGCCCTTGGCTACCGCCGATGTTCGTCTCCTCACATGGAAGACAGCATTCCTGGTGGCCATCACGTCTGCACGACGAGCTGGTGAGCTGGTTGCCCTGCGAGCAGACGCACCTTTTCTCCAGTTCTTCAACGACCGCGTCGTCCTCCAAGCGGACATCACCTTTCTACCCAAGGTGGTCTCCAAGTTTCACATGGCACAAACTATCTCCTTGCCAACCTTCTTCCAGAACCCCACTAACGCCCAAGAAAGGACTTGGCACACGCTGGATGTGAAACGAGCTTTATTGTTTTACACCAGCAGGACTAGAGAGTTCAGGAAGTCACAACGCCTCTTTGTGGCTTATGGGGGAAAGTCCAAGGGTGAACCCATCTCTGCTCAAAGGTTCTCCAAATGGATCACCTCTACCATCTACCTGGCCTACGAGTCAGCTTCACTGCCACCTCCACCGCATGTCAGGGCGCATTCCACCAGGGCGGTTGCCACATCCACTGCCTTTCTGGAGGGCACACCGCTTGAGGACATATGTAAGGCTGCCACCTGGTCCAGACCTTCCACATTTGTCCAGCACTACAGGGTGGACACCAGAGCCACTGCGGACGCCAGGCTTGGCCGTGTCGTCCTCACCAGAGGGCTCCGGACTCAACGCCCCTGACGGGTCCACCTACGGGTTCTTCAGCTCATCGTGGGATCATCTCATCCGACTGCCCACCGACCAAGTAAGTGTGAGCTTGCTAATCTCCCATGAGTGTGGATTCACAAACTATACGAAGGAGAAAGTTCGGTTTCACTTACCAGTGATAACTTTCGTTCTTCGAGTATATAGTTTGTGAATACACACTACCCACCCTACCTCCCCTCTTGAGCTGCACGGATGAGATCAGTTGGTTTATCCTGTGCTTGGCTTAAGTATGGAACTGAGGTAAAATGGCGCGCGGGCGCCTCAGGGTGGGCGGTACGGTGGGCGGTCTTACCGCCAAAACTTTTGACCAATAGCTTTTCAAGCCTCCGATCGGCTGTTCTGCGCAGGCGCATAACCCATGAGTGTGTATTCACAAACTATATACTCGAAGAACGAAAGTTATCACTGGTAAGTGAAACCGAACTTACTACTACTACTACTACTACTACTACTACTACTACTACTACTACTACTACTACTACTACCTAGATAGCTCAGTGAGTTAGGTAACTGGCTGTGGAACCAAAGGTTGGGAGTTCAATTCCTCACTGTACCTCTAGGAAGAAGAGCAAGCCTGTGTAATCATAGGCAAGCTGCACAGTCCTTGGGTGTCCCCAAAGAGGGGAATGTTAAACCACTTCATTCTCTGCTAGAAAAAATGAAAAGAGTTACCATTAATCAAAATTATTTTGACAGCACACAATTGTTATTATTATAAATTCCTTTTAGAGAGAAAAAATGTCAATGTGAAATAAAATTCAACCCCAGAAGCCTCCCTCCCAGCAAGTCATCAGCTAAAATAAATCAGCATTAACCAGAGCTTGAGAAGTTACTTTTAAAAACTAATATGCTATATAACTTGCTATAAAAACCTCTCCATTGTTATGCTACTTGTTACTTTTTTTGCTTTATAGCAGGCATTTGCAACCCAGATCTGGCCACAGACACCAATTCATCAGGCCCCTGATGTCCTCACCACTCCTGGAAGCAGAAGTAAAACATGTTCTGTGCATGTGTGGCACCAGGGGTGTGCTGGGCACCTTGGGAGGGCAGTGGACAGGAAGTGATGGGGGCACCTATGGGGGGGTTGAGGGGGGAGAAATCCCATATATTCCCACTACCTCTGCCTGCCTCTGGGGGCACCAGTCACTGGGGTGCACTGGGATGAGTCCCTGTATCCCTGTGGGCCAGCACGCCACTGTGTGGCATGCGTTTAACTTCTGCTTCCCGGTGGGAGGAACCACGTGACCAGCCTGTTCAGCTGCCCAGGAGATGTGGTCAGGCCCGCATCCTGAAAACATTGAGAATTGCTGCTTTCTAGTTAGGGGGGGAGTTAGCTGAAAAGTAAACAAATTGCTTAACATTTGAAATAAATAAAATCCAAATATTTCAAGAAGAACACCCCACCCACCCCCCAATAATGAGAAGGGTTACAAGTCAATAGTACTCTTAAAGAGAAGAAATGGTAATGTTACCAGCTGTTGCTGGGATTAATAATAAAGATCTAACAATGTTCTTTTCCCCAAGATAAGTAATATATTACAGGTTAATGGTGCTACCTGTAATATATTGCTTCTGTGTTCTTGCTCTACATCAGATTTAATGTATTAAACAATCTTTCTCATTTCGAAATGAGCTGCACATCTCTAACAAATATCTGCAAATGTCGACAAAAGCCAGATTTCAGGCAGACCTTGAGCCTTGGGGAAATGTTCCCTACCCCACACAAGAAAAGTTACATAAGTACCATTTTGGATCAATATTTAACCCAGCATTCTGTTCATCCAAAACTGTAGTTACAGGAGTAGAAAGTGTGTCCTGCTTTTAGACCAAATAAGATGGCTGCCTTAAGCAGTGGCACAACATAAAATATATTTGCTGCCACCACAACTTCTAAAATCCCATCTGCTCTAAACAGGTGTTGTTGCTCTCTGGAACTAGCTACTTGGAGCTATCAGGCTTAGAGGACCTCTCATGGTGGGCATTTTTGGTAGAAAACCTCCCTGTATACCATGTGTGAACCAATAATTAGAATACAGCTAGCTCTGTGGAGAGCAGGGGGTACACACTGCTCTCTCAGAGACCTTCTGGAACCATGGGAGAAGGAGCAGAAGCAGTGGTGGAACCAGAAATGGGAGAAGGAAGTGATGGAGGTGGAAATGTTCAAGTGGGCGAGGAAGAAGAGGTGGAGCCATTAGAGCAGGGTTTCTCAACCTTGGACCTCTGGGTGTTCTTGGACTTCAATTACCAGAAGCCCAAGTCAGCACACCTGCTGATCATGGCTTCTGGGAACTGAAGTCCAAGAACATCTGAGGTCCCAAGGTTGAAAAACCCTGCATTAGAGTGTAGAGGCAGGATAATGTAGCTGAGGTGGCTGCAGCGGGGGAAAAGAGTCATGGAAACAATGGCAACGGGTACTACTTTTCTTTCTAACTCTGGCTCTTGACTTCTTAGGGCTGTCCTCTGAATGGCCTGCTGTTCTAGAGCAGGGTTCCTCAAACTTGCCTCTCCAGGTGTTCATGGACTTCAATTACCAGAAGCCCAAGTCAGCACACCTGCTGATCAGGACTTTTGAGAATGAAGTCCAAGAACATCTGGAGAGCCATGTTTGAGGAACCCTGTTCTAGAGGGTCTCCTGATCTTCGGAAGCAGGCTTTTTTTTTTTGTATACAGAAGAAAGGGAAACTTGGGAATACCTCATCCTCTGAGCAGAGCAGCCATCAAGATCCAAGTCAAAGCAACATAACTGAGTAATATAAATATAAAATATTGCATTTAATGCAATAAATGATATTTACACTAGGATTTTGGAAATTTTCTCTTGTGTTCCTGGGCAGTTTTAATTTTATATTGAAAGTACGCATTGGGCATGGCACCATTTTTTTATGATGCTTTGCTTTTTTTCTTTAGGTGCTCAGAGTCATGGGCCGAATAATGCGTGAGTGCTGGTATACCAATGGGGCAGCTCGGCTGACAGCACTTCGCATTAAGAAGACACTTTTTCAGCTCAGCATACAGGAAGATTCCAAAACTTAAGTTTGCAGCCCCCGCAGAAGGGAAAGAAGCAGATCAAGTCCCTTTTTTTTTGTTTCTGCATTTTTTTGCCTTATTTTGCTCTACCTCACATCATTAGTAGTATTTAACAGGACCAAACCTTACAATGCAGGAAAATAACATCATATTTCAAATTTACCGATATTAATTTTTGGTGGGCTCAATCGATCTTGATTGGTAAGTGAGGTTGTTAGGGCTTTTTTGAGGAGCATGGAACATGGCCCACTAACGTGACTCACTGTGTTGCTGACATGAGCTTCCCTGCCCCTGCCTACCAACCCAAGATCCAGCAAATCCCATCCCACACCTGACAATGGATCATCCTTGGGGTGGGCCATGTTGTCGCCATCACAGAGGATACTCAAGGTTTCTGCCAGTGACATACAAAGCACCGAAGAAAACACAGCATTCATTTTTCAAAACGTATGTATTCTAGATGAACTGTGTGTTGAGTATTCCATACTAGATTCCTTGCTTCACCCGTATTTTTACTCCATCCTGTAAACTGGCAGAGAGAAAGCTTTCCACTCTTCTAAATGATGTCTGTGCCGTGAGGCCTTGAATGGTTAAGACTGGATTATCCTCATAGGATTTTGTATTAGTGCAGGCCTTGGAGAGTCTCCATGAGATGTTGAACTTCAATGCATTGCCTGCTCACGGATATGTTGCCACTTCCCTCTGGAGGGAACCTCACACTGTGGTATGTCCATGATGTGACATTTCTCCTGCAGCTGGGGAAGGCAAGCATTCCCATTGACTGGAATCAGAATGCATTACATATATCTATGCTAAGTCAAGAAACCCAGTGACTGAAGAAATATACGCGAAGGGCAGCATGCTTCCCTTGAATCTCCAGTGAGAAGTGTCTGATAGAAAGTGTCATGAGCAACACTGTAGGGAGTTGCTATGAGTTAAAGTAGATAATTCTTGCCTAGATGGATCAAGTATCTAAGGCAGCTTTCTGTGTTCTTTGTAAGCAAATGTACTCTTATCCTCAAAACAAAGACCAAATTTGTCAAGGCATTGAAGTATTTCCCATAGGACTTAGTAACATAGCTGGTGCAATATGTATGTAATTATTTTTTGTTTAATTTTCAGTTAACCAAATAAGAAACCTTCACTGGAACTTTGTATGCTGTGAAGTAAGCCTTATCATACTTTTATTCATTGCCTTCAAGGTGGCCTAAAAACTTTAGTGTGAGTTTATAGTAAAGTGCACATTTATTATGTACCTTTTAAAAGAATACTTCTAAGCTTCTGATGTGTGAGCAAAATATCCCAGGTCCATTCTTGTGGGGATGAACTAGAGTTGTGTGGTTTGTGGTCCCAAGGGTGGGAGTTAAGGCCAAAACATAATAATGCGTTCCCATGAAAAGAAGTGGTGTCTTACATAGAGATGGACTACACCCATCAGGGTATCAAGAGGAATAAAAGGGTATCAGATACATACCTGTCAACCCGCGGCTCCGGAAAAACAGGACCTGCACACATCGCTTGTGCGCAGGTCGCATTCCACGCATGCATGGAAAGGTTTTACCCCTTCCACGCATGCGTGGAAGCGCTACGTCGCTTGCACAGCCCTTACACAAGCGACGTAGCGCTTCTGCGCATGCGTGGAAGAGGTAAAACCCTTCCGCGCATGCGTGGAAAGCGTTTTCCCCGCTGCCAAATTATGGGGTTTTGGCAGCGGGGGCCGGGTTATGACGTCAATCGACGTCAATTTACGGGGTAATCCCGGCAAAATCGGGAAGGTTGACAGGTATGATCAGATAAGACTGTTGACTTAGCTGTTTTCAGGAAATCAAACCTGAAGTGAATTTTGAATTCAAGAGGCTGGTGGGAGTCTATTTTAATTTTTTTTCCTAAACAGCATCTGAATCTTTGGGAGGTACTTCTGCTTCATTGGAGATGTGGATCTGTGCACAGCTGACAGTAACAGCAGCAGTTCCTCACGTACTAACGAGCAGAGTTTTTAAAAGTTACCATTTTGGACTGTAGTATCCCACATCCTGGAGCCAACACAGCTTGTAGGTATGCTGGCTGTAGTCTAAATATGCAATTTCCCAAGGTTTTGGAAATATACAATTCAGGATTATACTCACACAGCTACAGAAATGGGTGGCTTTTTTTGATGGTGTGATTGCATGCTGATGCAGGCCTCTTCTGAATATGGCCATGATAGGTCCCTGTGGATTTCCACATGCAGCCAGTAGCTTCCTCCCCATTGAGTTCTAACTGTATGGGAAAGATCTCTCTGATCTGGCAGGCTCTTGCGGCTGTGTCATTCACCAACATCTGCTAATGATGTAGATCCGTATTACCAACATGGCTCTGTCTACATGTGAAGGATACCCATATTCCTTCCCCTATTGTTGCATAACACCTAAGATAGATGCCACACATGTGAATAGTCCTGTAATATGTACTGGTGACTGATTCATCAAGCTAGTCTTTGAACCTTAGTGTTTTCTGGTCCAAATAATTGCCTTTCTGCCATTTCACCATGCCCTTTCCTTTTTCTTGCTGCAATTTGTGTGGTTTCTATTGAAAGTCCCAGAAACCAGAGATGCCTTTTATGTGCAAAATGCCATTTCTCTTCCTTGTTCTTCAGTAATCCAGTTATATCGCTAGAAGTCTTTTTATTTCCTATTTTGGTCTTTGTGAGGAGGGAAAAATCACATATCTGTTACCTGGTCTGTGGTCTATGTGATGATTTCTGATGTGAATAATTAGTTGCTGTACAGAAAACATCTATACCATGATGATGCCTCAAGCTACACAATATGTTTTGAAATACTTTTGTTACAGATGAGCCTGTGCTGTGTGATGTCTTGACATAGAACCACACATTCATGGCTGCGCCATGGCTTAGAGGAGCTGTATTAACATATAGGGGACCTAAAGAATGTGCAATAATCAGAACCTGAATTAGCTGCATGTGTCTATGTCAAAAGAAAGGAATTCTCTTCAAAAGAGTTGCTTGATATCGGGGCAAAGCCTCATTTGGACCAATAATAATAATAATTTTTGTTCTAATTGTCTCTACATGAGCTGTGCATTATACCGGAATGGGATTTAAAAAATTCTCCAGCCACAGATTAGGTTCACATGTAGTTATAGAACTGACTGATGAACTCAGTCTTCGAATTGTGCACAGTTTAACTTAGACCAGTGATGGTGAACCTTGGCACTCCCGGTGTTCTTGGACTTGAATTACCAGAAGCCCAAGTCAGCACTCCGGCTGATCAGGGCTTCTGGGAGTTGAAGTTCAAGAACATCTGGAGTGTCAAGGTTCACCATCACTGACCCAGACTATATTGTAGTAAGTAAAATATTTATTTATTTTGAACATTGCTCTGCTATTGCTGCTTCCTCTAGCTTGTAAAAAAATGGGTATGAATGTTGTATTTTTGTACAATTGCTATTCTCTCATGAAAGTGTATTTTTGTAAAGCAGTACATTTGTTGTGATAATCCTTCTTTACCCTTTGTTTCTGTGAAAATAACCTCTTTTTAATAATAAACAGATGATGTCTAACCATGAGGTGGTGCTTTGTTTATTTATTGAAAAGCCGTTAGACCACACCTTCACTGTAAGAGATGCCACTCAAGAACTTTAGCTGTTTTATTTTGCAGGAAAGGAGCACACAGGGAAACTGCAGGGAAGAGCTACATTCCACTGTTCAAAACATGCCAAGGATGCTAATCCATTTTATTTTAAGATTATAATCTGAGCCACAGAATCATTATTGGAATGAGAATGCTTTGCCTCCTATAGCCAGGTGTCAGCAAGTGGACTCAGAGACAACCCAAACAGTTGAGCATGTTAGGGTGGGCATTTGCACTTCTATCAGGTGATGGAAACTTTGGCCTTGCCTCAAGTACAAGGTGAGTCCTTTTTACTTAATATGAGATAGAAGTGGACTCCAATCACTGCTTCCGAGGAAGGCAATGGTTGGGAAGTAGGGGAGGCTTCCTTCCTCAATCGCTCTCTCTATGCATAAAGGCCATCATAGTCCTCATTTCCTTGTCTCTCCTTCATATACAGTGATACCTCATACAACATCTAAAGTTGGTTCCACAAGTTTGGACTTTATACGGATTTGGACTTTGTATGAGGCATGCAAAATCCTAGCCGCAATGCCTCATACAACGTCCAAATCCTTGCCGTGGTGCCTTGTACAACGTCATTTCCATAGAGATACATTGTACTGTAACAGCACAGACTTCAGGGCAAAGTCAAGGAAACAGGAAACTGACAGAACTTTAAGAAATCATTGTCTAAAGGCTAAAAACATTACAAAACATGTCAAACAACCCTGATTGTCCAAGAACCTGAAGAATGCTGCAAAAATCCCAGGAATGCTTCTAAAAATTCTGATGAAAAAATCCAAAAAAATCCAAAATTGCGCTCAAAACCACTCCTAAACACTCTTTGCCTCATGCAAAACCCACAAGAGCAATGCACACATGTGTCCTGCTTTTTATACTGCCCAGGCACAACGTCACACGACTTTGTATGAGGCAACTTTTTTCAAGGAATTAGGCGATGTTGTATGAATCCGATATATGAAGTGGACTTTGTATGAGGTATTACTGTTGCTTTTCTTTTCTCAAGGGAAACGAAATGGCCTTTTATATAATGGGGAAATTATGCTTCCTGACCTGGTGGGCTGGGAATTCTGACAGCTAAGGGTGTGATCATCTTACTTTGTTTATAAAATGTGAAATATTGGCATGACTAATTTGTAAACCACATCCCCCTGCCATCCACCACCACCCTACAAATAATCTGCTAAATAGGAAGAGATGGCAGCAGCACAATTTCTTCTCACTGGTGCTAACAGGAACTGCCCATTGGGAAGTTATTCTGGATCAGTCCTTTTGGCAAGTAGGTTGGGTGTCTAGGGCCATGATGGCAAACCTTGGCACTCCAGATGTTCTTGGACTTCAATTCCCAGAAGCCCAAGCACCCTGTGAATCCACACAATTGGGTTTACTGTAATTCATCTTGCCCACACTGCCCTCGTTGCTCCCGGAAGCGGAAGTAAAACACGCCCATGCGGTTAAGGCTCTTCTGGGTTAACCCTTCCTCCTTATGGGAGTGTTTTACTTCCGTTTCTGGGAGTGATAAGGGCAGCATGGGCCGGATGAAGTGCAGTAAACCCATTCGTGTGGATTCACAGGGGGCTGGGCTTCTGGGAATTGAAGTCCAAGAACAAATGGAGTGCCAAGTTTCACCATCACAGGTCTAGGGTTTCTTTGAAGTATTTTTAGCTGTAGTTGCATGTAATTATGTTTTCTATGGGCTTGACTGGATTTTATGTAAAGGAAATTGTTCTCCTTTGTATGACTAGCATTTAATGTCTATGGATCTTATTGAAACTAATACGGATCGTGAGAGACTCATAATTACAGCAGCAACGACAAAAGTGAAACAACCGCTGCACCATTTAAGTGGTCTGTTTGTAACCTCCAGGTAAATTGTTTAAACATCACGGCTACCTGACCGGTGATGCACACATTACAATGTTTTTAGTAGAATAAATTACTTAGACTAAGCAATAAAGTCAAGGGCTCAACAGGGTCAAAGCTCGCTGCTAACCACTCAAGCAAAGGCAGGAAATGAACCTTGCCTACAGACGTAGAAACGGTATCTAGCTTTGCATAAATGAGGACAGTGCGCCATCTGTTGAGCATAGTCAGAGTTCTGTGTATAAGTATTTTAATCATAAATGCTTTTTTGTTTTTTAATCATGTCAGAAGCACACAAAGATGCTTTCTTGGTTGAAAGGTTTTTTGCTGGAGGAACTCCACTCAGGGGACTCCCAGATGAGGTTCCTTTCATGTCCCCACGATCTTTTCCCACCGAAGTAGTCCCTCAAAAGCCAGTCGTTCAGTGCTCATCTCTGTTTCAAAGCTGAAGAACCGGTGCATGACTAGACACTGGAGCGCACAAAACGCTGTTTACCTTCCCACCAATGTGGTCTCTATTGATCTACTTGAAATTTCTTGCTTTCAAACTGCTAGGTTGGCAGGAGCTGGGACAGAGATGGGTGCTCATTCCGTCATGCAGTACTTGGGTCTTGAACTGCCAACTTGCCCAACCTTCTGGCTAACAAGGCTAGCTTCCTAACCACTAAGCCACTGCAGTCCCAATGAAATGCTGAATTAAGTCTTGATTAAAGTAAGTTGCATGTTAGGGGCAAGCTATCTGGAGCCTCTGATGGTTTTGATGACCACTCCTAGTAAGGCCAACTACAGTATTATGGATTATAGGAGCTGCAAGTTCAAAATATCCAATGGAAACCTGGAGGGTTAACATCTGTTCCATATAAAACCAAGCATTCATGTATGTTAACACTTGGCGTGTTTGACACAGATATAATCTAAAGTAGAGGGGAAAAGACACAGTTCTACGGTTATGTGAAGCTGTCTCATAAAAGCCACAAGTCTGTATAACTGGTTGTGTCACACAATGAAATGCTAACAAAAATGCTGTAAAAATCTCATAGGGTATCAAAAGGAAATCAACCAACAAACCTGCAACCATATGAAGCATCTGAATTTCATTTCATAGGTCTGCCGCACATGTAATTCTAAAGGGCTCTCATAAATGATTCTGTTTTGACATCTTAGCAGTATAGCTCATCACCAATTGCAATTTACATGATATTTGCCTAATGATCAAGGAGAAACTAAACAATGGAACCAGGAAAAGTGGCCTGGCAGAGATATATGGCTAGATTATCCCGCTATGGTAATAGAGGAAACCATACTGCCAGCGATTCAATGCCAATCATTGGGCGGCAGTTAACTAACCTGACATCCCTGGGGACTAATGGCTTTGGGCGGCACAATCCAGAGGAAAGGGGGATGGTCCCCAAATGGATTAAATCCCACTTGAATCCATCTTGATGGAGGGCAGCAGCTTCATCAATACTTCCCTGGGGCCAATGAGGACTTTGTGTGACAAAAGGGCTCAGGACCAGAAAGTGACTTGTGGAACTGGATCAGTGGTATGGGTGTCACACTGTGATGCAGAAGGCAAATGAAAGGCCACTGCATTATATTCTCAGGACAATCTTCATGACTGATTGTGTTGTGTTCTGATGGTTTTATTGTACACATGGATTACAATGTATCTGAGCCAATGTAACCTTGCCTATAGCAACAATGTAACCTTCAGCTGTATCATATAAACCCTGTAATAGGACGCGAGCTAATGACCACCAGCTGGCAGCAGCGAGCGTCCAAGCTCTCTTGGTCCGAACTCATCAAAGGCAACAGCGCGGGAAGTTTTCCCGCCACCACCTACACCTGGACAAGAAGGGCGTGACCTGCAATGACGTCACGCAGACAGTAGCCAATGGGCTACCATGGCACCACGTTCAAATGTATTACTGCTGTATATAAAGAGCTATCAATCCGCCATTACCTCATGTTCCCTCTGTCCACGATGCAATAAACCTGAGTTAACCCAGCCCGAGGCTGTGTCCTGTGTCTTGGTTTGCATACACCAAATTGGCGACGAAGGTGGGATAATGGATCCCCACGGAACAGCCAGGGCACAGAGCGGTTTCAACATCACCAAACCGCAAGACTGGGAGCTGCTTGAGATGGATTTCCAGGCGGCCCTGGTGGAACTCAGAGTCAAAGGAGAAGACGAGGAGAGGAAGAGGGCCATCCTCACCAGAATGCTCGGGATGGAAACCAAGCGGACGCTGGTGGGCATAATCGCTCCGAAGAAGGTGAGCGACTTTAAGGCGAGCGACATCATGAAACTGCTGCGAGAGCGGTTCTGCCCCTCGAGGGCAATGTTTCCCGCTCGGAGCGCGTTTTGGAGGCGAGTCCAAGCGCTGGATGAGTCGGTTGAGGCATTCGTGGCCGCCATGAGGATAGCCGCCGCCCCCTGTAAATGGGGCGATATCCTGGAGATGGTCCTCAGGGACGGCGTGTTGTGTGGCCTGAAAGACAAGGAGGTACAGCGCAGCTTGATGAATAAGGAGCCGCCACCCACGCTGGCAGAGGTCATAGAGGCCGCGGAAGCCGCAGAGTCCACGAATGCTGGAGTGGACGAGATGCACCAGTGGCGTGAGTGGCGTCCTAGAGCCGGCAAGGCGGAAAATTCGGTGCACGGGAAGACCGGACAGTCGGTGCACGCGACTCGACGGGCCTCAAAGTCGTCTACGGAAGGCAGCGACGGCGAGGAGGTCCAGAAGGTCCGGAAGGGTGGTCGACGCTGCGAGGGTTGCGGAGCGGCCCACGAGCGCGCGAGATGCCCGTTCAGGAAGGCCGAGTGTTACACCTGCGGCCATCGGGGGCACATCGCCAAGGCATGCAGAAAACGGAAAGAGGGCCGGAGGCAGTCACAAGACCGCGCGGCCAGACCGGACCGTCCAGCGAGGCCCAAAGATGGCGCCCAGACCACGAGGAAGCAGGACGGCGTGGGCCGCGTCTCGGACGACAGCGAGGACGACGCCCCAGTGTTCAGCGTGTCCGCGGGACAGTCCCATTACTTCGTTGAGGTATTAGTACAAGGGGCCCCTATTAAGATGGAAATTGACTCGGGGTCCTCCTATTCCATAATTCCCCAGAAAGAGTTCCTGAAAATCGACCCCCACGTGCGGCCCAAGCTTAAAGCGTTGAGGTCCACGCTACGGGACGTACAGGGAAACAGCATTCCGGTGTTGGGGGTCGGGAAATTTCGGGTCAATTTTAAGAGACATTCTGCGGAACTGCCCCTAGTTGTCCTCAAGGGGGGAAGCTGTAGCCTCCTAGGGACACAGTGGTTTCAGCCTTTAGGTTTGTTCATAGGGGGGGTGCATACCGTGGGGGGGGACCCAATACAAGCGGTTTGCGATGCGCATCCCGCCGTTTTTAAGAAAGGACTCGGAAAGTTCAAGGGACCCCCTGTAGCTTTCGACATAGACCCGGAGGTCCGCCCGATAAGACTCAAACTGCGCAGGGTGCCGTTCGCACTCAAGGACAAGATAGAGGCGGAACTGGACAAACTGGTGGGCCAGGGGATTCTTATTCCTGTTGATTCCGCGGAGTGGGAAACTCCAATTGTAACGGCTCTAAAGGCTAACGGGGAGGTGCGCATTTGCGCTGATTATAAGTGTACAATTAACAAGGCGATCCGCCCTAATGCATACCCGGTGCCAGTGATCAGCCACCTTTTGGCCAGGCTGAATGGGGGAAAGTGTTTCGCTAAACTCGATTTGGCACAAGCCTATCAGCAACTTCCTGTGACCCCCGCCACGGCCGCGGCACAAACGATAGTTACACATAAGGGAGCGTTCCAGGTGTCGCGGTTACAGTTCGGCGTGAACTCGGCACCCGGCCTTTTTCAATCGCTTGTGGAACGCCTCCTAAAGGGCCTGGAGGGGGTGTTGCCTTATTTTGATGACGTGTTGATAACAGGGGGGAGTGAGGCTGAACTGGCAAAAAGGTTGGACAAAGTACTGACCGTGTTCGAGAAAGCGGGGCTGAGATTGAGGAAGGACAAATGTGTTTTTTTCGAAACCGAGGTCAAGTTTTTAGGGTTCCGGATCACACCCGAGGGGATTAAGCCGTCTAAATCCAAAGTAGCAGCCATTAAAAAGGCCCCTCGCCCCACATCCAAAACCGAGCTACAGTCTTTCCTGGGGCTCCTCAATTTTTACCATACATTCCTCCCGCGGAAGGCGTCCGTGGCCGAACCGCTCCATCGGTTACTGAAAAAGGAGGAGCCATGGATGTGGGGTGACGAGCACGAGAGGGCGTTCAAAGAGCTAAAGCAACTCCTAACATCTGAGGCAATCCTGACGCACTTCGACCCCAAACGGCCAGTGGTCCTAGTCTGTGATGCATCCCCGGTGGGGGTGGGGGCGGTGCTTTGCCACGTGTTGGAGGACGGAAGGGAGGCCCCGGTAGCTTTTTACTCAAGGTCCCTGTCCCAAGCGGAGCGAAATTACGCACAAACCGACAGGGAGGCGTTAGCGATAGTAGCGGGAACCAAAAAATTTCACGATTTTTTGTATGGCCGCCCGTTCAAAATCGTGACCGATCACAAGCCACTGTTAGGGATTTTCACGGCGAGCAAGCCCACGCCGCAGATCCTGTCCCCGAGAATGCTGCGATGGGCTATTTTCCTCAACGCATACCAACATGAGTTGGAGTACCGGCCCGGAAAGGAGATCAGCCATGCTGATGCACTTTCGAGGTCCCCTTTGCCCTTGTCGGATGACCAGAAGGCGAGAGTTGAAAGAGACCGCCAGGTGTTGCTAATTGAGGTTTTAGACGCACCCCCAATAGTACCAGCCGACATTGCTAGGGCGACAGGCAAGGACAGAACGCTGGAGAAAGTTAGTTCATGGGTACAGAAGGGGTGGCCGGCATCGTCCCCGAGTACAGAGTTCGACCCATTCTTTCGGAAAAAGCTAGAGTTGTCCCTAGAAAGGGGGTGCCTTTTGTGGGGCCAATGGGTGGTGGTCCCTACGCCCCTGCGGACGAGGGTGCTCGAACTGCTGCACGTCAGCCACCCGGGCATTGTGCGTTCGAAGGCGCTGGCCCGGAGTTACTTCTGGTGGCCACAGCTGGACGCGGACATTGAGCACATGGTCGGCACTTGCGAGGCATGCCAGGGATCCCGACCTGAGGCGGCCCGTCTTCCGCATAGGGAATGGGACACAGCACGGGGGCCATGGTCCAGAGTGCACGTAGATTTCGCTGGCCCATTCCGAGGTACCATGTTTCTCCTGGTGGTGGATGCGTTCTCCAAGTGGCTGGAGGTTATCCCAGTAAAGAGCACGTCCTCCGCCACGACAATTAGCCGGCTAAGGAGAGTCTTTTCCACGTTCGGTTTACCCGACACTTTAGTCAGCGATGACGCTAGTTGTTTCACCTCCGCTGAGTTCGGAGCATTCATGGAGGCAAACGCCATTCGGCATGTCACATCCGCACCGTTTCACCCGGCCACGAATGGCCAAGTGGAACGGCTAGTGCGTACAACGAAGGACGCGCTGCGGCGCATGGGCCCGGGGGACCTGAATCACCAAGTATGCCAGTTCCTCTTAGCGTATAGGGTAACCCCCTTAGCGTCAGGCTACTCGCCGGCAGAGCTCTTGATGCGGCGAAAACTGACCACGATCCTGTCCAGGCTAGACCCGACGAGAGTCGAGGATAAGGGGAAAAACATAGGGTTGGCAGGCTCGAAAGGTTTCGCCGCCGGTGACCCTGTTCACTGCAGGAACTATTCCAGCGCAGGGCCAGCCTGGGTGCCAGGGACGGTTGTAGAACAGACGGGGCCAGTGTCGTACCGGGTCGAGACTACCACCGGCCTCCTCTGGAGGAGGCACGCTGATCAACTGAGGCACCGAGTGAGTGGGCCAGTCAGTGGGGCTCAGCAACAGGATTCAGCGTTAGGGTTCTCCCCCACCCGCTTAACCCAAGGGGGAGACAGCAGTGGACAACAGCCCCAAGCAAGGGGGGAAGGCAGAAGCAGCGGCCCCGACTCATACCCTTTTGATACGCCAGTCCTATCAGGGGCCGGGGAAGGGGGAGAGGAGTGCGCGACCGCTGCCCCCGATTGTGATTTTGATTTTGATTTTGCGAGCCGGGGGGGTTTTCAGGAGTGTTCCCCCACCCATCCAAGCGAGAAGAGGGGTTTTTCGTTAGCCCCCAGTGCCCCCGGTTCCTCCCTAAGAAAGAGCACACCTCCCAACAACGCCGCGGAGCCGCGGCAAGTCACTAACGAGTCTCCCTCTCCAATTACAGGACAGGAAACCGGGGGACAAAGAGAAGGTAGCAAACCCGGGGAGAGGCAGCCCGCATCGAGACCCCAGCGTGTTCGAAATAAGCCATCTTGGCTGAGAGACTTTGTCTCCTAAGGGGGGGGGGAGTGTGTTTAAGTGTGGGCTCGAGACTTTGTCTCGTCCTAGGGGGGAGGGGTGTTGTGTTCTGATGGTTTTATTGTACACATGGATTACAATGTATCTGAGCCAATGTAACCTTGCCTATAGCAACAATGTAACCTTCAGCTGTATCATATAAACCCTGTAATAGGACGCGAGCTAATGACCACCAGCTGGCAGCAGCGAGCGTCCAAGCTCTCTTGGTCCGAACTCATCAAAGGCAACAGCGCGGGAAGTTTTCCCGCCACCACCTACACCTGGACAAGAAGGGCGTGACCTGCAATGACGTCACGCAGACAGTAGCCAATGGGCTACCATGGCACCACGTTCAAATGTATTACTGCTGTATATAAAGAGCTATTGATCCGCCATTACCTCATGTTCCCTCTGTCCACGATGCAATAAACCTGAGTTAACCCAGCCCGAGGCTGTGTCCTGTGTCTTGGTTTGCATACACCAAAGATTGTCATGAGGATATCCAATATTCAGAACTATATGGCACTTGAAGAAGAAGAAGGGCCCCAAACTACTCCTTGAACCTCTCATATATATATTGCAAAAGCCCTGTTAGGGTCCTCCAATGTTGGAAGCAACTTTACCGCATATTACAGCAACATAGAGATAGATGTTCAATCTGGCTTCTATATTGATGGGTATTAAATCAGCTGCAAGGGAGTTCATTTTGCTTGACAGGCAAAATTGTTCTGTCAGAGGCTTGTGAAGTCTTCTTAGAAATCTCAAGAGAGACTAAGAACTTACAATTCTAACCTAAAAGGATGTGTCATGGGAACTACAGTAAATTGATCCAATTTAATATAATACTTGCATGGTGGTTTTCTGACAACAATATTGAGTTGAAAGCAATTCACAGCAATAACATAATAATAGAAAATGGTCCATAAATCATATTTCCAGCAATATGATTAAATAATTGTACAAAAACTATAGTAATGAATGAAATCAGGAAGCCTGTTTGGGCCTTGGCTATCCATTTTATAGTCACCATGAATATAGGAGAGCATTCTAGCTCCACCTCCTCCATATAAGGGTGTATGTAAGTCTAAGGAGACCTTCTGTTGTCCACAGTGTCTCTCTCCGCACGAATTACGAAACTTACAGAGTTGGTAGAGATATTTGGCTATCTTACTTGTCCTCTCAGCACATTCTACTTCTTCTTTTTCTTCTTGTGCCATATCTGATTCTGAATATTGGCGATCATCATTGTGATCAGCCATGAAGACTGTCCTGTGAATGTAATGCAGTGGCCTTTAATCTGCCTTCCGCATTGCAGTGTGACACTCTTACCACTGATCCAGTTCCGCGAGTCACTTTCTGGTCCTGAGCCCTTTTGGCATGCAAAGTCCTCCTCATCCTCAGGCCAGGACTGATGAAGCTGCTGCCCTCCATCAAGATGGATTCAAGTGAGATTTAATCCACTTGGAGACCATCACCCTTCCCTGTGGACCTCGCCATGGCTGATAGTACTCCTGGTTGTCAGGTTAGTTAACTGCTGCCTAACGCTCGGCGTTGAGTTGCTGGCAGTATGGTCTATACTATCACCATAGCAGGATAACCTGGCCAAACTTTTACATTCCATTGCCTTTCTAAAACTAGGATGTCAAGAACCAAAAAAACCCCAATATTCTAGCCAACTAAAGGAGAATATAAAAATAATGTGCCATCATGTTATTTCTGATCCTTTTCAAGGTTTGGCAGCTAGAAAATACTCAGAAGTGGTTTGCCACTCCGTTTTTCAGTGAGGTGCCCGGCAACTGTACAGATTGCTCAAGGCCATAAAGGCTGGCTTTTCTCCCAGCAGGCTCAGTGGGGGATCTTAACTCCCAACCTATGGGCTCTGGGGCCAGATACCTAAACCACAGAGCTGTCTAGCCAGCATATCCAGCCAGCTCAAAAGAAAATATAATACTATTATTACTTTCCTTGATCGAGATACTATATTTCTGATGGTGATCCTTAGAGGGCAACCATTTACCGGTACTTAATATCTACCATGCCAACCAAGTCCTAGAACATGGAGATCACCTAGCTAAGGATAATTGTCTCCCCACTAAGGACTTATGTTACACTCTCAAAGGTTTGGAGGGCATAAACCATTTGACTCATAATATCCCATTCTTCTCTGCCCAGAGGAGCAGCCACACCAATGGAAGTTTCCAGTTCCAAATCATAGCATGTCCTTTGGTGATCCAGCACTCTTTTTAGTTAGTTAGTTGGTTGGTTAGTTGGTTAGTTGGTTGGTTAGTTAGTAAGGGTTGTGGTGGCTCCGTGGTTAAGAAGCTCGCCTTGTTAGTTGGAAGGCTGGCAAGTCAGCAGTTCAAGACTCGGGTACTGCATGATAAAGTGAGCGCCCGTCTCTGTCCCAGGAGCCTTATTTGGGTGTTCCCTGAGCAGAGTTTCTTCTGCAAAAATCCTTTCAACCCAGAATAATTTCTGACATATCATCATCATCATCATCATCATCATCATCATCATCATCATCATCATCATCATCATTATCATTATTATTATTATTATTATTATTATTATTATTATTATTATTATTATTATTATTATTATTATTATTATTATTATTATTATTATTATTATTATTATTATTATTATTATTATTATTATTATTAGAGAGAGAGAGAGAGCAACTATGCCATTTTTGAATGGTCTCCAGCACTCAATGTTTCCAATTTCTTAAAACTGCTTAAAACTTTTTTTGTTCACTAGGGGGTGCAAGGATGCTTTGTCAGTAGCTCCTACATTTTAGTAAGAAACTGCGTGAGAGGAGAAGTTTTCAGGAGCAGGTGTGGCTTTCCAAGTTTCCAGGGATGGGTAAGTGCCTCACAGACCTCTGAAGTATGTTCACCCACGTTTTACACTTCCTGAAACCTTCTTTCTTTTTGAAAGCTGATCGAAATTGGCTTCCCGGGTGCACATCATTCTACCCTCAGCCTTCCCTTATCTCAGGATAATGAGTAGCACTGGGTCACTTCCAACCAGTGTTCTCTCTATTTCCAGCCCATTGAGCCTATTCTCCTCTCTCAGAGAGGCCCAGCAAATGGATAGCTGCTCCCCTTGTTTTGTTGCTTCATTCACCTTCCAGAAGATGGTTATCATGAAGGAAAGTGAATAATTTCTTTCAGATTTCATTCTTGGTAGAATTGGATTATTGACAGGTAACAGGGAAGATTACTACTATATTTCTCCACTTTGCTAGTCTGGCAGTCTTGTGTAGGTGAGGATAAACCAAGTGTTCACTCTGGCTTGGAGGTTTGAAGAAGACACACACACAATGATATGAGAGAGAGAGAGAGAGAGAGAAGTGGCAGGAGGGGAGGAGGAATTAGAGAGAGAAAGAGAATGAGAGGGAGAGGATAAAACAAATAGACAAAGGAGAAGAAAAAAAAGAGAAAATCCATGAGGAGAGAGAGCGCGGTAAGCTGCACATATGGACTTGATCCACGGAAGCTAACATTAAAATACAGGAGTTAGTCTTTAAGGTGCCACGACGTTTTTTGTACTTTTGTATTTTTTGCTTTGTTTTGTTTACTCTCTGATATGTTTGCACAGACTAACATGGTCAGCCACTTAAAAATATATAGATAGGGTAAGCATGCAGAGGAGAGATGGGCTGGTGGAGGAAGATGAGAGCACATAGAGAGACAGAAAGCTTCTCTATATATATATTTTTGTGGGGCTCTGATGCAACTCCCCCTTCTCCGTTTCATCTTTGCTTTCTCATTAAAAGAAGTACTCTCAGTACACCTGGTTTTGTTGTTTTAAAATCAGCCCTGTTTAGTTTAGCACAGTGCTTTCCCAACAAAACGTACCCTGCACTTCTGCATCTATGTACACAGCAGTAAATCACTCTGAAATAAATGGGGCTGGGGTGAATATGAGGCCTGATTGTAGGAATAAGTATCATTGGACTTGCTTGCACTTCCTTCAGAGTATACCGGCAGGCAGGGTCACTTGTGGGAGAAATCCAGAAGCATTTTCTTCTTATACTGACCACACCTGAGTGCCAAAATCACTTGCATTACACTCTTCTTTGAGCTCACTTAGAAGGAAGCCCTACTGAATTCAGTGAGCCTTTTTTCAAGGTATCTATGATGCTGTAGATAGATTTGGATATACTACCAGTATAGATTTGGATATACTATGAGGCACTAAACTTTTGTTTTAAAAAGCCAGGACATTCAGTCTTTCACATCAGAACAAAAAATATATATCCAATAACAACAATGCGCACACACGATTTATGAATGTGAGGTATTGCTTCTGTACTTTTAATTCAAAATATTAGGAAAGGGCCTGACATTGCCTCGCAATATTATGCAAAAACATGTTCTTTTATATATAAGATTTTGTTGTTCAGTCACATAGTCAAGTATGGCCCTTTGGGACCCCATGAACCATTGCACACCAGGCACCCCTATCCTCCACCATCCTCCTCAACCTGTCCAGCTCTGTGCCCATTACATCAAGCTTATAAAATAAGTGTGTGGAAGTGGTTTGGTCTTTGGTTAGTAACTAAAAATGGTTAACATTACAAAGTATCTGCTCTTCATTTGTTGATATAAAAGGTCTCCCTTGCTCGAAAGCCAATCGTATCTGACTCTAGGGTGTGGTGCCCATCTCCGTTTACAGCCAAAAAACCAGCATTGTCTGCATCTGCAGACGTTTTCATGGTCATGTGGCAGGCCATAGCACATGGAATACTGTTACCTTCCCACCCAAGTGGTACCTATTTATCTACTTGCAATTCCTTGCTTTTGAACATCTAGGTTGGCAGAAGCTAGGACGGAGACAGCTCACTCCATTGTGCAGCACTTGGGTCTCGAACTGCTGATCTGCTGACCTTCCAGCCATTAAGTTCAGCATCTTAACCGTTAAGCCACCGCAGTCCTTTTTGTTGATATAGAGCAGTCCAAAAACATAGTTTTGATAAGTGGACCCTTCATTTCAAACATCCATTCTGATGTCTGTGGAAGTGGACTTGACCCATGGAAGCTCATTTTAAAATATAGTAGTTAATCTTTGGATTGCCATAGCATTTTTGTCTTTTCTTCAGACGAACAGAGCTACCAGTTTGAAATCCTAAGTTATTATCACTATGCTTTAAGTATTGAGAATTTCAAGCATTGTCATCATCTGTGCTTTGTTTTCTTTATGAGGGATAACTGTGCTGCCATCACATCTGAGAAGACACTGACACTAGGCAAAGTTACCCAATGAGTTAATGAATTAGCAGAGATGTGGCTCGACCCTACCAAGATTCAGCTGAGAAGAGATGGGGGAGAATTTCATTAGACATAATTTTTTAACAAGAATGGACACAGTTCCGGAACTTAACCCACTACTTTTCACCAAGTCTGGGAGGTGTAATCCAAAAAATTAACTCTTCCAGGACTAGTATGTATACTGGAATGCAGTTATCCTTTAGGTTGTGCATATCTCTGAAGAGTGTACAAATCATATATACTAGGTTTTTAATGGGAAAATGCACATAGTAGTGAAATAATACACCTTAGTTGGCATTGTATATGAAAAGAGAGCTGAACTTTCACTTTAAAAAAGATTTTCATGCAGGTGAGGAAAGTACTATATATGAAACAGACTTGCAACTGACTACACATGGACCTGACATAGATCCGATGTAGATTAATTTCAGTGTTCTTACTTCAGAGTACAGTTAGAGCATATCAGTTTTTGAGGCCATGCTGTGACAAGTTTAGTTCCCAAGTATGTGATGACTTTTCCACTAATTTTTACACTAGCAGGTAATACGCTTCTCAGCTGGTTGCAAACACTTCCTTGGCATTTTTAAAATACTTTAAATCTAGCCACCTCTTCTTTGTTAGAGGCATTAGTCTAATACAAAGTTTCCCAACCTTTGTTTTTTTGGATGTCAATTCCCAGAAGCCTAAGTCAATTCTCCAAAGCACTGCTCAGGCAATGTACTGATTTAGGCTTCTGAGAATTGAAGTCCCACTGTGGGGCATGGGCCCCACAGTGGGAAACTCTGGTCTAAAAGGACAACCCCCCTCCAACTCTCAGCCATATACAGTATTTTAAGGTTGTCCTTAAAATGATACAGGACATCATGCAGGAGGCAGCAAGAAAAACCATACCAAAAGAAAAGAAGTGTAAGAAAGCAAAGTGGTTGTCTTATGAGGCTCTTAAAATAGCAGAGGACAGAAGGAATGCAAAAGGCAAAGGAGAAAGGAAAAAATACTATCACTTGAATACAGAATTTCAAAGAAAAGCAAGGAGAGATAAAGAAACCTACCTAAATGAACAGTGCAAAAAAATAGAGGAAAACAACAACAAGAGATCTTTTCCAAAAAAAAATTGGGGAAATCAAGGGAACATTTAAAGCAAAAATGACCATGATAAAGGACAAAGACAGCAAAGAGTTAGCTGATGCAGAAGAGATTAAGAAAAGATGGAAAGAGTGCACAGAGGACCTCAATACTCCTGATAATAACAATGATGAAGAAATTGAACTTGAGTCAGACATCCTAGAGAGTGAAATCATAAAGGCCCTAAAAAGCACTGCTAACAACAAAGCCAGTGGAGATGATGGTATCGCAGCTGAATTTTTCAAAGCCCTAAAAGATGATGGAATCAAATTATTGCATTCTGTATTTCAGCAGATTTGAAAAACAAAACAGTGGCCACAGGATTGGAAAAGATCAGTATATGTTCCAGTCCCAAAAAAGGGAAATGTCAAAGAATGTTCAAATTATCGAACCATTGCACTCATTCCACATGCTCATCCCATCTGCAGTGATCTAAGATCACTGCAGATGGAGATTGCAGCCATGAAATAAAAAGGCGACTGATTCTTGGGAGACAAGCTATGAGAAACCTGGGGATATCACCTTGAAAACAAAAATTCGCATAGTCAAAGCAATGGTATTCCTGGTGGTAATGTATGGTTGTGAGAGCTGTGCCATTAGGAAAGCTGAGCACAGAAGAATAGATTCCTTTGAGATGTGGTGTTGGAGGAGAGTTTTGAGAGTCCCCTGGACAACGAGGATAACAAATAGGTCAATCTTAGAAGAAATCAACCCTGACTGCTCCTTAGAAGGTCAAATAGTAAAGATGAAGCTGAAGCACTTTGGACATCAAATGAGAAGAGAGGATTCACTTGAGAAAGCCTTGATGCTGGGAAAGGTGGATGGCAAAAGAAAAAGGGGGCGACCAAAAATGAGATGGCTAGATGGTACTATTAGACACAATGGGCAGAGAGCTGGGCAGGTTGAGGAGGATGGTGCCTGGAGGACAATGGTCCATAGGGTCGCAAAGGGTCGGAATCGACTGTGCAACTGAACAACAACAAAAAGGTTGCCCTTCTCTTTGGCCTGAACCAGAACCTCCTTATAGCAAGCTGGTATCTTTCATTATTCAGGTGTTTAGTGAAAGGGTTTCACTAAACAGGCCAGGAAGGGATAAGAATGGCCAGGCCCGCGTCTGGCTGAAGACCTCCACCACCACTGTCACAGCTGTTCCGGGGCCAGTCCTTCCCCGGCAGGGAAAGGATAAAGATCCACCTGACTGTATTGTATCTTCATTTTTATGTTAGATTTATTGACTGTATTGATTGTATTGCATTATGTTGTTATATTTATATTATGTTGTATTTATATTTGATATTGTAATACTGTAATATATGCCCCATGGTATGTTAGCTGTTCTGAGTCGCTCCGGCAAGTAGGGCGGCATACAAGTGGAATGAATGAATGAATGAATGAATGAATGAATGAATGAATGAATAATAATAATAATAATAATAATAATAATAATAATAATAATAATAATAATAATAATAATAATAATAATAATAATAATAATAATAATAATAATAATAATAATAATAATAATAATAATTTAGTTAATTATTTTGTCCCCCCTGGTAACCTGTAGCTTTGCATGACATGGGTGCATGTTTGACTCTTTGTAGTTTGCTCGACTTCTTCATCACACATAAATTAAGCATTGAGGAGAATTTGATTTAAACAAAGAAAAGGGGTTTTATTGAGGGACCACAAGTAATTGGTATGGAGGGAAAGGTAAATTCTAAGGTTGGAATGATAAAGGTCAAAAGAGTGGAATGTAAATATAGTTTCTCTGTAATTCAGAATCAAAACAGCTTCTTTACAGATGATCTAATTTATTGACATACTTTAGTGTCTTGCACGGAAGACAAAGAAGGAGTCGCAGTGAGGACTAGCACAGGTTTATTGGTTGATGATCAGGATGTACATGTGGTAATGGCAGAGGTACATCACATTATATACAGTAGTGCAATACATTTGAATCTTGTTGCACAGTAGCTTATTGGCTGCTACCGGCGTGACGTCGTCCAAGTCACGCCCCTCTTCCGTAGTTGTTTGCTAGTGCGGGAGAGTTCCCGCGGCTGTTGGTGATTTGAGGAATGAGAACCATGTGAGTTGAACGCTCGCAGCTGCCCTCTATGGGCAGCTTACTCGCGTTCCTTTAACAGCTGGGCTACATTGTAATTGTGGTCAGGTTACATTCAACCATTGTGGCTTGCTGCACGTGCGCCTGGGGCATGCGGCCGCTTGACTTAACACTGGGGAGCCTGGTTCTGCGGAGTCCTGTCCTGCAACAGAAAGGGGGGACTCATTAGTGGCTCGGTGTGGGCTCTGCGATAACCTTGCATTGGGGGATGGGAATGGAATGAACAGTTGGGAAGTGAAACCCTGCCTACCGTTTGAGGAGCTTGGGGTCCCCCCCAGTACGAATCTCGGGACCGACGAAGAGGCCCTCGTGGCCTCGCCACCCCCCGTTACCTGCCCGGGAGTTCCAGAGACTGTGGTGGGCGGACTCCCCCCCGTTGCCTGTCTTGGGGGTGTTTGTCTCCGGGGAGCTGGCGCTATGGAATATTCTAAAACAAAAGGACTGGGGGGACTGGAGGTACCAGGGGCTGAACTGAAACCCCTCTTCTCGCTAGGACGGGTGGGGGACCACTCCACTACACCCCCCTGGTACTGCAACTCATAATCATAATCAAACTGATCCCTCTCTTTCAAAGTATCCTCCTCTGTGGTCGAGAACCCAGGGTATGCATTTGAATCCGCGGGTTCCGCCGTGTCTCCCCCTTGGGTAATGCGGGTGGGGGAGGACCCTAACGCTGATTCCCCTTCGCTGGTGACTCGCCTTCTGAGTTGGTCGGCGTGCCTTCTCCAGAGTAGACCCGAGCTAGTCTCGACCCTGTAGGATACTGGCCCCGTCTGCTCAATGATTGTCCCTGGAACCCACGCTGGCCCCGAGGCCGCGTAGTTCCTGCAGTGAACCGGGTCCCCTACCGAAAAACTTTTGGAGCTCTCTCCCCCTATGTTTATATTCCTTCCTTCATCCTCCACCCTGGACGGATCCATCCGGTCAAAAAGTGTTACCGGACGCCTCCTCATGAGGAGTTCGGCTGGGGAAAACCCTGAGGCTAGGGGGGTTGTCCTGTAACAGATGAGGAACTGACACAGATGAAGGTTCAACTCACCGGGACCCATGCGCCGCAGTGCGTCTTTCGTAGTGCGTACTTGGCGCTCTACCTGACCGTTTGTGGCAGGGTGAAACGGGGCAGCGGTAATGTGCCTGATGGCGTTCCGCTCAATAAACATCTTGAACTCTGCAGACGTGAAGGTACTAGCGTTATCGCTAACAAGGACGTCTGGCAGGCCGAAACAGGCAAAAAGCTTGCGCAACTGTTTAATGGTTGCCGCAGAGGAGGTGCTGCTCATGGGGATTACCTCCAACCACTTGGAGTAGGAGTCGACTACCAGCAGAAACATGGCCCCGCGGAAAGGGCCAGCGAAGTCAACATGAATCCGGGACCATGGCCCGCGGACCGTCTCCCATTCCCTATGGGGTAACCGGGACTCCTCGGGCCAAGAGCTCTGGCAGCTCTCACACATGCCCACTAAACGTTCTATATCCGCGTCTATCTGGGGCCACCAGAAGAAACTCCTGGCCAGAGCCTTGGAGCGCACGATCCCCAGGTGACTGGTATGCAGTAGCTTCAGTACCTTGGCCCTCAGTTTCTCTGGGATAACTACCCGCTGGCCCCAGAGTAAGCAGCCCCTTTCCAGGGAAAGCTCTACTCTCTGCCTGACAAATGGCTTGAACTGTTCCTCGGGGGGGGGAGTAGTAGGCCACCCTTTCCTCACCCAGGAACTAACTTGGGCCAGCATCTTGTCGGCCGCCGTGGCTTTGGCGAGGTCGGCCGGGAGAATGGGGGGTGAGTCGAGAGACTCGATCAGTAGGACTTGGTGGTCCTGCTCTACCTCGCATGTGGGGTCCCCTACACCAGGGAGGGGAGATTGGGACAGTGTGTCCGCATGGGAGATCTCCTTCCCTGGGCGATAGACCAGCTCGTACTGGTAGGCGTTGAGGAAGATGGCCCAACACAGCATCCTGGGGGAGAGAATTTGCGGTGTGGGTTTGCCAGTAGTGAAGATCCCCAGAAGTGGCTTGTGATCCGTCACTACCGTAAACTCGCGGCCGTATAAAAAGTCATGGAACTTTTTCGTTCCCGCGATGATGGCTAGGGCCTCCCTATCAGTTTGCGCGTAATTGTGCTCGGCCTTCGAGAGGGACCTTGAGTAGTACGCTACCGGGGCTTCCCTCCCGCTCTCCAACACGTGGCATAGAACCGCCCCCACTCCCACCGGGGACGCATCACAGACTAGGACTACTGGCCTCCTAGGGTCAAAGTGGGTCAGGACAGCACTCGAGGATAGGAGTGCCTTCAGTTCCCTAAAAGCTTTCTCTTGCCTATCTCCCCACCGCCAAACCGCCTCTTTCTTCAATAGTGCGTGCAGTGGCTCAGCAACGGATGCCTTCCTCGGCAGGAAGGAATGGTAAAAAATTAAGAGCCCTAGAAACGACTGCAGCTCCGGTTTCGCGGTGGGGCGAGGGGCGTTTTGCACAGCCACAACCTTGGACTCGGAGGGCTTGATGCCTTCCGGGGTTACCTTGAACCCAAGGAACTCGACCTCGCTCGCAAAGAAAACACATTTGTCCCGTCTCAGTCGGAGGCCCGCTTTCTCGAATATTGAAAGGACCCTGTCTAGCCTTTGCGCTAATTCTGACTCGCCCCCCGCTGTTATCAACACATCGTCGAAGTATGGGAGGACGCCTGGAAGCCCCTTTAAAAGGCGTTCCACGAGGGACTGGAAAATTCCGGGGGCCGAATTCACGCCAAACTGAAGGCGCGTTACCTTAAATGCCCCCTTGTGCGTTACGATAATTTGCGCAGCGGCAGCAGCCGGGGTTACAGAGAGCTGCTGATATGCCTGCGCCAGATCTAGCTTGGCAAAACACCTCCCCCCATGAAGCATGGCCAGTAAATGGCTGACCACGGGTACCGGATATGCATTTGGCCGAATGGCCTTATTAATCGTACATTTATAGTCCGCACAAATCCTAACCTCCCCGTTTGATTTAAGGGCTGTCACAATCGGCGTTTCCCACTCCGCCGAATCAACTGGAACCAAAATCCCCTGCCCCACCAATTTGTCCAGTTCCGCCTCGATCTTGTCCTTGAGGGCGAACGGCACTCTTCTTGGCTTGAGGCGTATGGGTCGGATTTCTGGATCCAAGTCAAATGAGACTGGGGGCCCCTTGTAAATCCCGAGCCCCTTCTTGAAAACGTCCGGGTGTGCGTTGCACACGTCCCGCATTGGGTCAGTCTCTATGGTGTTAATGCCGGACAGTTCGATTCCTAGGGAAGCGAACCACTGCGTTCCCAAAAGGCAGCACCTCCCCCCCTTGAGGACCACTAGGGGCAGTTTCTCGGAGTAATTCTTGAACTTCACCTTGAAGTTCCCTACCCCCAGCACTGGGATCCCGTTCCCTTGCAAGTCCCGTAGGTGTGACCTCATGGCCCGCAACTTGGGGCGCGCATCTGGGGGAATGCGCATAAACTCCTTTTGGGACAGGATGGAATAGGACGACCCCGAGTCTATCTCCATCCTCACTGGGACCCCCTGTAACTGTACCTCTACGAAGAAATGCAGGTGCTCCAGGCCCATGCGGTTCATGCCTGCCATGCTGTGGTCGTCTGAGACCTTCCTGGTGCCGGCCGCCTTCCGTTGGTGCGTCTGGGAATGGTTCGAATTGCCCTTGTCCTCGACTCGCCCGCGCCTGCACACTCAGGCGATGTGCCCCTTTCGGCCGCAGTTGTGACACTCGGCCTTTCGGAACGGACACCTCGTGCGGTCGTGGGACGCCCCACAACCGTCGCAGTGGCGGTCTTGCCGCTCGCGGGTCTGTCGCTTCTCTCCTCGCTTCTTGACCCGCTGGACGTCGTCGTCCTCGCTGGAGCAGGGGTCTGCCGTAGTGGACGACTCCTCGGACGCCGTTGGTGTGCCGGTGGGCGGCTTGGGGGCCCGCCAGGCCGTTTTCGCTGGTGTCCGCCGGGCCGCCTGTACTGGTGACTTGGCCCTTTCGGACGTGGCCCCTCGGGACTTGAACACTCTGACCCCGCTTCTGGCCGCTTCGGCCGCTTGGGCCTCCCGCAGTACCTCGTTGAACATGAGGCGGTAGTCGCGGGTCATGAGCTTCCGCTGAAGCTCCTCGTCCCTCAGGCCACACAGCATGCGGTCTCGGAGGGCCTGGTCCAGGTCGTCCCACTGGCAGTGCACCGCTGCAAGCCTGAGGGCCGCCGCGTAGGCGGACACGGATTCGCCCGGTCGCTAGTCTCGCCTGTGGAACGCGACCCAGGCCGGGAAGATCGACATGGGAGGCTGGAAATGCTCGCCCAACAGCCCCAGCATGCGGTCAATGGGCACCTCTTCTACCTTCTTGGGGGCCACCAGGTTCATCAGGATGCGCAGCGTGGCCGGCCCCACCTGGGCCAGGAAGTAGGAGCGCATCCTCGCGTCGTCGTCGACGCCCGCGGCTTCCATCACGTGCCGGAACTGGCACTCGTAGAGCTCCCATTGTTCGGGCTCGCTGACATCGAACTGGTAAGGCTTGACCTTGGGATTCGCCATCATCCCACCTTCGTCGCCAATTTAGTGTCTTGCACGGAAGACAAAGAAGGAGTCGCAGTGAGGACTAACACAGGTTTATTGGTTGATGATCAGGATGAACATGTGGTAATGGCGGAGGTACATCACATTATATACAGTAGTGCAATACATTTGAATCTTGTTGCACGGTAGCTTATTGGCTGCTACCGGCGTGACGTCGTCCAAGTCACGCCCCTCTTCCGTAGTTGTTTGCTAGTGCGGGAGAGTTCCCGCGGCTGTTGGTGATTTGAGGAATGAGAACCATGTGAGTTGAACGCTCGCAGCTGCCCTCTATGGGCAGCTTACTCGCGTTCCTTTAACAGCTGGGCTACATTGTAATTGTGGTCAGGTTACATTCATACATTTCTTAAAGCAACATTGTACATACATAACACATACGGTACTCTACAGTCTTAAGACAGACTTTTTGTAATAAACTCTAGTACAGACTACTTTTTCTTATTGATTGTTCCTTCTTTCTCTGATGCTTAACTTCAACTTCCTCTACTCTAAACTTGTCAGATTGCTCCCCACCAAATTTTAATCATGACAAAGGGTAGAGAAAATGTAAATGCCCCACCACCCCCCATTTCCAATGTTAGTAGTGCTGCATTGGCATGGGGGGATATTTTCCCCCTTTGATCGCCAATGGAAGCCACCATCATCCATTATCACTTGCAACTTCAAATGTGCTTAAAGGGAAACACTGATCTAGTGTTACAATGAGTTGACAAAGGCAGAAAAAAAGAACAAATACAGTTTTCTTGCCCTCTATAAAGGAACCGGGAAACTGTACAATGAAAACGTCTGCTGACAGAATGACAGACCTGGATTCAGGAGATCTGATTCGAACCCTACTTCAGGTAGGGAAACTCACCTGGGGGTGGCAATGCACCTTAGGCAGACTGAAGGTTGACGGCCTTTGAAGGTTATTGCTTCTGTAATATGGCACCCCAAGCACTAAGCACTCAGATGTGTGCCTGGTACAGTATGATTAATTACCGATACACAAATTAATGGAGATTTAAGAATCATTCAGGCTATGTGAGAAAAGATGCCACATTTTTCTGTCTTTATTTAAAATCATGATGGAGGTTTTACCTGTGACATTTTTTCCCTGCAAAGAGATGATCTGTATAAGGAAAAACAAGTGCACTCTTCTACAGGAAACAGAAGTAGGAGAGTGTGTTTCAAGGGCCCACATACTCTTTTTCCTTGTCTAGGCCAGATGTGAAACTGCCAAAATGAAGCTACATTGTGGTGAGCTCATTCTGCAGTTTCTTTCACCCCATCTAGTGTGAGAAAGATTAGCCAGCAATGCAAGGTTGCCATTACCAGAGTACACCTGATTGTAGTTCAAAAATACCACAATCTTTGAGGAGTCTCTTTCTGTGTACCCCCGGGCCCATGTATTGGAGTTAGTTAAACAGTATGTAAAATACAACAATCTATTTCTCATTTGTTACTTCAAAGTAAGCATACAGAATCCTACTTTGAATCAGTGCCATCTCACACAGGTTGAGAAAACTCAATACATGCTACATTTCATGCCACACATAATAGTATGGTTGCTTTTGCCTAGATATGGAATCATGAACCTTGGCACTCCAGATGTTCTTCGACTTCAATTCCCATACGGGCGCATTTTACTTCTGCTTCCGGGAGTGATGAGGGCAGCACGGACTGGATGAATCGCAGTAAACCCATTCATGTGGATTCACAGGGTGCTTGGGCTTCTGGGAATTGAAGTCCAAGAATATTTAGAGTGCCAAGGTTCACCATCATGGGCCTAAATGGAGATAAAAGGTAAAGGTTTCCTTTGCTTGAAAGAAGTGGTGGGCTCTAAAAAAATTACTACCACTCTGTGGGTGCGGCTAACTGTGGGCATGGCTAACTCTGTGGGTTTGGCCAGATGATTGGGTGGGTGTGTCCGCAAGCCTCGCCCCCCCCCCAAGAAACTGGACAGGTACTTACCTTGAAGGCTTCTCCCATCTTCTGCTCTGGGAGCGTTGGTGGTCCCACTCCCAGCAGAGGCGGGAGACCCTGGCGCAGCTGCCCCAGCCTCCATGATGCAGCCTACCTGGCTGGATGAGGATCGGGCGTGGGTTGCAGTTGCGCCTAGGGCTCGACCGCCACCTCTGCAAGGTCCCTGTCACTGCAAGGTCCCCACCGCTGCCGCTCCAATCTCCACCGCCTCAATCAGAGGCAGCAGTGGCGGGCAGATCAGCAGTGGCAGAGACAGAGGCAGTAGCGGCAGGCCCACTTCCCTACTTCGGAACTCAGCGCACATGTGCTACTTCACAGCTTACTGCATGCACGCTAAGCAGAAACCGGCCACTTGGCTTAGCGTGCATGCACTAAGCTATGAATTAGCGCATGCGCACTGAGCTCCAGAGTGGAGAAGTATGCGTGGCCGGCCAAGTGGGCATGGCCAAATGGGATTTCTGCTACTGGTACGCCCAGACTGGGGTGGACCGGCTTCAGAACAACACTTCTTTCCTGAAATAAATTGGAAAAATAAATAGAAGAGAAGAATTATGAGAAGTCTATCAGTAAAGGTAAAATAACATAATTACAAAATGTTATGGAGGTGGTACCTGACTCCAATTAAATTGCATCAAATAGATAGTACCAAAGCAAAAAAATGTTGGAGATGTAAAAGCGACCTTGGGACATATGAACATATGTGGTGGAGTTGCAAAGTGACAAGTGCTTTTTGGAAACAAATAGAAAAAGAGATAATGGGAATTTTGAAAGTGGATTTAAAGTTGGAGCCAGGTGCCGCCTTGTTGACAGAAATAGATAATATGAATATATGTACAAACGAAAAAGAATTGCTTTCCATAATGTTAACTGTGGCAAGACAGTGTATAGCAAAAATTGGAAAAATGATTTAGTTATAAAAGTGGAGGATTGGTACAAAGAAATGTGGGAAATTGCATTAAATGATAAATTGACATGGGAATTGAATATAAAAAAGGTATAATGAAAGAGAATAAGTTTTGGGAAATGTGGAGACCATTTGTTGAATTTGTATTATTAGATGATAAAGGAAACAAACCAGTAACACATCATATGAGTTTCTGAAAAAATTAGAACTGTAAGACTGTGATCCTCAAGGTTGTAGATATCACCGGGTGTTTTTATTATTATTTTGAATTGTTTATTGGATGGGTTTGTGCTCCCTTATATAATGTCAAGGTTACAGACATTAAGAAGGAAATAATAGGCATATATTTTTATATTTATAAGTGGTAAGCATTATAAAAGTGGTTTATTGAAAGAGGACACTAGGGTTCAGTGCTCATCTCTGTTTCAAAGCCGAAGAGCCAACGCTCTCTCCTTCTTCAGATGTTTCCATGGTCATGTGGCAGACATGACTAGACACAGAACACTGTTTACCTTTCCCACCAAAGTGGTCCCTATTTATGTACTTGCAATTTCTTGCTTTCAAACTGCTAGGTTGGCAGGAGCTGGTATTCTGTCTTGCAGTACTTGGGAATCGAACTGCTGATCTACTACCTTCCAGTCAGCGTCTTAGCATGTACAAAATAGCCCACAAACTGCAGACTTTTACTGAAGTTTTCAAATTTAAAAACCTGGGCCCTGATAGAAAAACAGATACTGTATAAGAATTGTTAACACTGTTATGTTGAGTAATGACATGGCATGTTAGGGAAATCTAAGAGAATTATCTTCAATTACTCATGCAGAGAATCAAGTTTGAGTCACAGCTTATGAGAAAGAAAGCTAGCTATTTCTCTCTGGGTAATGCATATCTTAAGCCATTTTAATGAGGTTTGAACCATCCAGGACTTGAACAAAACCCTACAGACATTTCTTGGATTTAGCTATAGTACATAGAAGTGATGGTAAACCTTTTAGAGACTAAGTGCCCAAACTGCCATCCACACCACACCATACCTGTCAACCCGCGGCTCCGGAAAAACGGGACCTGCGCACATCGTTTGTGCGCAGGTCGCTTTCCACACATACGTGGAAGGGTTTTACCCCTTCCACGCATGCGCGGAAGCGCTACGCCGCTTGTGTAGGGGCTGCGCAAGCAGCATAGCGCTTCCACGCATGCGCGGAAAGCATTTTTCCCGCTGCCAAATTACGGGGTTTTGGCAGCGCGGGGCGGGTTATGACGTCAATGGATGTCAAATTACGGGGTTTTCCCGGACAAATCAGGATGGTTGACAGGTATGCACCACACCCTCATGCCACATGTGAGTCACCTGCTTTACCCCAGACAGGAGAGGGGTGGGACAAACTCTACTGGGGGGAGGAAGGAAGCACTCCCATTGGGCTGCTGGGCAGAGAGGCGGGGTGAACTCTGTGCTGGGGTGACAGCTTGTATGCCCACAGAGAGGGCTCTGATTGCCCCCTCTAGCACATGTGCCATAGGTTCGTCACCACTGGTATAGAGGGTCACTCAGTGATTAATTCGTATTTGATCAGTCAGCTGTCTTCTATTAAATTACTTGACAATTGAGTAGTTTATTTTACACAAATATTTATTTATCTGATCAAGTTTTCCAGGAAAATATTTTTGTTGTTGTTGTTCTTTCTAGTGGACCTATTAATTCTCCTCATTTCAGCTTTGGAGCATCGCACCCATCTACTCAACTGCTGTGCGCTGCCAGAATGACAGCCAGATGAGCTGTTGAGAATCAAAGGGTACCAGCATGCATGGTAGAAACCCTGTACAAAATATATTCTGGTGGTGGGGAGGAAGTGACACTAACTTGGACAAGTTGCTTTGGAAGACGACAGATCCCTCATGCTGCTAGGGATTGCAGATGTTGTAGCAGAAAAATACAACAGGAACCAGTGTAATGTAGTGCATAGAGTGAGGACTCGGGACACCAGTGTTCGAATTCTGGTTCGGCCATGGAAACTCTCTTGGGGTTAGCAACGGTATAACTGCACTTTAAGTATCTCACTTACCTTGAAAACTTCGTTAATTGTTTTACTACCAAAACCTGGGAAAGACACACAAAAAAATAGAGTCATACAGACCCATTTCTTTAATAAATCAAGATGCAAAAAAATTTCACTGCAGTATTAGCAAGAAGATTAAATAGCAGCTTTATTCATTGGTTTCGGTATCTGGCTGCAGATCCAGAGTTTGAGAGTTTGATTCCCCATTGAGCCTCCTAGGAGAAGAGCCAGTCTATATGACCTTGAGCAAACTGCACATTCCCAGTGCACCCCCAAATGAAGGCAATGGCAAAACACTTTTGGGCATTTTCTAGACAGAAAACCCTTAAAAGGATTGCCATAAGTCAGAAATTAAGGCCAAAGTATTATTTCCAGTTTGTAAAATACAATTTATGCCAGGAGTCTCCAACCTGTGACCCACAGGCCACATGTGATCCCCCAAACTCTCCTTGAGTGGCCCTGCTTGTTGATTGCTATATTCCTAAAGGCATTTCCCCCTAAGACACTGTTATGTATGTATGATTGAATGTTCATTGTACTGTAAAGGCAAGAATGTAACCACTCCAAATACAAGGTATCTCAGCTGTAAAGGAACGCGAGCAGGCAGCCCATAGAGGGCAGCTGCGAGCGTTCAGTCTCACATGGTTCACATTGCTCAATCACGGACAGCCGCGGGAAAACCTTCCCCGCATTCAGCAGCAGGAGAAAGATCTGCATTCAGCAGCAGAAGATAGATCTGCATTCAGCAGCAGGAAAAGAGGCGTGCCTGGGCGAGGCCACGCCGGTAGCAGCCAATGAGCTACCGTGCTACAAGATTCAAATGTATAGGGCTACTGTATATATTGAGATGTATCACCGCTATTACCTCATGCTCCACCGGATCATCATGCAATAAACCTGTGTTAAGCCAACCCTTCGGCTGTTCTGTTGTCTTTGGTCCCATACACTAAATTGGCGACGAAGGTGGGATGATGGCTGCCCACGGGACCAAGACATGCGCCGGCTACGAGATCAGGAAGCCGGGAGACTTGGAGCTGTTTGAGATAGTGGAGCTCGAAGTCTCAGATGAGGCCAAGAAGAGGGCCATCTTCGTCCGCATGCTCGGACACGAGACCAAGAGGACCTTGGTGGACCTGATCGCGCCGAGGAGGGTGAGCGACTTCAAGGCCACAGAGCTCCTGGCGGCGCTGCGCACCCACCTCCGGCCCGCGATAGCCATGTTCCCCGCTCGGAGCGCGTTCTGGAGGCGAGTCCAGGCGCCCGGGGAATTGGTCGCTGAGTTCGCCGCGGCCCTGCGGCTGGCCGCCGGCCCATGCAAGTGGGAGACCCCAGAAGTCACCCTCCGGGACTGCCTGCTCTGCGGTCTGAGGGATACCGAGACTCAGCGCGCGCTGATGAAAAAGGAGCTGCCACCCACGTGGCAACAAGTCCTCGACACGGCACAGGCCGCGGAGGCCACAACTGCCGGGGTGCAAGAGCTTCAGGACTGGCGCCCGAAACCCGCCAAGGCAGAGAGCTCGGTGCGCACGGCCCGGCGAGTTTCGAACTCGTCCACGGAGAGCGGCGACGACGAGGACGTCCGGAGGGTCCACAGAGAGGGCCGGTGCTGCGACGGCTGCGGCGCCGCCCACGCCCGCACCAAATGCCCATTCCGCAAGGCCGAGTGCCACAACTGCGGCCGGCGCGGGCACATCGCCAAGGTCTGCCGGAAACGACGCGAGGCCAAGAGGAGTTCCCCAGACCGCTCGGCGAGGCAGGACCGCACCACGAGGCCAAAGGACGGCACCCGGACCACGAGGACGCGGGACGGAGTAGGGCGCATCTCCGACGACAGCGAGGACGACGCTCCGGTTTGCAGCGTTTCCACGGAGCACCCCCGTTACTTCGTTGAGGTAGTAATACAAGGGGCCCCTGTTAGGATGGAGGTGGACTCGGGTTCCTCATACTCTATCATTTCCCAGGGAGAGTTCATGAAAATCGCCCCCCGCGTGCGGCCCAAGCTCAAAGCGTTGAGGGCCACACTGAAGGACGTGCAAGGGAACCGCATCCCAGTGTTGGGGGTTGGGAAGTTTCAGGTCCAGTTTAAAAAGCACACCGCAACGCTTCCCCTAGTCGTCCTCAAGGGAGGTAAATGCAGCCTCCTCGGGACTCAATGGTTCCAGCCCCTGGGGTTGTTCATTGGGGGGGTGCACGCCGTGGGAGCACACGCCGCCGGGACCGATCCAATACAGAGCGTGTGCGACGCGCACCCTGAGGTTTTCAAAAAGGGGCTCGGAAAATTCAAGGGCCCCCCAGTGACTTTCGACCTGGACCCTGGAGTACGTCCAATCAGACTTAAACCGTGCAGAGTGCCCTTCGCACTAAAGGACAAAATAGAGGCGGAGTTGGACAAATTGGTGGGCCAGGGGATTCTTGTCCCTGTTGATTCTGCGGAGTGGGAAACTCCAATTGTAACAGCGCTCAAGGCCAATGGGGAGGTCCGTATATGCGCTGATTACAAGTGCACCATCAATAAGGCGATCCGCCCTAATGCGTATCCGGTGCCGGTAGTCAGCCACTTGTTGGCCAGGTTACACGGGGGGAGGTGTTTCGCTAAACTCGACCTGGCCCAAGCCTACCAGCAACTCCCGGTGACCCCCGCCGCAGCTGCTGCACAGACCATAGTCACCCACAAAGGGGCGTTCCAGGTATCGCGCCTCCAATTCGGCGTGAATTCGGCGCCCGGGATCTTCCAGTCACTCGTGGAACGCCTCCTGAAGGGGTTAGAGGGGGTGTTACCCTACTTTGATGACGTATTGATTACAGGGGGGAGCCGGGCCGAATTAGCAATAAGGTTGGGAAAGGTCCTGGCAATATTCGAAAAAGCGGGGTTGCGGTTGCGGAAAGACAAATGCGTTTTCTTCACAACTGAGGTTGAGTTCCTAGGGTTCCGTGTTACTCCCGAGGGAATAAGGCCATCCCAATCCAAGGTGGCCGCCATCAAGAAGGCCCCTCGCCCCACCTCCAAGCCCGAGTTGCAGTCGTTCCTTGGACTGCTCAACTTTTACCACTCCTTCCTCCCGCGGAAGGCAGCAGTGGCGGAACCGCTACACAAATTGTTAAAAAAGGACGGGGCATGGAAGTGGGGCGACGACCAGGAGATGGCTTTCAATGACCTGAAGCGACTCCTGGCATCAGATGCGGTACTGACCCACTTCAATCCCAAACGCCCAGTGGTCCTGATATGCGATGCATCCCCGGTGGGGGTGGGGGCGGTGTTATGCCACGTACTGGAGAACGGGAGGGAGGCCCCGATAGCGTTCTACTCTAGGTCCTTGTCCCAAGCGGAGAGAAACTATGCCCAGACAGACAGGGAAGCACTAGCGATAATTGCGGGGACCAAGAAATTTCATGATTTTGTGTACGGCCGCCCCTTCACCATAGTGACTGACCACAAGCCCTTGCTAGGCATTTTCACCGCAGATAAGCCCACACCCCAAATCCTGTCCCCGAGGATGCTCAGGTGGGCCATTTTTCTCAACGCGTATCAGCACGCGTTGGTATACCGGCCCGGAAAGGAGATCAGCCATGCGGACGCCCTGTCGAGGTCCCCCATTCCCCGGGATTGCTGCCACATGGGCGAGGAAGAGAGGGACCACCAGGTCTTAATGATAGAGGTCCTAGACTCCCCTCCAGTAGTACCGGCTGACATCGCCAAAGCGACCGGCAAGGACAAAACGCTAGCTACAGTTTGCTCCTGGGTACAGAAAGGGTGGCCCGTGTCTTCCCCAGCAGCGGAATTCGACACATTTTTCAAAAAGAAACTAGAGTTGTCCCTAGAGAGGGGTTGCCTTTTGTGGGGACAGCGGGTAGTGATCCCCACGTCGCTCCGGCCGAGGGTGCTTAAACTGCTGCACGTCAGCCACCCGGGGATCGTCCGCTCTAAGGCACTAGCCCGTAGTTACTTTTGGTGGCCCCAGCTAGACGCCGACATCGAACACATGGTCGGCACTTGCGAAGCGTGCCAAAGCTCCAGGCCAGAAGAGGCTCGCTTGCCACATAGGGAGTGGGACGCAGCAAGGGGGCCCTGGTCCCGGGTACACGTAGACTTTGCTGGCCCGTTCAGGGGAACACTTTTCCTCCTTGTGGTGGACGCGTTCTCCAAGTGGTTGGAGGTCATTTCAGTCTCGAGCACCTCCTCGGCCACTACGATTAAACAGTTACGGAGGGTCTTTTCCACGTTCGGTTTACCCGACACCCTCGTCAGCGATAACGCTAGCTGTTTCACGTCCGCCGAGTTCAGGGCATTCATGGATCGCAACGCCATTCGGCACGTCACCTCCGCCCCCTTTCACCCGGCCACCAACGGCCAAGTAGAGCGCCTCGTGCGCACCACAAAAGACGCGCTGCGGCGCATGGGCCCCGGAGACCTCGACCTGAAATTGTGCCAATTCCTGCTAAGGTACAGGGTCACCCCATTGGCATCAGGGTACTCCCCCGCGGAGCTGTTAATGCGCAGGAAGCTGGCCACGGTAATCTCCAGGCTAGACCCCACGAGAGTAGAGGACACGGGGCGGAACATAGGGGTGGAACCCGCAAAGAATTTCAGCGTAGGCGCCCCGGTGCATTGCAGGAACTACGCCAACGCGGGGCCAGCCTGGGTGCCGGGCGCCGTAATAGAACAAACCGGCCCCGTCTCATACCGCGTGGAGACCAGTACAGGCCTCCTGTGGAGGCGACACGTGGACCAACTCAGGCGCAGGGTCCCCGGAGAGCAGGACGAAGACGAAAATAGCCACGAATCAGCGTTAGGGTACTCCCCCACCCGTTTAGCCCAAGGGGGAGGGAAAGGGGGACATGGGTCCCCACCAAGGGGGGAGGAAAGGGAATCGATCCTCAGAGATCTTTTGCGGGACTTCGCGGCAGAAAGGAAGAGCCCCGACCTCACACATACCCCTCGGAAGTTTCCCCGAAACACAGATGCCCCTAGAAGTTTAGATGTTGATTTACAGTACCAGGGGGAGTTAGCGGAGTGGTCCCCCACCCGTCCTGGCGAAAAGAGGGGTTTCAGTTCAGCCCCTGGTACTTCCAGTCCCAGTAGCCCCTGTGAGTTAGAATGCAACATAGCGCCAATTTCCCGGAGACCGACACCCCCAAGACAGGAGGCAACAGCGAGTCCGCCCACCACAGTCTCAAGGTCCCCCGAGCGGGGAACAGAAGGTAGCAGAACCACAAGGGCGACCTCATCGGTTCCGCGGTTCACAATAGGAGGGTCCCCCGGGTCCGAGAGCAACAGGCAGGGGTTCACCTCCCAACTGTTCATTCCATTCCCATCCCCGGGCACAAGGCAGGCACGGACCCCCCACAGAGCCACTAACGAATCCCCGTTTCCTGTTGCAGGACAAGTACCCGCGGAGTCAGAGATCACAGGCTCTCCAGCACTAGGTCAGGCGCAAGCACGCCCCAAGCGCACGTGCGGCAAGCCACAATGGTTGCGGGACTTCGTCCCGTCCTAGGGGGGAGGGATGTTATGTATGTATGATTGCATGTTCATTGTACTGTAAAGGCAAGAATGTAACCACTCCAAGTACAAGGTATCTCAGCTGTAAAGGAACGCGAGCAGGCAGCCCATAGAGGGCAGCTGCGAGCGTTCAGTCTCACATGGTTCACATTGCTCAATCACAGACAGCCGCGGGAAAACCTTCCCCGCATTCAGCAGCAGGAGAAAGATCTGCATTCAGCAGCAGAAGATAGATCTGCATTCAGCAGCAGGAAAAGAGGCATGCCTGGGCGAGGCCACGCCGGTAGCAGCCAATGAGCTACCGTGCTACAAGATTCAAATGTATAGGGCTACTGTATATATTGAGATGTATCACCGCTATTACCTCATGCTCCACCGGATCATCATGCAATAAACCTGCGTTAAGCCAACCCTTCGGCTGTTCTGTTGTCTTTGGTCCCATACACTAAAGACACAGACTGTTGTTCTTGCTTCAAGCGGCACCGTGCTGTTTTTCCTGTTCGTTTCTTACAAAAAAAACCACAAAAGCAATATGGTTTTCTACTGGTCGCCATGGTTGCTTCTGCCAGCCTCCTCTTGCTCTGATCTGTCATTTTGAGTGGTTTGCTAGCCAGCAGAAGTCAGGTACCTGTAACATTAGCATTTGTTCATTGACTTCCGAATGCTTACTCGTGATCTAAATTGGTAGCTTAGTCAAAGTTGTTTAATTTTTTTTATTTAAAATGTGTCCTCTCTAAGTTTGGTGTATGCAAACCAAGACACAGGACACAGCCTCGGGCTGGGTTAACTCAGGTTTATTGCATCGTGGGCAGAGGGAACATGAGGTAATGGCGGATCGATAGCTCTTTATATACAGCAGTAACACATTTGAACGTGGTGCCATGGTAGCCCATTGGCTACTGTCTGCGTGACGTCATTGCAGGTCACGCCCTTCTTGTCCAGGTGTAGGTGGTGGCGGGAAAACTTCCCGCGCTGTTGCCTTTGATGAGTTTGGACCAAGAGAGCTTGGACGCTCGCTGCTGCCAGCTGGTGGTCATTAGCTCGCGTCCTATTACAGGGTTTATATGATACAGCTGAAAGGTTACATTGTTGCTATAGGCAAGGTTACATTGGCTCAGATACATTGTAATCCATGTGTACAATAAAAACCATCAGAACACAACACCCCTCCCCCCTAGGACGAGACAAAGTCTCGAGCCCACACTTAAACACACTCCCCCCCCTTAGGAGACAAAGTCTCTCAGCCAAGATGGCTTATTTCGAACACGCTGGGGTCTCGATGCGGGCTGCCTCTCCCCGGGTTTGCTACCTTCTCTTTGTCCCCTGGTTTCCTGTCCTGTAATATGAGAGGGAGACTCGTTAGTGACTTTCCGCGGCTCCGCGGCGTTGTTGGGAGGTGTGCTCTTTCTTAGGGAGGAACCGGGGGCACTGGGGGCTAACGAAAAACCCCTCTTCTCGCTTGGATGGGTGGGGGAACACTCCTGAAAACCCCCCCGGCTCGCAAAATTAAACTCAAAATTACTATCGGGGGCAGCGGTCGCGAACTCCTCTCCCCCTTCCCCGGCCCCTGATAAAACTGGCGTATCAAACGGATATGAGTCGGGGTCGCTGCTTCTGCTTCCTTCCCCCCTTGTTCGGGACTGTGGTCCATTGCCGTCTCCCCCTTGGGTTAAGCGGGTGGGGGAGAACCCTAACGCTGAATCCTGTTGCTGAGCTCCACTGACTGGCCCACTCACTCGGTGCCTCAGTTGGTCTGCGTGCCTCCTCCAGAGGAGGCCGGTGTTAGTCTCGACCCGGTACGATACTGGCCCCGTCTGTTCTACAACCTTCCCTGGCACCCAGGCCGGCCCTGCGCTGGAATAGTTCCTGCAGTGAACAGGGTCCCCGGCGGCGAAACCTTTCGAGACTGCCAACCCAATGTTTTTCCCTTTATCCTCGACCCTCGTCGGGTCTAGCCTAGACAGGATCGTGGTCAATTTTCGCCGCATCAAGAGCTCCGCCGGCGAGTAGCCTGACGCTAAAGGGGTCACCCTATACGCTAAAAGGAACTGGCATACCTGGTGATTCAGGTCCCCCGGGCCCATGCGCCGCAGCGCGTCCTTTGTTGTACGCACTAGGCGTTCCACTTGGCCATTCGTGGCCGGGTGAAACGGTGCGGATGTGACATGCCGAATGGCGTTTGCCTCCATGAATGCTCCGAACTCAGCGGAGGTGAAACAACTAGCGTTATCGCTGACTAAAGTGTCGGGTAAACCGAACGTGGAAAAGACCCTCCTTAGCCGGCTAATTGTCGTGGCGGAGGACGTGCTCTTTACCGGGATAACCTCCAGCCACTTGGAGAACGCATCTACCACCAGGAGAAACATGGTTCCTCGGAACGGGCCAGCGAAATCCACGTGCACCGAATTTTCCGCCTTGCCGGCTCTAGGACGCCACTCACGCCACTGGTGCATCTCGTCCACTCCGGCATTCGTGGACTCTGCGGCTTCCGCGGCCTCTATGACCTCTGCCAGCGTGGGTGGCGGCTCCTTATTCATCAAGCTGCGCTGTACCTCCTTGTCTTTCAGGCCACACAGCACGCCGTCCCTGAGGACCAACTCCAGGATATCGCCCCATTTACAGGGGGCGGCGGCTATCCTCATGGCGGCCACGAATGCCTCAACCGACTCATCCGGCGCTTGGACTCGCCTCCAAAACGCGCTCCGAGCGGGAAACATTGCCCTCGAGGGGCAGAACCGCTCTCGCAGCAGTTGCATGATGTCGCTAGCCTTAAAGTCGCTCACCTTCTTCGGAGCGATTATGCCCACCAGCGTCCGCTTGGTTTCCATCCCGAGCATTCTGGTGAGGATGGCCCTCTTTCTCTCCTCGTCTTCTCCTTTGACTCTGAGTTCCACCAGGGCTGCCTGGAAATCCATCTCAAGCAGCTCCCAATCTTGCGGTTTGGTGATGTTGAAACCGCTCTGTGCCCTGGCTGTTCCGTGGGGATCCATTATCCCACCTTCGTCGCCAATTTGGTGTATGCAAACCAAGACACAGGACACAGCCTCGGGCTGGGTTAACTCAGGTTTATTGCATCGTGGGCAGAGGGAACATGAGGTAATGGCGGATCGATAGCTCTTTATATACAGCAGTAACACATTTGAACGTGGTGCCATGGTAGCCCATTGGCTACTGTCTGCGTGACGTCATTGCAGGTCACGCCCTTCTTGTCCAGGTGTAGGTGGTGGCGGGAAAACTTCCCGCGCTGTTGCCTTTGATGAGTTTGGACCAAGAGAGCTTGGACGCTCGCTGCTGCCAGCTGGTGGTCATTAGCTCGCGTCCTATTACAGGGTTTATATGATACAGCTGAAAGGTTACATTGTTGCTATAGGCAAGGTTACATTGGCTCAGATACATTGTAATCCATGTGTACAATAAAAACCATCAGAACACAACACCAAGCAAAGCAATCACACTTATGCACCGCCCCGTAGCGCTTAGTTCACTCTCTGGGTGGTTCACAAGTTAGTTAGCATTTTGTCCCCAACATGCTGGGCACTCATTTTAACGGCCTCAGAAAGATGAAAGGATAAGTCACCCTTGATCCCTGGTCAGGCTCAGGATCGAACCTACAACCTTTGGGTGCTCTATTATAGCTCACATGTCCTTGAAGGTTGGGGACACCCTCGATCTATGCAATTGCTACTGCTTTTATTCTTGTTATGAACTGTTAGTATTTCTTCAAGAAATTTTTTATTTTATTTTACTTCACTGCATTGTGTTGCAGTTTTGTAGCAGAAGGGGCACTGACATGTTACAAATGAAGATTAGAATTGCAAGTCATCTGGTAAAACTGACATCAGCTTCAGTGAAGATAAAAGGAAACAAGGTCTTAATAAATTAATTATTTCATTATATATAGATGCTTGGGTGTGTCTCGATCATGGGCCTGGTCACGTACCTGATTGCACAACCAAGATGTACCATGGCACCTTGTTAATTAGCTGCAATTAGCCAAGGCAAGTTATACCAACCTTACTGGAACACCTATAGCAAGCATGCCCAAACCATGGGCCGGATGTGGACCCGAAGCCATTCCATCAGGCCCATAATGCCCTCGGCAAATGAAGTAAATACGGCTGCAAAAAGCAGCCATTTTACTTCCAGGTTTCGCATAGTAAGTAAAATTGCTGCCTGTTATTGCTTGTTTTTCTGCCGAAGCGGCGCCAAAGTGGCCGCACCAAATCAGGAAGTAAAATGGCCATTTTTGCGCATGGGCAGAAGCGGCTGTGCCATGCACGCGCAAACATGCATTGTTCCACAGGCGTGGTCTGGCCTGCTCAGCTGTTCTGGGGGTGTGGTCAGGCCCATAACCCAAAACATTTGGGCACCCCTGACCTATAGGGTTATGGCCATTGTATCTAATATAAGGGTTAATAATTATGCCAGTTCTGACACTGATGTGTACAACTGTGCCAACAGGAAGACTTTTTTTATAGAGAGCAGAAAACGAGAGAGAGAGATGCAACTCCTCCATTATTCCCAGTACAGATTTTTTTCCATTCTTGCTTATTGAGACTAGGGTAAAATTATTGATCCTTTTGGTTTCTGAAGCTCACTGATATATTGGTAATGAAATGTAAGAGCTATTTTCTTCCGCTGGTGATGCATCTTTTCTCTTGCTTTTTCAAAAAAAAAAAGGGGTGGGTGGGTGGGGGTGGGGAGAAGCCCCAAATAATATTTAAGGGACAGAAAGGCACAGTGATTGTTTTCTGAACTATATAACAAACTAATGCCAAAAAAGTGTGTGTGTGGGGGGGAGAGAAGAAAGCCTGACTCATTGAGTGCTAGCTAGCACATTAGTCATCTCATTCAAACAAGTATAGAGAGGATGTCTTCCCTTGGAAATCATTTGGTTTGTCTTCAGCAGAAAAACAAGCAATAACAAGCAGATGGTTCATTTTCATCCTAGAAAAACAGCTGTGTTGTTTTCCCTCTATATTCTCTTACATGCCCCTACTAATAGCAAGAGGTAATCACATGAAGTTCTACTGGGCAGTCAATGGCAGTGATTAATCTCTCTCGCTGTGTATATATTACAGTAAATGAGAATTTGTTTTTCTTCTCTTTTCAAAGCAGTTAACCTTGACTTCTAACCTGATAGAAGTCAAACTTGGCCTTTGGACCTTTTGGCCAGGTTCTTGATTCAGCTTGCCCGGGCCAGAACTTTCTTTCCAAAGAACATCCAGTGCAGAAGAACGGGTGGTTTTGTGCCAGCTCCACCCCTTCTTCTTTTATAGATCTTTGCTCTGTGAGAGTTGGCAGTGGGGTTGATTGCTTCAAGGATCAATTTGCCTGGCTGACAGGTAGGCAGGCAGGCATTTAGTCTGAGCAATTGATAATGGAGGGGCCATGGTGGCTTAGTGGTTAAGACACTGGGGTTGGCGACCAGAAGTTTGGCAGGTCAGCAGTTCAAGACCCGAGTGCTGTGCAATGGAGTGAGTGCCCATCTCTGTCTCAGCTCCAGCCAACCTAGCAGTTTGAAAGCAAGAAATTGTGAATAGATAAATTGGTGCTGCTGCGGTGGGAAGGTAACAGTGTTCCGGCATCTAGTCATGCATGCTACATGACCACAGGAATGTCTGCATGTGCAGACAGCGCTGGCTCTTTGGCTGTAAATGGAGATGGGCACCATCCCCAAAAGTTTGACATGACTGTCTTTCAAGCAAGGGAGACCTTTATCTTATACATAATGGAGCAGGGTGAAGGGAAATTTAAAAAAGAATGATGTGGAAGGGAGCTGTCCTACTGTGGCAACAAAAAAGGTGGGATGCCAGACTGCTAAGCTGAAGGAAAGATCTCCCACAAAGTTCTTGATTTGTGAGACATGAACCATGAGTAGGAGCTCTTTCTCTGTTATTCTCATGTGAAGTCCAACCAATGGCAGATTACTTAAAAAAATGACTTTTGTCAATTCCAGTCTCCCTCATCAATGAGCTGGAATAGCAGAGGGTTCCTGGGAATTGTAAATTAAAAATTGACTTTTTAAAGTAAGCTCTCTGCCACTGAAATGGGAAAAACCCTACAGCCTTATGGAGAACGGACAAGTGTGATAACAGAGATGCTGTTGACCATGGTTTGTCCATTTGTTTATTTATTTATTTATTTATCCAATTTATATAGCCGCCCAACTCAAAATGACTCTGGGCGGCTAACAACATTAAAATCAATACCACAATCTAAAACTTAAAACCCGTAAAAACCCAATTAAAAATACTACAAGAGTTACTCCAAACAGTTAAAAAAAACGAGGGAGCAATATTGCTATATCAGCCAGCAGGCGAGGGTCACTTCATCACCGGTTCCCCACACCTGCTTTGCCAGCTAGGTTTTTAGTTCTTTTTTGAAGGGCAGCAACTCCATCTGGAGTCATAACTCAATTGGCAGGAGGTTCCATAGGGCTGGAGCAGACACAGAGAAGGCCCTCCTTCTGGTGCTAGAGAGGCTTATTGTGCTAGCAGATGGCACAATAAGAGAGCCACTCCGGTTTGGTCTGGTGGGATGGACAGATGTTCTCGAGGTGACGCGGTCTCTTAAGTATCCTGGCCCATTACCATGTACGGTTTTAAAGGTCATAACCAGCACTGTGAATTGCACCTGGAGGCACACTGATAACCTGTGCAGCTCCTGAAGCAGTGGAGAGGCACGGGCATAACACCCGCACCCCTTCACCTCCAAGCAGCTGCATTCTGGCCCAGTTGCAGCCTCCAAATGGTCATCAAGGGTAGCACCATGTAGAGTGCATTGCAATAGAGTGCATTACAATAAGGTGACCAGAGCATGCATGACCATGAGCAAGGAGTCCCGATCTAGGGGCGGGCGTAACTGGGGTATGACATGCCAGTTATCTCCCCTTTTCCATCTCCAAACTGAAAATAAGTGTGAACACCCAACAATGTTATTGGCCTATAAGCCATACAATCTTCAGCTTGCTCATCAAAAGACTGCACCATTACAGCAACTGTAGGGCAGGTGGAGATAATCTATTCAAGAGTGCCTGCAATGTCAGCATTGATGACTCACACATTGCTGCTCCTCAGTCACCTTATCGGATGCTGTTTAGATGTTTTTGATCTTAAAAATAAAGTCTGATAAAAATAAAGTGTCTATGTATTAGCATCCACAATAAGGCAGCAAGTGGTGGGCATCAGCAGGTTTGCACCAGTTCGCCAGAACCGGTAGCAGAAATTCTGGCTGGCCCTGCCCATCCAAGTTTTGAAATAAAGTAGTCCTAATTCGGATGCAACACAGGCCTTTCCCCTGGCCACGCCCACCATACCACACCCACAGTCAGTGTGGTAGTTAAAAAGTTTGGAGCCCACCACTGAAGGCACCCCTAAAAATACAGCGGTGATGGAGGAAGGGACTATTACATCCTTTTTACTAAAATTTGAAGACTCTCTGTTGGTGATGACAGAGTGAGTTTGGGAGCTGAGGTCCAAACAGAAACTTCAACCTTTTATCCTCCCTTCTCATCATAAAGATTGTGCATTGCAGAGCTTTATATCTGTAAGGTTATCAAACAGCTGATAATCAACTATAGTTAGCCATATGGTAGTCATGATAAAAGCAGGTCATCCCTCCTGAAGCTCCAATTGACAGAATATTACATTTAGTAATACTGTAATGTGTTAAAAAATAAAGCAGAAATGAGTTGGGAGGTCCACAGAATAAACTTCTGTGCCACAGAGGAAGAGCCTTCTGACCACACTTGCATTCAAGCTCACACCTATTTGCAGTTTACAGGAAGCCAGGCAACAGAAAAAGTGTCTCTCTTTCTCTTGAAAAGGCAGATACAGGAAACCAAAGGGGAGCTGGGAACCTGTTGGTTAAAGATGATTCAAAAAGAAAGTAATAAGACAAAATCTGTGTTCTGTTTAACCTGAAAGGAATTATTCTAGCCTTAATCTCTCAACACCTTAGCAACCTTTCCCCCATTCCCCCCCCCCAATAAATATAAAGCTCCCCCAGATCACACATCATTTTTGCAGGCTCAGCAGTAATAACATTATACAGATGTGTACATATACTGTATACATGCCTGCGTCTCAGGTACAGAAATGTATTTGGCCAAACACAGCGGTTGTGTTAAAATCCTTGTGCATGCAACAAGGGAATAGCAAATATGAGATAACAACATTTTGATCTTGTAGATGTTATGGTTTTCATCATAGGGTTTCAAGGTAATAAAGATTCAGTAATGGTTTAACATTTCTTCTTTCATGTACTACTAACAAAGGTTAGATTTAATATCACTGCCATTGTCTGTGAAAGATCCTCCGCCAGCTTCACCTTCAACTATTGATTGCTGTCCAGCAGCTGCCCACCATTGGAACTAACTTCCTTCTGATGTGGCTGCTACTCCAGAAGAAGGTGGATACAGCTAAATCTGGTGAGCATTCCACCTTGGGTGACCCTTTTAGGAGTCCAGCCTGGCAATGGAGTTTAGCCTCTTGACAACAATACTCTCAGCTTCTCTGATACACTGAAACTTCTTTACCATGTTAAGGTGTGCATCCATAAAGGGAACATGCGGTAGGAGATAATTAATTAATAAGATCACTGTAAGTTAAGGTACTTTGATGGCAAGCAACAACAACAATAAACAATAATGTTCTATATGTTTTCAAGAAACAGCTTAAAACTATATTGTTTAAAGGTTTATAAGAACATTCTCCCTATAGACAATTCTTTCTTTCTTTATCCATGTCAGGTGCACCATCAGCATACAAAACTAAAATTAACACATCTAAAACAAAATAGAATTAAAAAGGGCTAGATGACATCTGCTCAGTATCGGGCCACATCAACACCATTTCCTCTTGCCAACAAGGTTTATAGTCAATGAATAAGTGTATAACTGGACTATGTCACCCTTGGAAACCATCAATTGTTACTGTGTGTATATTTTTGTTTTAACTATTGTAATTTTGTATTTATTTATTTATTTATTTATTTGGGTTATTTATATCCTGTCCTTCTAGCTCGAACACCACCCAGAGCGGCTATACAACAACAGAGAAAGTTCTTTACAAGGAGAGAGCGATCACAGCAATACAACAATGCATAAAAACACAACAAATGCAAAATACACTAAAATAAAAACACATTCTAAAAAACCACTAAAACCCTCCAGCACCCTCCCTAACCCCATAAGAAGATAAAAACAAGAATTTTCCCACCCAGAGTGGGAAAATATCCCAGATGGGTGCTACAGAAACCCAACTAATCAACCAACCAGCCAGCCAGCCAGCCAGCCAACCAACCAACCAATCAATCCTAGCCTTAGTTAGCCTCTGGAGCAGTGTTTCCTAATGGTGGGTCCCCAAATTTTCTTGGACTTCCATACCTAGAAGCCCTGATCAGCAAATTACTTATTTTGGCTTCTGAGAACCCAGGTTGAGAAACATGGTTCTTCAACTTTGGAACTATCATTCCCTGGAAGCTAATAATGCATGCAACTTCGTATTTATTGGCAGAAATCCACTAGAAAGTTGCAAATAATGTAGATGTATTGAGTCAAGTAGGGATTTGGTGAGCAAACATACCCATAAATTCCATTGATTCAATGGGCCTACTCTATTGTGATTCAATATTGTCTTCAGCCAATGTTTTCAGTCTCTGAAATTTTAAATGAGCAATGCCTGTAACACTGAACAAATTCAAAAGGTTACTGCAACTGTAAGGCACAGGGTGGTTATTATGAAGTGCCCAGAGTTAAAATGGTATTAGGTTATTGTAACATTTACACAAGAAAAAGCCCATAGATCTGTGAGTGAATATATACAGTACTTTGTATGCAGAAGGTTCAAATTTAATTCATATCATCACCAGTTAAAACAATTTCAGGTATCAGGTTTGAGCTCCTTGGGATGAACATGTAACCCTGATTGAATGATTAAGGACAACAGTCCATCTAACTCAGTATTTTGTAAGCCCTTACATATGGCACTGTTTCATCTCTTCATGTTAAAACACTGATCATCATGAGCCTTTTAAAATTAAAGACATAAAACAAAACACACAAGATTCCTGCTGTTCACAAACAGTTGCTCCTTTGTCTGTCTCAAAGCTTAAATCCTATTATTAAATTCAAATAGTGTAGGTCCACTGGCCATAATTCTGTTGTTTGGCATAATTAATTGCACAACAAGAGGCCCATTGAATCCTCTGCAAGTGCCATTGATTCAAATGGGCCTACTGTAACTGTCACTTACCTCAACAATGAGTAAATTTGGCAGTTTCCAATGTTGAACAGCAAGGAATCAATGTAAGATCTAACTCTCTAAGCACTGAGATGCACCATGATTAAGAGGAGTTGTGGCATGCCATGAAAAATTCAGATCAAAGAACACAAATGACTGTTAGGTTCATTCTGTGAAGTTCTTGAACCCCAGCTCCCATAAACTTCAACCAACTGGTCAATGATGAAGCATCAGGTGAGTTGTAGTTCATGAGTAGCTAGGGGAGGGATAAGAAGTAAAGGTTTCTCGCCCCAGAATGGAAAGGTGGGAATGCTGCTTAAGCTATGACATGTTTAAGTGGCCCCATGGACCATTCTTCTTCTTCCATGTCTAGGCCAGATGTGAAACTGCCAAAATGAAGGCACATTTTGGTGAGCTCATTCTGAAGTTTCTTTCACTCTATCTAGTGTGAGAAAGATTAGCCAGCAACACAAGGTTGCTGTTACCAGGGTATGCTCGATTGTGATTTAAAAAAAACCCACAAGCTCTGAGGAGGCTCTTTCTGTGTCCCCCCCCCCCCCCGGATCTTAGAGCAGAGGAATGAGAGTGGGGCTAAAGTGGTCCTCAGGCTAGGCTAGGCTAGGCTGAGCTTAGGCAAAATTGGGCCAAGATGTCTAACTGTTGAGTCCTTCATCAGCAAGTTATTGAATCCTATTGTGCCACCGTAGACTAGTCCAACATATGTTTATGTACAGTATTTGTATTTTTTTGGTGTTGTGTTTGAAGAGTCTTCACAAACTAAGGTCCTAAATTGTAGTTTAATTACTTCGATAAATTTCAGTAGTAGATCTATATTTTCTTTCTGAGTCATGTCCCAGAAAAGGAGATGCTTGATGTTCTCTGGAATAACCAGCCCATATCTCTGCAGGAAAGCAGCTGTCCCATTAAAAGTACTTTTAATCTGTTTTGTATGTTTAAGCAATCATTTTAATCTCTCCCACTCCTGGGTTAAATGGTGGACTAAGTGAGCCTGCAAAGATAACCAACTCATCAACATTTTGAACCGTTTTTTAAAATCCACAGACCATAGAAGCTAAAGGACAAGGAGTGTTGCTACTCTATTTCTCTAAGGAATGGGAGGGAATAAGCAGATTGCTTTAGTTGTGAGGTCTAACTCTTGCAAGCTTGAAAAAAATATTGAGTAATATTGAGTGATCTGTGAGAAGAGATTTATGTAACTTGCATCTAAACCACAAGTGACGTAGGCTCCTCCTCCACCCTGCTTTTGGTACTTTTGCTTACAGCAGAGGTTATGGTCTTACTTCCCTTCTTCCCTTGAGACATGCTCTGACTTTAAGCAACGTCAGCCTGGTGTGAATGACTTGATGTTGAATGCAAGATGTCCTTAAAGAGACTCATTCAGCAGAACCGCAATGCCAACTATGTGGGCTACTGTGGAAACACCACATATGGCCCCTGTTTGGAACCAATAAGTAGCTCAGCACCATTGGACAACAGAAGGATGCCAGCTTTCATAAATCCAGAAACACTGTCAATGGACTTCAAGAAGGTAGGTTTTTACTTTAGTGCTTTAATTTCTTACTACACTTCACAATCATATACCTTTTATCTTCAAAGATTTGGCTACTGGTAATTAACAGGCAGTTTATATTGCACAGCAAGTTTGAGTCCAATGTTGATTTTAAGGTCCTCTTGCTTACTGAGATCCGGCACTACCATTAGGCAGAGTGAGGCATTTACCTCAGACAGATTTGGACATCCTGAAAGGTCAAGAAATTGATAGTTATCACTTTTGTTTTTATTACATTTTTAATAGGGATGTGGAGAGGTGTTTGTGGGATCTGATTTACGCAACTTGACTGGTGGTGGGGTGGTACCATTTGCTCCTCTGGCTCAGGCAGCAAAATGTCATGGGCTTATCTCCTGCTTCTTGTGCCTCAAACACTTGCCTGAATCACAGAAACAAAATATGCAAAGTTTTCTCCACCATGTTATCTCCACACATGGGAACCTTACAGCTCTTTCATTTCGGTGTGTCAGGACCAGAGCTCAGAAACGTAACAGTTTGGGCCTTCACGACCACTGTCTATGTTGGCAAGAAAATGCTGAAAACTGAAGTTTTTTTTAAAAAAAGAGTTCAGCATTTAGGCAGATTAGACCAATTTCCCTCAGACAATTGATTGGGAACCAACCTGATAGTGCATATTAATTTTTTTTTAAAAAATTATGGTTATAATATTTCACATTGAGGGAGAAGCTTGCTTAGGATGTTCAGCTTCCTGTACCAAATTAACAGGGTCAGTTCTAGGTGTCACACACATGTGGCTGCCAGGGGGGGGGGGCGGCGGCGGCAGTGTGCCATCTGCCATTCCATCTGAGGCTACAGAATGTACTTCTAGTTGAACCTAATGAACTGGGGGTGGGTTCTGTGTCATAGAGATTATTCAAATGACCACAGGGACAATTCATAGCTCCAGCCACTTCTTGCTAAATGGCTATTTGATCCATCTTTGGGACTGCTCTCTATTTGGAAAGGCGCTGAGAAGTTTTATATTTTTAACCCATAGATGCTCTTGCCTTCCACTTTAGGGGGTTGAGACTTTTCCCTCAAGTGTCATTTGGTTAGCTTCAGACCATGGCAAAGATCATACCCATCAAGCGCGGCTCTGTAAAATATGGGAAATTGCTGCACATTCGTGTGCAGTAGCCCGTTTGCACATGCACACCATGGGCACCCATGTGCAGTAACCCATTTGTGCATGTGCACCATGGGCACACATGCACAGTAACCCATTTCCCTGCCATTCAAATACGGGACAGCAGCGGGAAAGGGGAGGAATGAGCGCTGAAAAATGGGAAATCCCAGCCAATACGGGATACTTGACAGGTATGGGCAAAGATGTCTTCCTGCTGTCTTAAATGCTTTTTCACCACTGTAGTAAAGAGCAGCTTAGGTAGGTCTTTGAAGAGAAATGTTCGGGTTGGGGGAGAATCAAGTTACTATGGAATATGTCTTCTGAGAGTGGGAAATCAAATGGCAGTAGAACCTATTAGTACAATATATTTGTTATTCCTTTTCATATTTAAGAACATGGTGTGGCTTATGAAGTTCTCTATAGCATGTTAAAAAGGGTGGTGCTTGGTTCAGAGACAAATGGCCGGAAATACAAAAAAAAGTCTGTAGAATATAGATATCGAAGGTCTACTGTGGCCAGAGTGGTAGACTAAAACAAAGGTGAACTGGGTTCAACCAGTTAGCCATGAAACTCAGGTGATTCCTTTGGCCCAGTCATACTCTTTCAAACTGGTCTTCTTCAGAGCTTTGTTATAATGGGAAAATAACCCTTGATGCCATCCCGACCTCCTTGGAAGAAACCTAAAATATAAATATTACTCATTAATAATGGTAGCCACTGCCACCCTAACCACCACCACCCTCATCATTATTATTATTCTAGATAATATCTAGAAGAATCTGTGACATGAGCTGTGCTCCGTCATCTGGGGATTTTTGAGTATTGTAATGTTAAATGATATTGATGTTGCTCTGTATTGCTATATTGTATTTTGTGGTTATTATAATAGTTTATAATGTAACTCATTATGTAGTTTTTGTATTTTGTATTTTGATATCATGCTTACTTGTATTGTTCGCTATTGTATATTTATTGTAACTCTGTATTATTATTTTGTTATTTGCTTGTATATGCTGTTAGCCGCCTTGAGTTGGACTTTGGCCGAGAAAGGCGGGATATAAATTAAACTGATTGATTGATTGTTTGAGATAGATAAGGTTGGTCCTGCTTAGCTTAGCTGGCCCCTCAAGGAATGTCATACTTTACAGGAACTCATGAAAATAATTCCAAAGTATGGGAGGAGCAACACAGAAGGATATTTTTAAAATATATGTACAGGTGAAACTCGGAAAATTAGAATATTGTGCAAATGTTCATTCATTTCACTTAAAAGGTGAAACAAATATATGAGATAGACTCACTACATGCAAAGCGAGAGATGTCATGCCTTAATTCGTTATAATTATGATGATCATGGCATAGTGTACATGAGATTATGTGATGATTATGGGGTACATGAGATTGGGGGATTGAGGTTTTCATAAACTGTAAGCCATAAGCATCAATATCATAACAAAGTAGGGCTTGAACTATCTTGCTTTGCATGTAATAAGTCTTTCTCATATATTTGTTTCACCTTTTAAGTTGCATTACTGAACTGAATGAACATTTGCACGATATTCTAATTTTCCGAGTTTCACCTGTATATTCAAGCTGGACAACTTTCAAAGTCTTCAGAGGAACTTCTTAAACTAGCAGATTCATTCTTCAGCTTCCTACAGACCCTCCTGGGAATGGCACAGTTCCAACAACTGAGACAACTGGAAAGAGAGACATTCCACTCCCCTTCAGGGCTCTAGTTCATGCACATCCTTGAACATGATGTCTGTTTAACTAGGGATATTTCATCCAAATTTTTAGAGAAAGTGTGGAAAGGCAACTGGAATTTGAAGGTAGTACACAAATGACTATTAGGTTCATTCTGTGAAGTTCTTGAACCCCAGCTCCCATAAACCTCAACCAACTGGTCCATGATGAAGTATCAGGTGAGTTGTAGTTCATGAGTAGCTAGGGGAGGGATGAGAAGTAAAGGTTTCTCACCCCAAAATGGGAAGGAGGGCATGCTGCTTAAGCTATGTCATGTTTAAGTGGCCCCATGGACTATTCTTCTTCTTCCATGTCTAGGCCAGATGTGAAACTGCCAAAATGAAGGCACATTTTAGTGAGCTCATTCTGCAGTTCCTTTCACCCCATCTTGTGTGAGAAAGATTAGCTGGCAATACATCCCCTATGCTGATGAACTACTACTACATGCAGTAGAGACTGGTGGTTTTGATTGTATGCAGAGGGTGCCAAAATGTATACAGATTTCAGGAAATGAAAAAAACTGTATTAAAATTGTAATACTCAAGATATATCAATAACAAAGGGTGAATACAAGTCACGTTTGACTTCTGCAATTACAAGAGGCGGTCAAAGTGGTTACTATCATCATCCAGACACTTCTGATTAAGGCAAACTACTGCTTGAGCAACGTTGGCCAAAGTGTCCACATGCTGTTTCAATTCCTTCCTGAAATTGTTCCAAATTTTAATCCCAACTTGAAAAGAGCTGTCTTAGGTGCTGAACCGGAACTCTTGTAAAGTCTGGACTAATGCTAAAGAGGGATTCACCACCCTTGTGACACTGGAAGCACCATCCTCCATTGACTCTCATTATCCCTCAAGGTTAACCAGGCAGATGGAAACTGGAGTCTGAGAATATCCAGGGGGAGGGGGAGGGGCACAGATTTCCCAACTCCGATTTACACTGCTAATGATGTTGCTTTATAGAAAACAGATTTCTGTAGAAATTGACTTTCTTCCCTTCCTTTCTGTTTCTCAGCTTGCCTTAAACAGAACAAGCTCATCAACTGACTATTCTGGCCCAATGAGGTAATGGGAAACCCCATGCTTTTCATAATACTAGTTTGCTGCTGTTAACAATGTCATAATTGTGTATGGAGGCACCTGGAATGCATTGAAAGATGAAGTTGTGTGAAACAGGTGATTAAATGAGCTAGGACTATGATGAATGTTTTGAGGCAATCCACTTTTGAAGCCACCATCTCCTATTGCACTGTGCTGAGTGAGTTAGAGCAGGGATTCTCAACATGTGGCCCATGGGCCAGATGTGGCCCATGGCACCATTTCATGTGCCGCCCCCCCAACTGCCTCCACCATACCAGGAAGTGCCATGTGGTGGAGGAAGGGCAAAATGGCTGTCCGGACCCCAAAGCTGTCTGAAGGAGCATGACCCGACCCACAGCTTTAAAAGGTTGAGAACTCCTGAGTTAGAGAGAGAATGTTGGGAACAGCTCTTGGGTGAAAAAGAGATAGAACTCTAGAAATGTAATGGGAGTCAGACTGTCTCTGTATTGGGAAGTTGATTATTTCTCTTGTCCTCCATTTTGCAGACACAGTCAGAGAGCACCAAGAAACAGAGCATCAGCCTTTCTGTTCAGTAAACTCAGGAGCAAATTGATACATTACAGCAGAGGTGCCCAAACTATGGCCTGGGGCCGTATCCGGCCTCCGATGCCAATTCACCTGGCCTGCAGAGCCCTCACCACTCCCAGGAGTGATGAGGGCTCTGTGGGCCAGATGAATTAGTGTCATGGGCCGTATCTGGCCCATGGGTCATAGTGAACAGCCCCCTGAAACACGTGACCGGCCCGTGGCGCAAAACATTTGGGCACCCCTGCATTAAGGGAAACACATGGTTTCCTGGCATGACAGGGTTTCCCCTCCACACATATGCAATTCTTTCAAATGTCTGGGCCTGAACAATTAGCTATGGCTTTAAACTGGTACCCCCTTATTTATTTATTTATTTATTTATTTATTTATTTACTTACTTACTTACTTACTTACTTACTTACTTACTTACTTACTTACTTACTTATTGATACCCCACCCGTTTGGGGGTTTCCCTACTCTTCTGTTCCCTACTCTTCCTGTACAGAAGTACATGCTTACCCCCTCCCCCCGAAAAAGTGAAGCAGATGTTTGCCACCTCCTAAAGGAAATTTGCTTCTAATCATTTTCAGTGCTTTTGAGCGTCAATGCTCAGCTCACACTTTCACACGGGAAAGCTGAGCAGAAAGAGATTCATGCAGAATTGGAGTGCATTCATGCAGAAGGAGAAGAAATCATGTGGCTGTTTCCTTGTATGCCCAGCACACAAACCACAACCTACCTTTTTATTGCAAAGCTGCCCCAAAGTGGGAAGGAAATGATAACATTGTTCATAAGCTGTAGAAGACATTAGTATGCCTGTGCTCAGTAGTATCACGTGATCAGCTATGCATGTCTCCATTCAGTTCATGTTTTCACCATGCTGGTCTGGCCATGTGGATTTCTCCTACAAACCATCAGTGCCATAGTTATTATTTAATTGTTCCAATAAATAGATTTTTTATATATTTACTGATATTTATTTATTCTAGTTGGTATTGAACATTTCTTCCTGTAAACGTTTCCCTTGCTCGAAAGCCAGTCATATCCGACTCTAGGGTTCAGTGCTCATCTCTGTTTCAAAGCTGAAGAGCCAACGCTGTCTGCTTCTGCAGACATTTCCGTGGTCATGAGACAGGCATGACTAGACACCGAAGCGCACAGAACGCTGTTTACCTTCCCACTGAAGTGGTCCCTATTTATCTACTTGTAATTTCTTGCTTTTGAACTGCTAGGTTGGCAGGAGCTGGGGCAAAGAGGGAAGCTCATTCTGTCCTGCAGTAATTGGGAATCAAACTGCTGACTTCCTGCCATCCTGTCAGCATCTTAGCCACTTGAGCCACTGCAGTTCCTTCCTGTACAAAAGTTTATTAATGTAATTTTTCTTCTTTTTTATAAGCAGAAAGTCACTTAAAATCTTCAAAGCAGATAACCAAACATTTGGATTTGACTTTCAGGTGAGCCTTTAATACCATGGCTAGCATCCAATTCAATACACAGAGAGTGGAAGGGCAATCCCATAATCATTACTCTTTCTTTGGCAGGCTCTTCACCTTTACCTCAGTCACCTAAACAACAAGCACAAGACCTGCTGGAGTGGCAGGAATCCCTTTGCAATTAGCAATAGCAATCAGAATTATATACCACCCCATAACAATTAGTGACCTCTCTGCGTGGTTCACAAGTTAATTAGCATTTCCCCCCCAACATGCTAAGGTACTCATTTTACTAACCTCGGAAGGTTTGAAGGCTGAGCCCTGGTCAGGATTGAACTCACAACCTTCTGGCTGCAGTACGGCAGTCTAACCACTGTGCCACCAGGGTTCTCTTGCCCTTCTGCTCTACATTCACTGAAGACGATACTAGCCTATATATCAGTGGTGGCAAACCTATTGCGCGCATGCCAAAAGGTGGCACTCAGAGCCCTCTCTGTGGGCACCCATGTGGCTACCCCAGCACAGAGTTTACCCTTCCCCTCTGCCCAGCAGCCCAATGGGAGCACCTCCTTCCTCTCTGGTTGCTGTGTTGCCATTTTGTAATAAATAAGTAGGTTTTGGGTTGCAGTTTGGGCACTGGGTCTCTAAAAGGTTCGCCATCACTGCTACGTATGAATGGAAGAAATCTATGGATATGACCCTTTCTATCTATGTGGCATATGATATTATGCAATAGCAGGTTTGTGAAGTGGGGAGGGTGTGTCCTTGGGAAAAATGACAGAAAGGGAAAGGTTACATCTACATGAGAAGATGGTAGCCACTTAATGAATGACAAAAAATAATAATAAAAGAAAAAAATAAAGGAATTGCCCCCAAAATAGGTCAGCTCAGATACAGTTTTTCTTTAAAACAGTATGAACAAATTTAGATGTAATGAAAGAAAGTTAAAAATAAGTGCTATGATTTAGACAGGAACAGAATACATCTCACAATAGAGGGGAATAGGGTAGCTCAATGAACTGGGGACAAGGCTCCTGTGTCTTTAATAGTTACATGGAAGAAGAAGTTCCAGCAGATGTAACGTAGCTTGTATACAGCTACTGAAATTTCTCCTTCTACAGAACTGTTGAAGGTGGAGGAGCCCTGCTCTCCATTTCATATGGCAACCTTAGTAGGGAAAGGCTGTAAGGTGACTGGCACGCCTTTTCAGTCTGCTGCTCAGGTGGAAACTCTTGATGGCTGCCCCTGAGGCCTTTGGCACTCACTCTCATAAAGAAGTGTTATCTCTACATATAAAGTGAAATATCACCACTCTGGTGGAGATCTGTGAGTTAGGGCCCTACAATATAAGGAACGTTTCCCAACTAACACTGTGTTTCTGGTCTTACAGACACTTCCATTTCAGTACCAAGAAACTCACTTATTGGACGCTTGTCCTTATATCTGCAAAGTAGTGGAAGGAAGTCCTGCCTTTTTTTCTGGACTCAGGGATGGTGAGTAACACTCCCCTACCCAAACTTCCCTCTACCGTGTTATCTGACCACTCTCTGGAGATACAACGCAATAATCAAGATATCCAATCTAATTATTTCATTTTGCAATAATCACAGGTCATATTCTGGCAAGTATCAATGGAGTGAGCACTGAGAGGCTTGGTCGCAAACAAGTGGTGGATTTGATCAAATCTTCAGGGAATCTTCTAAGGTAGTCAAGACAGAGATTTACATCTCTGTGTTTTGAGGGCTTGTCACAAGTACACTCATTGCATTGATGTTTCACATGCCAAAGAAGGAGTGAAGATGCTGCGGGTGATAACCACAAACTCATTACTTATGGGATTCTGAATTGGGCATAGGTTTGCATAGTCTTTTATGATGGATCAATTAGTAGTAGTGGTGGTGGTGGTGGTGGTGGTGGTGGTGGTGGTGGTGTGACTTACAATAACCCTATGAATGAGAGATTTCCAAATATCCTGTCCTTAGCATCCCTGCTTAGCTTTTGCAACCTAACAGAGCTTCCCTTACAGAGTCAATCTATCTCATGTTTAGCCTTCCTTTTTTCTTGCTGCCTCCAACCTTTACCAGCATTATTTGTCTTCTCCAGAGAATCTTGCCTTCTCACGATGTGCCCAAAGTAGGACAATGAATGAACTACACCATGAGAAATGTGAAAGAATTTCAAATATGACAGAATATTCAATTTGCAACTGAACTTTAGGAAATTCAACACATAGCCTTGACAATGGGTTTAGATTATTCTGTCACAGCGTGGTTCTCATAAGACATTTCAGTGGGACTAAACCCATAGAAAGCACTGCAATTGTGCCCAAAAGTATAGCCAGGGATGTTAGTTTTTGGAATACAGCTTCCTGAATGTCTCAGAAAATCTCTCTCCTATTTTTCCTCTTGTTTTCATTCACAACACAGAAGTACCCCTTTTCCACAATCATTTATGGGGGATCATTTAATGGTATTTATCCATAAATGAGTTTTGTGTTATTGCATGCCATTAAACACTAACACTTACTTTCTTTGGTCAAATAATCATTGATGAAGGAAAAAAACGTGCCAGACTTTCCTTAAGCTTAGGAGTGAAAGGTCCATGTAGGAGCCTTCAGAGGCCATGGGACTCCCAGCAGCTCCAGTGACCAGAAATTCTGAGCCCTGGCATCCTCTACTCTTGCTTTGGCTTGCCCATGGGAATCCTGTCCATGTGTCTGTCTGTCCCAACAACCAAGTTAATTTGGAATGACTCTCTCCATCCTTCTCTTCTTGGGAGTCTTGGCCACTCCCTCAGGATAGGAGAATTGAGGTTGGGAGGTTGTGCTAAATCCTATGTTACCTTACAGTGATCCTAATCTGGATACGTGATTCTTGGTAGCTCAAAGGAGAATAAATTTGCCCTCCCCCATCACCAGTGCTTCTCCTCCCTCATTAGTGGGGTTGAAGCAATGATGCTGGTTGTTTTGGGGTCATCAGAAGTGGGCAAGTTGAAGACTCTTTCTATTGACGGTGAACCCTACCATGATAGCCCTCTCATTTATAGCACAGCCTGAGTAGTTGTGCACAAGTGGGTGGCATCTTTGTATGGGTCACTAGGGGGCACATATTTAGCCATCAACCCATGAGTTGTGCTCTTAGGCATAGCTGTCAAGTATCCCGTATTGGCTGGGGAAACCCCTTATTTTACCCTCTTTCCTGCCGTCATCCCGTATTAATTAGACTGCAATGCCCTATTGCCGCCATTGGAGGGCAGCACAGGATAAGCATAGCTGTCAAGTATCCCGTATTTGCTGGGAAATTTCCCTTATTTCCAAATCCAAAACTTGACAGGTATGCTCTTAGGTAGTCTGAAGCTGGGTTTAGAATGCAGGACTTTTACTGTGTGATACTTATGTCATCAGTATGAATTCTTATCCAAACAGGGCAAACATCTCTAAATGATAATAAGAAGCCTGAATAATTATACTTCATTTGTTGTTTACAGGTTAGACATTGTGAATGAAGCCCTGATTGTAAAGAGAATGGAACTGGAAAGCAAGTTTTGGTTTTTAAAGGTATGGTTTCTGTGCAGGATGGAAAGCATTCATGCCTTATAATAGTGCAACCTTGCATTTAACAATTTGCCAGGTAACTATAGGTGAGCAGGAAAATCCATGAAGGTGAACATATAGAATTCTGTGTTAACAAAAGAAGGAGTGGTTTGGTTCATAGAGAAGAGATAGGTCCCATCTCCTTCCTCAACTAGTCTGCTTGGTTTCCATGATAGCTGTGAAGAAAGAGAGTTGGGAGGCCCGCAGAATAAACTTCTGTGCCACAGAGGAAGAGCCTTACTAGAGAAGCCCATTCATCATTCTATTCCTTCTTTGTCCCTTTAATTGGCAGAATCCACATTTTACCTAATAGGCTTCAAACCAACTTTCTTAAAGGCCAATACCTAGCATCATTTCCATGCTGATCACAAAGCAAGGAGCTTCCCCCCCCTCTGCAGCCAATATGGAGTTACAAGTTACTAGAATCGTAGCAGGGTTAACAGGGTTTTCTGGGTGGGTGACATGTCATCAGGCTGAAATAATGAAGTTAGCAAGCTGATATTTGGGGGAGTGGGGATACTTTAAAGCAAGTTTAAGGTAGTTCATTTTTGTAGCTGGTATTCAAACAATCCATAAGAACTGTGAGAGGTGCGGAGGGAAATGGTAAAGCACACTCATTACTTTTCTCCCAGTCTAGTTCACGGCAAACAGCGCACTGTACAGAATTCCTCCATCTAGAGCAGGAGTTCTCAAACTTTTAAAGCCAGGGGCCAGGTCACACTCCCTCAGACAGCTTCGGGGTCCAGATGGCCATTTTGCCCTTCTTCCACCACATGGCACTTCCTGGTGTGGTGGAGGTGGTGGTGGGCCACATGAAATGGTGCAGTGGGCTGCATCTGGCCTGCAGGCTGTAGGTTGAAAATCCCTGATCTAGAGCATTCCTGCTCCTTATGATGGCATTTTAAGGCACAGACTGCTCCTTGTGGCATTACTTTTCATTTCTCTGATTTGTTTCAGGCACAAGACAATTGGGTGAAGCTCTGGCAGAAAGTGAGAGTGGGTGGGTTTTAAAATTTTCTCCAGCACAATGGGGGCCTTCATTTTGATGAGAACTTTCCCTTGCTGTTGAAACACCCATAATAAATTATTCCCACGGCAATGCATTGCCAATAATATCCAGCAGAGAGTTATGAGGGGAAGGTTCTTTCCGGCGCTGTTGTTGTGGCTCGCCGTACGGGGTCTTTCTATACTGCTTCAAGAGGAGCAGAATCTAAAAGGAAAGTGTGGGAGGGTCACATGCCCCGTTGCATGGCTTATGTAACCTGCAGCCACCACCTGCTCCTAACCTCCCAGTGACACTGTGCCAAGAAGTGTGGCCACAAGGAAGCGTGGGTTGGGATGAAAACAGCTAAGCGGGAAAGGAACTCTTGCCTGCCACTCAGGCCAGCCAGAGCTAGGGAAGAGCTGAGCCACAGAGCCGGACTTTTTATTGCCTCGATTAATGAGGCAACAGCAGTTAGGTAATTACAAGCTTGGCAACTAGTAAGAATGCCCTGTGGATTCCAGTGTCTTTAGTTTACCCAGGGTTGGATAAACTTTGTGATGCTCTCTCTCTCTCTCTCTCTGGAGGAAAGCTTTTGCAAGTAGAGGAACTGAATTCCAAAGAAGGAACAAGGCATTTGTTATAAGGCATGCCAGTATATATTTTGAAATCCACAGTTACCAAAAGAAATACCATGTTTGTTTTAAAGTCTAACCCTAAACATGTGAAGTGTAGGGCTGACAGATGTTTAAAAGTATCCATATTCTCCAGATACCCCCTTAGCTATTTGGAAGTGTAACACTTTCTGCTCTAAAGAGCTGCTGTTGATGTAACAGAGAGGCAGCAGTGTAACATAGCAGTCACTTCTGTGATTCCACTTGTAGAAATCAGACCTTGATTCGTCACTTGTGCATTTTTTTCCACCTCAAGACTCTCTGGAGGTGTGACCAGCAAGTCCATTTCGATTGGTAACTGTCCATCTTACTTATTGAAAAGCAGCCATACAACAGCTTTTTTATAATAATTTTCTGTGTGGCGACATTACAAACTTTCCTATTTAGTCATCCAGTCTTTTTTAAATGTGCCAAAATAAACAAATTTTTGAAATCTTTCTTTATGATTATTATTAAATGCAGCATGAATGTAATGCAACCACTTTTCTTAAGTAAAAGTTTAGTAATTTAAACTTTTTTGGTAGTACGAGTGACAAACATATATCTAAGACCTCAATTAAATCCTGATATAAGTAGCATGGAGACAGAGGTAAAATATTGCCTTCTTACTGTTGGGTTTGAGCCATAAGCTACTGAATAGTGGCAAAATCGCTACTGATTTAAATGGTCTAATTCTATTCCATTCACATGATGTAAGACCACTGATCATTGTTTGCTTTTTGCAGAAGGCTTTGCAAGAGAAGTTGATGGAGTTTCAGTCTCTATGCTTACGAGAACATCAGCTTGTTAATGGTAGGTTTAAAAGGCCTATTGCACCTGAAAGAAAATTGTTATTACCCCAATGTTCTCTACAAAAATGACATAAACCAAGTCAGTATGTGTGAGGATGGTTAGTTTCAAATTTGGTTTGCTTTCCTCCACTGAAAATAAAGTCTTAGTGGGGAAGTTGAATAGAAAGAATTTGTACCGCCACCCGTTTGTTCACCACTAACTGATAAACGAAAGTTCTCAGTATAGGTTTGCCATTATATATTCTATGCTGTTCTAATTTATTATTATTTCATTCAGTATTTTGTTTTAATAATTTAACTTTTTTTAAAAAATAATTTGTCAGTCTTTTCTTATTTTTCCTGGGTAAATAACATCAGTCCATAATGTTAGTCCATTTGTATTAACCTTTTAAAAACTATTTGAGAAAAGTCTCCTTGAGTCCTCCTGGGGCTGCCAAATTCCCTAAACTCTTAATGGTCAGCCTTTTGGGGTGTGGGGTTGGTTGTTCTGCAAAACTCTGGGTATGCACAAAAAATAACATCTGAATAGGATTTTAAACCATTCAAAAGTATTCCATGTGTATTATGTAACTATAACTTGCACAACAACCCTGCCAAATATATGAATATTGTTGTCACCCAGGTTATAAGGAGAGGATTGAGAATACAAAAGAGAGTGAACAACAATTTCCAGAATCTCACAACCAGCATGGGATGAGACTTGGAGTCAAGAAAAAGAATAAGTTTTCCAAGCTCGGGAGTGATTATTATATCATTCCCGCTCTTATGTCATTTGCACTATGTATTCCTGACAAAAGACAGAACTGAAACAAATTACTTCACCTCAACACCCAAGATTTACAATAGCCTCCTGTTACTCAGATTTATATTTCAAGAAAATTGAATTTGCTACCTTACTCTTGCTTGTGCAAACTGAAGATTTTATGGGTATACTTCTTTCTTTCTTCTCGCTCAATTCTAGGGCAAGAGTGTTCACCATTAGACTCCGTGGGATTAGAAGAATCTAACTCATCTGGAGATTATGTTGGGTCAGGGTTAGCCTTGGCAAGTAAACCTCGGTTTTCCAGCGAAAGCAGCTGTTTAAGCCGTCTGAGCTCAATGACAGTTGGCAGTGAGGACAGCTTTTACTCAGCTTGTGATTTTGAGGATTCTGTTAGTAAAGTTTACAGTAGGCAGTCCAGTACAGATGATGACTGCTTCCTGCCAAGAGACACTGAGATCACAATGGCGAAGGCTTCGCTGAGAAGGCACAGGAGCATCCGCACAGCTAGAAACGGGTCTGGATCACCCTCCTGGGATGCCGGATATGTCTCAAATGTCTTTGGGACTCTTCCACGGAAAACTAGAAAGAGAAGCATCAGAAGAAAGCTATTGAACTTTATCCCTGGCCTTTACCGAGCTGAGGAAGAGGAAGAAAACAATTTCTGACCACTCGGTTGGCTACTTACACATCACCACAAAAGAAGACATCCATTTCTAAGAAACAGAGCAGGCTGAGGAGGACCCTGATTTGCATAAAATTGCATGTGCTAATTTATATGGACAGAGGCACAATTAGAAGTTTTTTTTTTAACCCAGAATGATGTAGAATGCAGTTCATTTGAGGGAGGAAGGCAGTAACCAGGTGACCTGTGGGCTGGCTAATGCTTTGGATGGATAAAATGTTGAGGCCTCTGTTTTCCTGTGTTCTTTCCCTTTAAATCTGACAGACTTTGGGATAAGAGACACATTCAAAAGGAGGATTGTCTCCTGCATATGCTTTGGATGAAAGCCTGTCCTCAATGAAAGGGGACTTGTGCTGGCTCATGGTGTTGGGCAGCAGCCATAGCATACCTGTCAAGTATCCCGGATTGGCCGGGATTTCCCGTATTTCAGTGCTCGTTCCTCCAATTTCCCGCCACCATCTCGTAATTTGACCGGGGGGGAAAGTAGCTACTGCACATGGGTCCTACGCAGAAGGGTTCTGCGCATGCGCAGAAGGAGTTGTTGCTGTGTATGCGTGGCTGGGCTGGACCAGTTCCCATATTTTCCGGAGCCGCGCTTGACTGGTATGGGCCATAGAGGGACTGTACTTCAGGTTTTTGTTAAGTGAAGTCAATGGAGGTGAAAAGAAACAGTTCAGACTGAAAGAGTTATGTTGTTCCTGAAAGACAACAGAAATGACATCATAAACATTACAAAATCTTTTTGAATAAGGATAGCAAATTAGGGAGTACAGTATTCTGTAATAAAAATGGTAACATGTGGGCTTGATTTTATTATTATGTGGAAACTAGTAGGAAATAATACTTCTGGAGAGAACCTCCCCCTGTTCCAAGTCTTTTGATCTTCACAACAAAACCTGGAGAGATTTATCACAGTGCCCGCTCCTGTTCTGTGATGTTCAGAGCGCTTTATCACAGAAAAAAACATCCATCAAAGTGCTTTACTATAAAGGTCTCTCTCTCTCCCCCGCAACTCTTTTTCTTGCATGTAAATAAAGCTGTCATGCAATTTCACAATATATATTAGAATATCATATCTCAAGAAATTTCACATTTGTGATTTGAAAATCAAAATGCCAAGAGTGACCATAAATTTATAAGTATTAGGAGACATTAATCTAGAGCTGGGATGAAAAGGGAAAAGTTTAGGTCTTAAGTATGCTGAAAAATCAAATATAATAATATTTCAATTGCCAAACTAGAATTTGTGAGTTTCATAGTCTACTACCATTGGTTGAAGGCACATTTGACACCCTGTGTCTGAAACCAAGTGACTGTCATCTTAACCTATGCTTGACTGCCAACTGCCTTAAAATTCTACTCTTTGCTGTCTTCAAGAATGAGGCTGTACAAACAAAGTAAAGGAAGACAACTTAAAGTTGGACTTTTGTTTTTAATATATTGATTACTTATCCTTTGACACAGACCAGTGTGCATCTAAGTATGAAAGTGGGTAAGACCAAGATTCCTTGATTTCATTGCCATCATTTTCCCTCCTATAAATCAAGAAAATAAAAATTGTGATGCCATGCATTCCATACTGCTTTTAGCTGAATGTACATGATACTTCCAATCTTTCTTGCTCGACGTATCTAGACAGATTTAAAAGAAGTTAGAACAGGTGACTTAAAGAATGAATTCTTTATTTATTTATTTTAAAAAAAACTGATCTGAAAGTAAATTCCATTTGATTGAATTGAGCAAGCTTTTCAATTTCTTCTTCCGTGCCTAGGCCAGATGTGAAATTGCCAAAAATAAAGGCACCCTTTGGTGAGTTCATTCTGCAGTTCCTCCCACCTGACTCAGTGTGAAAAAGATCAGCCAGCAACACAAGGTTGCCATTACCAGGGTATGTCTGATTGTGGTTCAAAAACACCATAATCTTTGAGGTTGCTCTTTCTGTGTACATCAGCTTTTCAACTAAAAATAAGAGAAGGCTTTTCATACTGCATCTGCATAATATAAACAATAAGGCAAGCAGAGGGGAAGAAATATTATACAAGCTTGTGCTGTTTTATTTTCTTGAGTTTTAGCATCTGAAACTTTCTAATCTGCCCCTTTGCCTGTTCCCTCAAACATCTCCATGCTTCTTTCTCTTCTCCAATCCAGAAGCAGAATGACCCAGAAGCAGGGAAGATCCTACCACTAGCCAGAATGAACACTCAACTACACCGTAAAGAAATTTATTGCTAGGTCGGTAATTGAGCAAGAGTGTAGCTGCATGTATATACTGGATTTTAGGAAAGCCAGTTGTAATAAACTGTTAGAGCAGTACAACAATGGAACCAACTACCTTGGAAGGTGGTGAGCGCTCCAACGCTGGCGGCATTCAAGAGAAAATAGGACAAATACTGTATCTGAAAAATTTGCTTTGCTTTGGATTCTTGCATTGAGCAGGTAGTTGGACTCTATGGCCTCATTGGCCCCTTCCAAATCAATTATTCTATGAGTCTTAAATCTTCATTATTGCAGCCATTGGCCAGTCACAACAGAACCTGGTGATACATCCACACCATCTTTCGATACAGTTAAAAGGAAAGGTTATCTAACTCACCAGTATTATACAATAATATGTTAAAATTGTAATATCTTAAAAATATCTTGAAATAATCCAATACTGTAAACATTGATGTTTATCAAATGAATATACAAACGAGATAACAAGGCTATGTAACCACATACCCAATAATCACTGAACAAGGCTATCATGGCACAGTATTTAGAATCATAGACTCATAGAATAAAACCTTATTCTATGATTCTAAATACTGTGCCATGATTTAAAGGAAATGAAACCAAAAAGAGAATCGAGTTGTTTTATTAAAACACAATTATAAATCCAAATGTGGATGGCAGAAGAAGACTGAGGCTCAAAAGGGCAGAAATGTAAGAATGAGAAAAGATCATCTGGTGTAAGGATGTGTCACAGGAGACTTGGATCAAGGCCATCCACACTACTCTATGTGTGTGAGATCTGGACAGTAAAGAAAGCTGATAGGAAAAAAATGATTCATTTGAAATATGGTGCTTGAGGAGGGCTTTGTGGATACCCTGTACCGCCAAAGAGACAAACAGGAGGATCCTAGAGCAAATTAAGAATGAGCTATCTTTGGGGGCAAAAAACAACGATGTTGAGGTTTCTTTTGTTTCTTTGTAGCACCCTCAAGCACCATGAAAGATGTTAGATATGCCATTTCTCCTTGATGAGTAGAGTGTGAGAGAGCCCTGAAGATGCATTGAGGCTAAATATAGCCATAGCAGTTAATTAGATGAACAAAGTTCCTGCCTATACCTAGCCCCAGCCTGTGCTTTAAGTTTCGTTAAGAAGACGTATTCATTTGGTGGACTCTCAGTTTCTCTACTGCTGCAAATTTAATATAGCAAGGGAAAGAGGAAGTGGTTTCCGGAGTTGCCACAGCAAACATTAGCTCTTGCACAGCAAACACAGGTCTTACGATAACAAGCAGTGCTGACGCAGGGACTACCAATGGTCTGTTGCCCCTCCCAGAGCAAAGGTCCTTTAGACTTCTGAGTAGTTTCATCACCTCCAAAACACCAGAGTGGAAGGATTAGCATTAGTCCAACTGGATGTTAAAATTTTTAACAATGCTTTCCTTTGCTTTTGTCATCAATAGATCATTTGCCTTCATCTTCTTTCCTTCCTTGGTTTCTCCTGCCTTTTATTTCATTTCATTTACAGAGACCATCCCAAGTCTATAGCAGGTTGTAATTTATTTTCTGTTAGGCAGCTGTCTAGATGTTTAAAAGACCTTTGCCCAGGGAGGGCAAATAATAGTTGAAATATTTTGTTTTGCCTGAAAAAACGAATTATAAGGTTAGGAATGAATAATTATGAAAATGAAAATAAAAAACCCAGGTACCAATAGAATCCTATACACTTTCTACTCAGAGGTAAGTCCCATTGGCTTCAGTGAGGCTTACGCTCTATGGATATGTATAGGATTGAAATACAGAAAAACATTCAGATAATGCAGCTATAGGAGAAATAAGACTGAAGTGCTTCTGAACATCATATAAGCCAGGGATTCTCAACCTGCAGCCTGTGGGATGGATGTGGCCTGTGACACCATTTCATGTGGCTCCTCACCGCCTCCACGACACCGGGAACTGCCATGTGGTGGAGGAAGGGCAAAATGGCTGTCCGTCCCCAAAGCTGAGGGAGCATGACCTGGTCTCTGGCTTAAAAATGTTGAGAACTCACGATATAAGCTATTTTAAATTTGAGATGCATTTAGACACACACCGTATCCCAGTATAACATCTATGGAATTCTTTTTCCCCATGCTTGGAAAACAACAACAAGGATATTGGTCCTGGAATGTTGCAATGCAATACCAATCAATACAAAGAAACACCTGATATAAAGCATATTCATTCCCACCTTATGTTACCAGTGCCAAAACAGAAACAAAAGTTGGTCATCACAGAAATGAGATGTCTGAGGAAGGCTGCTCGAGTGACTAGAAATGATAGAATCAGGAATGACGTTATAATTGAAACAGAACCAATCTTACACAACATACAGAGACAACAAATAAGGTGGTATGCCCATTTGGAGCAAATGTTGTGGAATTCCATACCTTACAAGACATTTGTTGAAATATGAGAAGGACAAAGACCACAAAGTAGACCCAGAGGAAGGTGGAGAGATAACATCAAAGAAACATTACAAGAACACAAAATAACGGCAGTAGAGGCCACTAGACATGCCAGAACAAGAACCTTGCATCCCTCCAACAATTGATGGGATGGTGGAGGCGGTGGAGGCGGTGGAGGCGGTGGAGGCGGTGGAGGCGGTGGAGGCGGCGGCGGCGGTGGTAGATTTCAAAATGACCAATGACAGTGACCAATCAGAGCTGTGAGGGACATGTTCATTTATTCTTCAGTGAGCAGACGTCTACCTGCCATTGGCATTTGTACTGCTGGTGCAATGGAGATTGCCCGTCTGTTTGGAATCCAACTACAAAATAATATAGCTGGAAGCATGATCTTTGTGAAAGGACCTACAAGAGACTATAACAAAACAAGAAACACTGTTGAGATTTCCCCACTAGATACTTCTCCATCCCTCTTCAAGCTTTATAGCCTGAGAGTGGGAAAAACCGTGGGAGGGATGGAGGAATGCATCCAAGTCTTTCTCCAAATGTTCTCCTCGACTGAATGTCAGCCTAAACCAGGAGTTGCCAACCTTTTAAAGCCGGGGGCTGGGTCACACTCCCTCAGACAGTTGAGCAGGCTGGACTGGTGGTCCCCCCTCCTGCTGTAAACACTGCCATAAAATGTGTTTGTGGCTATCATAAACAGTTCCACATCTGATTCTGGCATCGGCATGGACTGGATGATTAATTGTCACAGGCTGGGTCTGGACCGCAGGCTGTAGTTTGCCCACCCCTGGTCTAAACAGACGCTTGCAAAGTGTGCTTGATTGAATATACTTAGAGCAGTAGTGGTGAACCTATGGCACATGTGCCAGAGGTGGCACTCGGAGCCCTCTCTGTAGGCACCCGTGCAGTCGCCCCAACACAGAGATCACCCTGCCCCTCTGCCCAGCAGCCCAATGGGAATGCTTCCTCCCTCTCCTGTTGCTTTGTTAGAACTTTGTGACAAATAAGTGGGTTTTGGGTTGCAATTTTGGGCACTTGGTCTCTAAAAAGGTTCACTATCACTGACTTAGAGCACTCCTGGGATCAGAAGCCATATCTTGCCACAATGCAGAGATTAGGAAGCTTGGGGGCTTTGGTTTTTTCATATATTTGCAAATTTAACTGATCTACTAAGTAGATTAAACTACAAATATTTCTTTTAATAGATGTCAGGTCTTTTTTGAAAACACATCAGCAGGACAATGACATGTTTCAAGCCTCATTAGCTGGGAAATTGGGGTATACACAGAAGGATCCTCCTTGAAGAGTGTTGAACCACAATAGGACGTACCCAGACAATGGCAACCTCATTTTGCCAGCTAATCTTTCTCACACTAGGTCAGGAAAATGGAATTATGGAATGAATTCACCAAAAGATGGCTTCATTATGGTAGTTTAACTTCTAACCTAGACACGGAAGCAAAAGAAGAAGCTGGTAAATTTAAATATTACTTTATTTATCTATTAGTGACATCTATTATCTTGCATTTTTAAAAAATAGTAGCCATGTTAGTCTGTGTTTCAAGCATATCAGAGAATAAACAAAACAAAACAAATATGTGGCATTTTGATGACTGTTATATTTTAATGTTAACTTTTGTGGATCAAGACCATTTCATCTGACAAAGTAGACTCTTGTCCATGTTTATTTACATATTCTACCTAGGTTGAACATTTCCCCCAATGGACTATGTGTTTAAAACTGTATTCAGTTTAGCCATTTACATTTAAAATTACAGACTTTGTTTCAAATGTGCTAATTTTTGAGACAAGGTGCTTTTTTCTTTGTCAACAGGTCTTGATGCAAAGAATGCTACTTATATCAAAACTTTAAAATCCATTAACATATTACTTCACACATATCTCACTCATTCAAAGATTAAGACAAATAATAATAAGTATGTGTCATTGAGTCAATTCTGACTTATGGTGATACTTTCAGGGTTTTATAAGTAGAGAATACACAGGAGTGGTTTATCACTGCCTTCTTCTGGGGGCGCCCCGGGACTGTGCAAACTCCCATTCTCTGGCTACCTAAACCATAGAGCTATCTAGCCATTTAAGACAAAACCATAGTTTAAAACAGAGCTGGACAACTGGGGCCAATCTTCTGTGCCCAAGATCTTCTGGAGATTTTAATAGATTGCCCAGAATACTAAAAAAGGCAAAACAAAAGCCCAAGAAAGAAAAGGGAAACAGAAGTGACAGAAAGTCCACCTCCAGTTGTTGTTGTTGTTGTTTTGGGGGTAGGGAGAATTGCATTTGGCCTGTTAAAATAGTGCAGGGAGACTTATTTAAATAGCGGATTATCACTGCTGATGGCTTCCAGGAGTCACAATTCACCATTTGTTCAGGAGAATAAAGGGGGAAAGAAAAGGACTCTGAAGTACAAAAATGTTCTTTGGGACCCACATACATTTTGCCTACCCCGGTCAGACAGGAAGACTTTGTAATTGTTACCATTGGTATACCTCAAAGGTTTGAATAGTTCCTTCCCGGTTCTCCTGTGGCAACATGATCTTTGCTTCATTTAGGCCCCGAAGTGAGTATCCCTCAGAAATCATTGTCACCTTCTGTTGGATTGGGGCCCGATGTGGGCCGGAGGGTCCCGGAGGAGACTGGTCAAGCAAGACACATGAGGCAAGATGGAGTGAAGACCAGCGTTTATTGATGAGAAAACCCAAAACTTTATACCCTGCCTGGCTCGACCTCGTGCATAGGTTGCGCGTGACAGTTACAGGAAAACTCTGAGTCTGCACTTTTGAGATTACACAAGTTACCCATTAGGGATGACTTTACTGGAAGGAAGTTTCTTATCTATCTAATTTTCTACCAGGGACATGCATTGTCTACTGCTATAGGGAGCAAACATGTGCCTAGGTTGACTCTTGGGCTTAGAGCTTCTGCGGATACAAGATTACTCATTACATGCCTATCGAGTTCATCACCTGGCGATCTTTTGCCCTCTATTGTCTGACCTGCCTGTCAGGTCAGCGATCGGTGAATTAAACTATGACCATTAATCCGCTCCCCAATTTCTGTCCCTTCGGAACCAAAGCTCGAAGGAGCGTTTTCCCAAAACCGTGGTTCTGCCAGGGATAGTGTGCCAATTGCGTGCACGGATCCCACAACCTTCAGCTCATCCCTCAATTAGGAAAGCTTATGGATTTTGTTCAGGCTACTTTTTTTTCACAGTGAGTGAATGTTAACTCATCTATCTCAGACTGTATATGCACTGTGACACTACTGCCCTTTGCACTATTCGCTTCATTGAATTTTGTGGCTACTTCCCATCTCCCCAAAAATGTGTGGCAGAGTATGAAGTTTAGATGAATGTGTGTAAAAATTTGTTAATTGTACAAAACTGTATAGACACATGTTTAATATGCAGTTGAATTGCCAAGGTACACATTGTAAGGAAATTCCATTGTCAAAGGGGCCTGTCTTTATGAGAAAGCATAGAAATGTGGGGTTGAATAGGGATTAAAGTGTGATATTTCGTGTATTTTTAATGGGACAGGCTTGAGGTTGAATAGGTATGGCCCAGATATAAAGAAGATTGTGCTGAAGGTTTTTGTTTAACAACTTTACATGCTTCTTATAGTTGGTGTTACTGGGAGTGACTTTTTGGGTTTCACCATCATCATCTTCTTCTTCTTTATCCAAATACTGGCAATCATCATGGTGATCAGTCATGAAGACTGTCCTGAGAATATGCAGTGGCCTTTCATCTGCCTTCCATATCATAGCATGGCACCCGGACACCCGTACCACTGATCCAGTTCCGCGAGTCACTTTTTTGACCTGAGACCTTTTGGCTGCAAAGTCCTCATCAGCCCCAGGCCTGTATTGATGAAGCTGCTGCCCTCCATCAAGATGGATTCAAGTGAGATTTAATCCATTTGGGGACTATCACCCAAAACCACAGTCTTCAGGGGTTGTCAGGTTAGTTAAGTGCCACCTAACACTCAGTGCTCAGTCACTGGCAGCATCCATTTCAGATATTGGCTATCATCATGGTGATAGTCTTCCTGTTCTTAACTCCTCAGAACAGTCCTTCCGAGAACGTGCCACACCAGTCTCTCAGGTTCTTCAGCCATGAAGTCCATCTAAGTCCAGGGCCTCTCTTCCCAGGGATCTTTCTTGGAGAGTGAGTTGGAGTATTCTATATTTTGTGTCATTCGTCATGATATGGCCAAGGTATTGGAGCTTGCTATGCTTAATGGTCTTGAAGATTTCTTGTTCTTTATCCATTCATCACAATACTTCTTCATTAGTCACATGGTGTGGTGGGATTCAGCAGTTCGCCAGAACCATTAGTAGAAATTCTGGGTGGCCCCGCCCATCTAAGTTTTGAAATAATGCAGGGCTTTCCCCCTAGCCATGCCCACCATACCATGCCCACAGGGTAGGTAGTTAATTTTTTGAATCCCACCACTGGTCACATGGTCAACCCACGATATCCTTAGCAGCCATCGGTAGATCAGTGACTAAGAAGCATTTTTAATTCTTTGTCCTACAAATGTCTCAGAGTGAAATTTTCAAACTGTGAGCACCAGTTAATGAGAAAATGGTAGACCCTGGGAGACTTGTAACTCGCCTCTTCTTTACACTTCTGTTGTTGTTGTTGTTGTTGCTGCTGCTGCTGCTGCTGCTGCTGCTGCTGCTGCTGCTGCTGCTGTTGTTGTTGTTGTTGTTGTTGTTGTTGTTGTTGTTGTTGTTGTTGTTGCTGCTGCTGCTGCTGCTGCTGCTGCTGCTGCACAGTCGATTCCAACCCTTTGGGACCCCATGGACCATTGCACGCCAGGCACCCCTATCCTCCACCATCCTTCTCAACCCGCCCAATTCTGTGCCCACTTCTACTGTGCAGCTATAGGGGATTTTACCAGAAATTAAATACTGCACTCTGCAATAGTCTGTCCATCCCTGCCCTCGATCAGATGTTTCACAGCAAACCACAGTTATGTTTAGTAAAGCCATCAAACTCATGGTGTGGCATAATAACCTGCACATCATGAGATTTATGATGTGGCTAATAAGACAAACAGGTAGTGGGTGTAAAAATTAGATAAGAGGCTGCTTCAAAATCTTCACTTGAGATCAAGCATGGCTTAACCACAATAGGGAGGATGTCTTTCTGTGCTTCTAATCTAAAGGTGGGTAACAACCTCTTTCAGCATGTCAATTTTACATACGATACCACAACTTTGTCCCTGTGGGTGCTTATACTCATCTCATTAAGTTCTGTGGTAAATTGGATTTTTAGTATTTTGTAATGATTGTAAAGCATGCAAAATATTTCTTTGGAAGAGACAGCAGAGGGACACCCCCTGCCACTAATAATAATAATTTTGTGTCAGAAATTATTCTGGGTTGAAAGGATTGTTGCGGAAGAAACTCTGCTCAGGGGATGCCCAGATGAGGCTCCTTTCATGTCTCCAAGAGCTGGGACAGAGACGGGTCCTCAATCCATCATGCAGTACCCGTGTCTCGAACTGCTGACTCACCAGCTAACAAGGTGAGCTTCTTAACCACTGAGACACTGCAGCCCCTTCCCTGCCACTTAAAATAAGATTATGCTGCAAGCAAGAATGTTTCTCTCACATGTGGCTAGCTGACAAGACAGGTATCTTCTTAATCTAAGATGGGAAGGGATCTCAACCAACAATTTGTGGATGAGGATCTAACCTAAAAAAAAACTGTTGTCCACCTGCAGGGTTAGCATCAAGGAATTTAAGCACAGCAAGCTGGGGAACATGTAGCACATGTGGCCATGTTGCATCATATGTGCTGTCATCCCTAGCCAGGGGAGCAAATGGTGATGACCCAGTTGCATTGTATGTATGTGGTGGTCATAAATTCCCTACCTCAGAGGTTTGCTCCTATTGTATTCCCTATATCTGAGAGTGAGCAGCTAAATTACTTTAATTGCAGTGTGTTTTTAAGATTTAGTTCATACCAAGGTTTCTATTTTTCACATTTATTCAGCTGTAACATGATATTTTGAATGCAAAATATTTTGAAATATTATAATATCACCCTTAGTCTGATTTCTATATTCTTAAATAAAGTTACTTAAAACTTCCAATTTCTCTTGACTCAGGTGGAGCTGGAAAGTTAATGGGCAATAAGCCAGGTGCCTGATTTCTTGGAAGCTGCCTTTTGGGATGTTAATTTGTCTGTCCTGGCTGCCCAAGAGCTATTGTTAAACTTGAAGCTCAGAGTGGCATTAGAGTGAATTCTTTTAAAATAGGTAACTTTCATGAAAACCTGCCTCTCTGTGTGCATGACTATTAACACTGAATGTTATATCTTATCATTTCAAGGAACAGTGTTGATAAATTCTGATAAAAGCATAACTCTAATGATAAATCAATTACCATACCCTGTGCTCTCAAGGAATTGTTGTCAAAGAAGGAGTCAACTATGATCATCCAGATATGGACAATTTGTTGCCATGGTTGCTTCTTATCCAGCCTTTTGTTTTACTCAAATCTCTAATTGTAACACTTGCAATACATGAAAAATAATTGTAACCACATGAAGAATATTGTAAAATGACTCTGTATTTTCTGAACTCCTAAAATGTTTCTTTTTCTTTAAAACTTGAAGTACATCAGGATAGTTGTTTATGCATGGGACAGGATGGAGGATTTAACAAGGAGGTGACACTGCTTTCATCCACAGATCAAAGACCTCTATCTCAGGAAATGGGCTGTTTGGGAGGGGGCTATGTAGATTTCTGTATTAAAATTTATAGTTATGCAATTTGGGGGTTTAGCCATTTGCTACTGATATTTCGGCATCACTTCATGGAGGAGGGGACTGTCCATCACTAATTTGCCATGTGATCCTGTTTGGACCAATTGAAATTGTCTGGATTTTTGAATTGTTTCATCTATAAAGGAAGAGTTTCTTGAGACTCTCGACCTTCACCTTCTCGCTCCCTGATCCAGCGTGGTCAGGATGGTTTTCTCTCTTCCCCCCGCCCCTCTCTTATTCTTTCTCTACCTCCAGCAAGCTTTTCCTCCCTATCTTTTTATTTTCCTTAGGCAAATCTTAAGCATGTGATTTCTAAGCAATCTTCTCTTCCTTTCCCCTGCTTCCAATTTTCTCTGCTTTTCTTTATTCTTTCCTTTTAAGGTTCATTCATTTCTAAGTAGGCCTTTAAGTAACTACGCTGTTTTTATTTCAAAGTAACTTCTTTACCTTTAAGTAATTTCTATCTTTACGTAAGCTTTTCATTTATAGTAACTTCTTCATTTATTTTTATTGCTGAGTAACTCCATATGTCTGAGGAGGTCGCGGGGAATCTTCCCGCGCTGCTGATCCAGGTGGCTTTGATCCATTAGAGCTGGACGCTCGCTACTGCCCTCTGGTGGTCACTAGCTCGCGTCCCCTTATTAAGCATACATTGATACAGGTGATGGTTATAATGTTGCACACAGAAAGGTTACATTGATAACACATGGTACAGGTACATTGTTAAAGGCACTGCTTTACAGAACACAACATCCCTCCCCCCTAGGATGAGACGAAGTCTCTCAGCCAAGATGGCTTGTTGCGTGTGGGCCGTGAAGAAGGCTGCCCCCCCGGGGGCATTATTGCTTCTTTGTTCCCTGGTCCCTTGTCCTGAAATGGGAGAGGGAGACTCGTTAGTGGCTTGCCGCTGTCTGGCGGTCTTAGGGGAAGGGAAAAACTCCATTGTGGGGAAACCGGGGGCCGTTGGGGCTAACGAAAAACCCCTCTTCTCGCTTGGACGGGTGGGGGACCACTCCGAAACCCCCCCCCCGGTTCTGGAAATCAAAATCTAACTTGGTAGGGGTACCCGCATCTGTGGGGACTTTCCGCGAGATATGTATGGGGTCGGGTTCCTCCTCCCCGGAAAGATCCCCCAGGGTATCTACGAGGATATCTTCCTCCCCCCTTGGTGGGGGCCCACGGTCCCCCTTTCCTCCCCCTTGGGCTGAACGGGTGGGGGAGAACCCTAACGCTGACTTATTTCCTGCCTGATCAGTGCCCTGCTCATCGGAGACCCTGCGTCGGAGCTGGTCCGCATGCCGCCTCCATAGGAGCCCTGTGCTGGTTTCCACACGGTACGATACGGGGCCGGTTTGTTCCACAACTACGCCCGGCACCCAGGCTGGGCCTGTGCTGGCGTAATTCCTGCAGTGCACGGGGGCGCCTATGCTGAAACTCTTTGTAACTTCCAGCCCGATGTTCCTTCCTTTGTCCTCTACCCTCGTGGGGTCTAGCCTAGTAAGGATGGTGGTCAGCTTCCTGCGCATTAAGAGCTCTGCGGGGGAGTATCCTGACGCCAACGGGGTCACCCTGTACCCTAGCAGAAACTGACACACTTGTAGGTTCAAATCCCCTGGGCCCATGCGCCGCAACGCGTCCTTCGTGGTGCGGACGAGGCGCTCTACTTGGCCGTTGGTGGCCGGGTGAAACGGGGCGGAGGTAATGTGCCGAACGGCGTTAATCTCCATGAATGCCTTAAACTCGGAGGACGTAAAACAACTGGCGTTGTCGCTAATTAACGTGTCGGGTATGCCGAACGTGGAAAAGAGCCTCCGCAAATGCCTAATGGTCTGGGCCGAGGAGGTGCTTGTGACTGGGATAACCTCCAACCATTTGGAGAAAGCGTCCACTACAAGGAGGAACAGGGTGCCTCTGAACGGGCCCGCGAAATCAATGTGCACCCGGGACCACGGCCCCTTAGCCGCGTCCCATTCCCTGTGGGGAAGGCGGGCCTCCTCCGGTCTGGAGCATTGGCAACTTTCACAAGTGCCGACCATGTGCTCAATGTCGGCGTCTAGCTGTGGCCACCAGAAGTAACTCCGGGCCAGCGCCTTGGATCGCACGATGCCGGGGTGGCTGACGTGCAGCAGTTTGAGCACCCGCGGCCGAAGGGAAGTGGGAATCACCACCCGCTGCCCCCACAAGAGACATCCCCTCTCTAGGGACAGTTCTAGCTTTTTTCTGAAAAATGGGGCGAACTCCTCCGCTGGGGAGGATGCGGGCCACCCTTTCTGTAGCCAGGAGCTTACTGTCGCTAACGTTATGTCTTTCTCTGTCGCTTTGGCAATGTCGGCGGGCACTACGGGGGGCGAATCCAGCACCTCTATCATGAGAACCTGATGGTCCCGCTGCCCCATGCTCACCTGGCTGGGCGTTAGGGGAAGGGGAGACCTAGATAGGGCGTCCGCATGGCTGATCTCTTTCCTGGGCCGGTAGACCAACGCGTGCTGATACACGTTGAGAAAAATGGCCCACCTGAGCATCCTTGGGGACAGGATTTGAGGGGTGGGCTTATCCACGGTAAAAATGCCTAGCAGGGGCTTGTGGTCCGTCACGATGGTGAACGGGTGGCCATACAGAAAATCGTGAAATTTTTTCGTCCCCGAGACTATCGCTAATGCCTCCCTGTCCGTCTGTGCGTAGTTTCTCTCTGTTTGGGACAGGGACCTGGAGTAAAATGCTATCGGGGCCTCTCTTCCGTTCTCCAGCACGTGGCACAGCACTGCCCCCACCCCCACTGGAGATGCATCACAGATCAGAACTACTGGGCGTTTGGGGTCGAAGTGGGTCAGTATGGCATCGGACGCCAGGAGGCTTTTCAGCTCACTAAATGCCCTTTCTTGGTCATCGCCCCACTTCCATGCCTGGTCTTTCTTAAGCAGCCTGTGTAGCGGTTCGGCCACCGCTGCCTTCCGGGGAAGGAAGGAGTAGTAAAAGTTGAGCAGCCCTAGGAACGACTGCAACTCGGGCTTGGAGGTGGGGCGGGGGGCTTTCTTGATGGCTGCCACCTTAGACTTGGATGGTTTTATCCCCTCAGGAGTCACACAAAACCCTAGGAACTCCACCTCGGTTGCGAAGAAGACGCATTTGTCCTTTCGCAACCTCAGCCCCGCCTTTTCGAATATCGTCAGGACCTTCCCCAACCTCTTGGCCAATTCAGCCTGACTCCCCCCTGTTATTAACACGTCATCAAAATAAGGCAACACCCCCTCCAGTCCCTTCAGGAGGCGTTCCACGAGTGACTGGAAAATTCCTGGCGCCGAATTCACGCCGAATTGGAGGCGCGTCACCTGGAACGCCCCCTTATGGGTGACTATGGTCTGCGCAGCAGCTGCGGCAGGAGACACCGTGAGCTGCTGGTAGGCCTGTGCTAAGTCGAGCTTAGCGAAACATTTCCCCCCGTGTAACCTGGCCAGCAGATGGCTGACTACCGGCACCGGATATGCATTCGGGCGGATCGCCTTGTTGATGGTGCACTTGTAGTCGGCGCATATGCGGACCTCCCCATTGGACTTTAGAGCAGTTACAATTGGAGTTTCCAACTCCGCAGAATCTACAGGCACAAGAATCCCCTGACCCACCAATTTGTCCAGTTCCGCCTCTATCTTGTCCTTGAGTGCGAACGGCACCCGGCGTGGTTTTAGGCGAACAGGGCGGACCTCCGGGTCCAGGTCGAAAGTCACTGGGGGCCCTTTGAATTTCCCCAGTCCCATTTTGAAGACTTCGGGGTGCGCCTCGCACACCTCCTGAATTGGATCAGTCCCAGCAGCGTGCATCCCCACGGCATGCACCCCCCCAATGAACAACCCCAGGGGCTGGAACCATTGAGTCCCGAGGAGGCTGCAATTTCCTCCCTTGAGCACGACCAGGGGAAGGGACGCGGCGTGCTCCTTGAATTTGACCTGAAATTCTCCAACCCCCAACACTGGAATACTGTTCCCTTGCACGTCCCGTAGTGTGGCCCTCAACGCTTTGAGCTTGGGCCGCTTTTGGGGGGCAATTCCAAAAAACTCCCTCTGGGAAATGATTGAATATGAGGACCCCGAGTCAATTTCCATCCTAATGGACACCCCTTGGACTAGTACCTCAACAAAGTAGCGGGGGTGTCTCGTAGACACGCTGAACACCGAGGCGTCGTCCTCGCTGCCGTCGGCGATGTGGCCCATGCCGTCCTGCTTCCGCGTGGCCTGGGCGCCGTCTTTGGGTCTCGCTGGGCGGTCTCGTCCCGCGGAACGGTCTGGGGAGCTCCTCCGGGACTCGCGCTTCTTCCTGCACACCTTGGCGATGTGCCCGCGGCGGCCGCAGTTGTGGCACTCGGCCTTCCGGAAGGGGCATTTCACGCGGTCGTGGGCCGCGCCACAGCCGTCGCAACGCCGGCTCTCCTTCCGGACCCTCTGCACGTCCTCGTCGTCGCTGCTCTCTGTAGACGACCTCGAAGTTCGCCGGGCCGCATGTACCGGAGCCTCTGCTTTGCTTGACTTTGGCCGCCAGTCCTGGAGTTCTTGGACCCCGGCCTTCGTAGCTTCTGCGGCCTGGGCCGCTCTAACGACCTCCTGCAGCGTGGGAGGCGGCTCTTGGTTCATTAATGTGCGCTGGGTCTCGGCGTCGTTCAGGCCGCACAGCACACAGTCTCGGAGGGTGATTTCGACGTTCTCCCATTTGCACGGGCCGGCCGCTAGCCGCAGGGCCGCCACGAACGCGGCGACCGTCTCCCCGGGCGCTTGGACTCGCCTCCAAAATGCACTCCGAGCGGGAAACATCGCCGTGGCGGGCCGGACGTGCTCACGCAGCAACTGCATGAGTTCCTTGGCCTTGAATTCGCTCACCCTCCTCGGTGCAATCAGGTCCACCAAGGTCCTTTTTGTTTCTTGTCCGAGCATTCTGGTGAAGATGGCTCTTTTCTTCGCCTCTTCCGTAACTTCGGACTCGATCAGTGCGGCCTGGAAGTCCATTTCGAAGATCTCCCAGTCGCCCGGTTTCCTGATTTCGAAACCGGCGCATGTCTTGGTCCCGTGGGCTGCCATCCCACCTTCGTCGCCAATTTAGAGTAAGGGACCAAAGACAATACAACAGCCGAAGGGTTGGCTTAACACAGGTTTATTGCATGATGATCCGGAGGAACATGTGGTAATGGCGGCTGGGTAGCTCAATATATACAGCTGGCTATACATTTGAATGTGGCTCGTTGGCAGGCTATTGGTTGCTGCCTGCGTGACGTCGTAGGAGGTCACGCCCTTCTTGACCAGGTGAGGAGGTCGCGGGGAATCTTCCCGCGCTGCTGATCCAGGTGGCTTTGATCCATTAGAGCTGGACGCTCGCTACTGCCCTCTGGTGGTCACTAGCTCACGTCCCCTTATTAAGCATACATTGATACAGGTGATGGTTATAATGTTGCACACAGAAAGGTTACATTGATAACACATGGTACAGGTACATTGTTAAAGGCACTGCTTTACAGAACACAACAATGTCTAAGTATTTTTAAGCAATCTTCTGTATTTCTAAAGTGAACTCCATCTAACTGGATTTCTTATTTTTCTTATTTGGTACTTTATTTCTTTATTTAATTCATAAGTAAACATGTTTAAATTTGTATCAAAACACTTTGTCTGTGAGTTTGTTCCTGATTCAACCCTGCCTGTGTATGGTCCCATAAAAGGTTGCCAGTTTTCAGGTAACACAGCTAAGTCCCAGTGAAATCAATGTGAGTTTCCTAAACAGATCTAGGTGACAATGCATAGCTAATTTAACTGCACACAAGTCTACATGGCCATTCTCCTTCTCATGTTGTTTAATGAGGCCCATCCAGATATGCTTTTCTTTTGTGTGTGTGTGTGTGTGTGTGTGTGTGTGTGTGTGTGTGTGTGTGTGTGTTTGTTTGTGTGTTTGTGTGCGTGTGTGGTAAAAATCAGTAATATAGACTGTGCAACTTAATACTGAAATTTGTGGCAATATTATTATTATTAATGGGGGTGATGTTAATTTAATATTGAAGCACTGATTTAATTTAATTAAATCAAATCACATTTCAAGTCTAAAATCATTTTAATTTAATTTAATTTAATTTAATTTAATTTTTGAACTACTATACACAGAGTTTTTCTTTATTATAACCACTAAAAGAATAGCTATGGATTCCGCGAGCACAATTGGCAGAGGCCACTCCGGTCGAGAAGGCTCCTGGTCCGTGGGCTCTGCGGGCCCAGAAATTGGGGGAGTGGATTAATAGTATAAATCATAAGGGTTTATTCACCCACACCCGACCTGACCGGCAGTTCTGCTGAGAGAGCAGATCGCTAACCTCCGTTACCCATTAAGCAATTACTGACTCACAGATCAGCCCAATCTTTGATGCAAATAGAAGCCATATTTACTCTGGCGTAAGCCTCGAACAATGGTTTTCCCCTGTCAGTGTTTGCCCGAGTTAATTAACTTCCCCAAGAGAGATTCCCCATTAACCCGAGTAAATGGGTGATGTGATTTTCTGTCAGATGACGATTCTTTCCTGCATTGCCTTGTGATCTATATATGATGATGCTTTTTCCTCAATAAACCACTGATCTGATCTCGCTCCATACTGCCTCGTATCGTTACTTGATCAGTCTCCTCCGGGACCCAACGGCCGTCCTAGCGGCCCCGATTCCTACAAATAGCTTTGTTACTTATTGTCCAAAATCAAATTACTTATAGCAGAGTGTTTGTACAATCACCTGGAAAACAACAAATATTTACTAGCCCTTCTGTTATTATGTGAAGCTGGTTGCTGGGGAGCTGGAGAAACTGCAAAAATAGGGATTTATGAAGCAACTAAAAGCCTCTCTTATTGAGCTGGGGGATGAGCTCTTCCCACAAAATGACTATAGAATTCCTACTCCATTCTGGGATAAGAAAGCTAATTTCTGTTGATCAGGTTTCTCTTCTCTGTGCAAAGGGAACCAAAGTTGGACAAATAATCACATGCATTGAAACTGCCCAGGTAAATTGCAGAAATGAGAGATGCCAAAATGGGAACAGCAAATGAATAGCCGCTTAAACTTCCTTTCTCATTATGATCTATAGATGTATAGAAGCCAGAGAGATTTGTATTGAATTCCTAAATGTACCTTATTAACACACTCCATGGTGTTCAGTGGCTAAAATATAGCAGACTGTTGGGGAAAAACAGCACCTTTGGTCCCCGTATTTAATGATATATGGTAATTCTTTTCTATGCTATAATTTGTTGAAATTGTTTATTGATATAGTGTTTTGCTGATTATTGATATGTATTGTCAATTATTGTACAATTTATCTACTGTATTGTTATTTTTACCTGTCTTTCTATTGTATTACTTAGTTATTGTTGTTCTGCCGCTTCGAGTCGCCCTCGGGCTGAGGGAAGTGGGGTACAAATAAATCTAAGATGCTGATGATGAATATTGGAAATGCAATATTTTGAAGTTTAATTGGGTTCAGCACCAAGCAGTCATACCAGGAAAGTGTTGGTTTATTGCCATAATGCAATGAAATAAGATTCTAGGTCATCTTTTGTGCTCCCTCATATAAATACCATGCTGATTTTTTTTGTGAGCTCAATTTTTGATGGAGGATAAAGCTTGATTATGTATTAGTCACATTGGTTTCATATGCTGTCTGGTACTAGAGGGAATATATTCCTTTTGAGGACACATGCCTGGAAAGGTGCCACAATTGTTGTTGGTGGCGCCATCAAGTTGCCTCTGACTTATGGCAACCCTATGAATGAGAAATCTCCAAAATATCCTGTCCTCAACAATCCTGCTCAGCTCTTGCAAACTAATGCCTGTGAAGTAAGTCCCCCCTGTCACCTTTCTATATTGTCCAGCTTTCACACCTCTACATGGTGATTGGGAATACAATAGTGTGAATGATCTTGGTCTCGGTCTTGAGTGACAATGCCATACACTGCACACAATGGTCTGTTCTAATTCCTTCATTGTTGCCCTTCTGAGTCTCAATCATCTTCTGGTTTCCTGGCTGTAGTGCCCATTTGGATTGATGTTTGAACCAAGGCATGTAAAATTTCCCATTATCTCAATTTCTTTGTTGTCAATGTTAAAATTGTATAGTTCTTCTGTGGTGATAATTTTCATTTTCTTTATGTTCAGCTGCAGTCCTGCTTTGTCTCACTTCCTTCTTTTGCTTTCATTAAAAGTCACTTTAGGTGACTGCTTTCTTCCAGTAAGATGGTGTCACATGCATATATTACATTATTAATGTCCCGTCCATAAATTTTCACTCTTTCCTGTGAATCCAGCCTAGCTTTCCTTATGGTATGTTTGGTGTTCAGACTGATCAGATAATATGCTATTATACTCATTATTTGTGTGTGTACTATTTGTTACACTGCCTTTCCTCCAATAAACTCACAGTCACAACAGTGTATGCCAGGAGTAATCTATGGCCCATGGCACCAAATCATCTGGCCCACACCCTCGCTCCAGCTGCCACCGCAGCTGCTGGAAGCAGCCATGGATGCATTTATGACAGCTGCGGATGCATTTACAGTAGTGTTTGTGGTGGGGGAACACCAGTCCGGCTCCAACTGTCTGAGGGAGTGTGATCTGGCCCTTGGCCTAAAAAGGTTGCTGACCCCTGGTGTATGTGGTCTCCTGCTCTGCCCTTGATCCTCACAAAATCCTTTGATTTGAGCTGAGATACAGTGAATGGGTCAAGGTCACTCATTGAGCTTCATGGAGGATTGGCCATTTGAACCTAGTTCTCCTGAGTCTGATGCTCTAAACTAGTGTTTCCCAACCTTTGGTCTTTGAATTTCAGTTCCCAGAAGCCTAAATCAATTCCCCAAAGCACTGATCAGCCAATGTACTGACTTAGACTTCTGGGAATTGAAGTTCCCCTTGGGAATAACTGCTGTAAACTCTATAGCATCAATAGCACCCATGTCCTCTGTGTGAGTTTTCCATATAAACTTGGCTGGCCACTGAGACAAACAGGATTTTAGTCTGATCTAACACTGATCCTCTTGTGTCCTTATGTGAACACATCTGGACAAGAGGTGATGGTTTTTTAAAAGACTTTTCCACCAGGTCCTGCACCCCCCTCCCATACCCAGCTGCTTATGGGGAAGGGTATGTTCATGTGAAACAACTTATTGTAAATTGTAATGCATTTTCATCTTCTCAATTTTTTAAAAAAGCAGTCATTGCTCCCTTCTCTGCTCCTGCTTTGGCATGATTTTAAGAGTTTTGTTTTGAAGACACATGTGCCCCCATTGCATGAGCCAGATGGTCAGGGATGACGTAGGGAGCATTGATGGCACAACACTATGTGACTGTCAGGAGAGGAAGAGGCGGTTGAGTCAACTGGATGATTCAGGCTGTGGTCACAAGTTCCTTCTGGAGCTAAGAAACAGAAGGTAAAGAGGGCCCTCCCAATACCTAGTAAGGAATGCATTGTGAATGGGCACAACATTCACTGGTTATGGCTTTACAGGGCTTCACATGGCAGATCTGGTTGCTGGCAGCCTCCCTGTTGGCTGATATAATGCCTCTAGTTCACTTGACAGGGGCACAGGAAACAGTAGGTCTTGGGACCCACCAGGTAATGACACTAATCTTGTAGGTCCTTCTTTCAATCTTTGTATGTGGCAGACATGTCAAAAGGGCAGGCACCATCAGGTCCTACCTGCAAGGTGTCGAAGAGTTAAGCAGAGAATTACCCTTTATGAACTATGCAGTTAAAAATAAATTTCCTCCTTCTGTATGAATAGGACAGGTGTTTGGTTACATAAGCCTAGTTTGACTCTTAAACTCTCCTGAATTAGGAGCCCTTCACCCAATAGCTACAGGTAAGTGTCAAGGTATCTTTCTGGTGCAGTCCTTCTAGTCCTATCCCATCAAGGCTGGGGAAATTTTGGCCCTTCCAATTTTGCAAACTGCAAAACCCACCTTCGCTTACCACTGGCTGGAAATTCTGGTGGCTAAAGCCAAAAACTGCTAGAGGGCCACCTCTGCTTTGGGTGCATGAGGCAACTGGGCAGGAAAGGCCACACTGTTGCTAGTTCTCCAAGGCAAGTGGTATAGTGGTACATTAGAATGCATAGTCAGTCACTGTGGCAGTTTCCATAGCCATCCCTACTTCATAAGAAGAGTCCACAAATGGAAACAAATTACAAATAGGTCTTTGATTGACAATGGATCTTAATTGCCGGTTTTAAATTTTCCTCATACATTTTGGGCAATGGAGATAGCTCTTCGGCTGGATAATCCACTTTCTTTCTCAGCTACTATGAAGACTCCAGCTAAGGTCAGAAGGAACAGGAAATACTTTAATGGGGTGGCAGACTATACCTTCATGTGAAGGATTTCATAGCTGGGATGAATTTATTTTATTCTTTACTATGTTCATTTACAGTTTAAGATGCCTATGTTATTATTCTGCTTTCATTTCACTAGTTTGCTTAACTTTGCTTAGCTTAACTGGATCCATTTTGGAAGGCTTCAGTACGCAGAAGCTGACTTCTGACCAATTAAAAGCGGCAGGTCAGCCTGACCTCTGTTCACAGACAGCAAAGCTGAGAAAGTGTCTGTACTCGGGCTAATCACCTGGGAAGAGCACTCTTCTCAGATGAGCCACCTGTTGGAAGATGTGCGTCTCACGTCTAGAGATAGGAACTTAGATTAGATGTTCTGGTCTCAGACCGGACTTCAAAAAGAGTTGTCTGTCACTCAAGATAACTCTGCACACGTTCTCATCGAGAAATGTATAAATACCGAGGTTTCAAGCCCTGGAAAGGGAGAGCAGAACAGCTATCTCGATTTCATCTAGAGATGCTGTCCTTTTGCCTCCAGCCTGGATCTGCACCATGAACCTAGATGGGCGGCTTTTGCCGCACCCTTTTAGAAATGTATTGTTTTAGAAACTTAGGGTTTCTTTCTTAGAAAAATGTATTTTAGATTAGCTTAGAGAGGATTTTATTCTATATTTTGGAACTGACTTTTTATTTCATTAAAATCTTCAAAACAGACTTATTTTGTCAAGAGTGGTTTTCTACCTCCTTTCAGACAGAAGAGAACTAAAAGGGAATTTCAAGATAAGGCCTTGTTACTTTACAAAACGGACTCTTTATTATTTCGGCTTTAGAAGTGCAGCTGGGCCGGACAAACAAGGAAGGTAATTGGGGAGAGAGATTTCTGTGTCTCGCTTTCTCAGGACTGAGTTAGACACACACCTTCACTGCAACATTGAAGGCCAAATTCCCATAAAAAGCCATGATAAGGGTGGAGAAGTTCTAATGGGGAAAACAGCTACCCGTCCCAGAGTGCTTTGCAGAAACAGTCTATCTGCGACATTTTATAAATCACCATCATCGCCCATTAGAACCCCATTTTCTTCGCTGGTTTTCCCTGCTTGGGTAAGCTACATGAAGGCACCCCTAAGCTATGCTGATTAAAGTCTGTTTTGCCTACTCTCGCTGAGTTGGAAACCATCCCGTTAGTCCTGGGATGATGTTGTGTTCTGTAAAGCTGTGCCTTTAACAATGTACCTTTGCCATGTGTTACCAATGTAACCTTTCTGTGTGCAACATTATAACCATCAGATGTATCAATGTAACCTAATAAGGGGACGCGAGCTAGTGACCACCAGAGGGCAGTAGCGAGCGTCCAGCTCCCATGGATCATAGTCACCGGGTTCAGCAGCGCGGGAAGATTCCCCGCGACCTCCTCACCTGGTCAAGAAGGGCATGACCTCCTACGATGTCACGCAGGCAGCAACCAATAGTCTGTCGACGAGCCACATTCAAATGTATAGCCAGCTGTATATATTGAGCTACTCATCCGCCATTACCACATGTTCCTCCGGGTCATCATGCAATAAACCTGTGTTAAGCCAACCCTTCGGCTGTTTCATTGTCTTTGGTCCCTTACACTAAATTGGCGACGAAGGTGGGATATGGCAGCCCACGGGACCAAGACATGCGCCGGTTTCGAAATCAGGAAACCGGGCGACTGGGAGATCTTCGAGATGGACTTCCAGGCCGCACTGATCGAGTCCGAAGTCACGGAAGAGGCGAAGAAGAGAGCCATCTTCACCAGAATGCTCGGACAAGAAACCAAAAGGACCTTGGTGGACCTGATTGCACCGAGGAGGGTGAGCGAATTCAAGGCCAAGGAACTCATGCAGATGCTGCGTGAGCACGTCCGGCCCGCCACGGCGATGTTTCCCGCTCGGAGTGCGTTTTGGAGGCGAGTCCAAGCGCCCGGGGAGACGGTCGCCGCATTCGTGGCGGCCCTGCGGCTGGCGGCCGGCCCGTGCAAATGGGAGAATGCCGAAATCACCCTCCGGGACTGTGTGCTGTGCGGCCTGAACGACGCTGAGACCCAGCATACATTAATGAACCAAGAGCCGCCTCCCACGTTGCAGGAGGTCGTCAGAGCGGCCCAGGCCGCAGAAGCTACGAAGGCCGGGGTCCAAGAACTTCAGGACTGGCGGCCAAAGTCGAGCAAGGCAGAGGCTCCGGTACAGGCGGCCCGCCGAACTTCGAGGTCGTCCGCAGAGAGCAGCGATGACGAGGACATCCAGAGGGTCTGGAAGGAGAGCCGGCGATGCGACGGCTGTGGAGCGGCCCACGACCGCGTGAAATGCCCCTTCCGGAAGGCCGAGTGCCACAACTGCGGCCGCCGCGGACACATCGCCAAGGTGTGCAGGAAGAAGCGCGAAACCCGGAGGAGCTCCACAGACCGTTCCGCCGGACAAGACCGCCCAACGAAACCCAAGGATGGCGCCCAGGCCACGCGGAAGCAGGACGGCGTGGGCCGCATTGCCGACTGCAGCGAGGATGACGCCCCAGTGTTCAGCGTGTCTACTAGACACCCCCGCTACTTTGTTGAGGTACTAGTCCAAGGGGTCCCCATTAGGATGGAAATTGACTCGGGGTCCTCATATTCAATCATTTCCCAGAGGGAGTTTTTGGGAATTGCCCCCCACAAGCGACCCAAGCTCAAAGCATTGAGGTCCACACTACGGGACGTGCAAGGGAACAGTATTCCAGTGTTGGGGGTTGGAGAATTTCAGGTCAAATTCAAGGAGCACGCCGCGTCCCTTCCCCTAGTCGTGCTCAAAGGAGGAAATTGCAGCCTCCTCGGGACTCAATGGTTCCAGCCCCTGGGGTTGTTTATAGGGGGGGTGCACGCCGTTGGGACTGATCCAATTCAGGAGGCGCACACCGAAGTTTTCAAAAAAGGAGTGGGGAAATTCAAGGGCCCCCCAGTGACTTTCGACCTGGACCCGGGGGTCCGCCCAATTCGCCTTAAACCACGCAGGGTGCCGTTCGCACTCAAGGACAAGATAGAGGCGGAACTGGACAAGCTGGTGGGCCAGGGGATCCTTGTGCCTGTAGATTCTGCGGAGTGGGAAACTCCAATTGTAACCGCTCTAAAGGCCAACGGGGAGGTCCGCATATGCGCTGACTACAAGTGCACCATCAACAAGGCGATCCGCCCGAATGCATATCCGGTGCCGGTAGTCAGCCATCTGCTGGCCAGGTTACACGGGGGAAAGTGTTTCGCTAAGCTCGACTTAGCACAGGCCTACCAGCAGCTCACGGTGTCCCCTGCCGCAGCTGCTGCGCAGACCATAGTCACCCACAAGGGGGCGTTCCAGGTGACGCGCCTCCAGTTCGGCGTGAATTCGGCGCCTGGAATCTTCCAATCACTTGTGGAATGCCTCCTGAAGGGATTGGAGGGGGTGTTGCCTTATTTTGATGACGTGTTAATAACGGGGGGGAGTCGGGCTGAATTGGCCAAAAGGTTGGGGAAGGTCCTGACGATATTCGACAAGGCGGGGCTGAGGTTGCGAAAGGACAAATGCGTCTTCTTCGCAACCGAGGTTGAGTTCCTAGGGTTTTGTGTGACTCCTGAGGGAATAAAACCATCCATGTCCAAAGTGGCAGCCATTAAAAAAGCCCCCCGCCCCACCTCCAAGCCCGAGTTACAGTCGTTCCTAGGGCTGCTCAACTTCTACCACACCTTCCTTCCCCGAAAGGCAGCGGTGGCTGAGCCGCTACACAAACTGCTAAAGAAAGACCAGGCATGGAAGTGGGGCGATGACCAAGAGAGGGCATTTAGCGAGCTAAAAAGCCTCCTGGCGTCCGACGCTATACTGACCCATTTCAACCCCAAGCGCCCAGTAGTTCTGATCTGTGATGCATCTCCAGTGGGGGTGGGGGCGGTGCTGTGCCACGTGTTGGAAAACGGAAGGGAGGCCCCGATAGCATTTTATTCCAGGTCCCTGTCCCAAGCAGAGAGGAACTACGCACAGACGGACAGGGAGGCACTAGCAATAGTCGCGGGGACGAAAAAATTTCACGATTTTCTGTACGGCCGCCCCTTCACCATTGTAACAGACCACAAGCCCTTGCTAGGCATTTTTACCGCTGATAAGCCCACCCCACAGATCCTGTCTCCAAGGATGCTCAGGTGGGCCATTTTTCTCAACGCGTATCAGCACGCGTTGATCTACCGGCCCGGGAAAGAGATCTGCCATGCGGACGCCCTATCTAGGTCTCCCCTCCCCCTAACGCCCAGCCAGGTGAGCATGGGGGAGCGGGACCATCAGGTTCTCATGATAGAGGTGCTGGATTCGCCCCCAGTACTGCCCGCCGACATTGCCAAAGCAACAGAGAAGGACAAAACGTTAGCGACAGTCAGCTCCTGGCTGCAGAAAGGGTGGCCCGCGTCCTCCCCAGCGGAGGAGTTCGCCCCATTTTTCAGAAAAAAGCTAGAACTGTCCCTAGAGAGGGGGTGTCTCTTGTGGGGGCAGCGGGTGGTGATTCCCACTTCCCTTCGGCCGCGGGTGCTCAAACTGCTTCATGTCAGCCACCCCGGCATCGTGCGATCCAAGGCGCTGGCCCGGAGTTACTTCTGGTGGCCCCAGCTAGACGCCGACATCGAGCACATGGTCGGCACTTGTGAAAGTTGCCAATGCTCCAGACCAGAGGAGGCCCGCCTTCCCCACAGGGAATGGGACGCGGCTAAGGGGCCGTGGTCCCGGGTGCACGTAGATTTCGCGGGCCCATTCAGAGGCACCCTGTTCCTTCTTGTAGTGGACGCTTTCTCCAAATGGTTGGAGGTTATCCCAGTCACGAGCACCTCCTCGGCCCAGACCATTAGGCATTTGCGGAGGCTCTTTTCCACGTTCGGCATACCCGACACGTTAATTAGCGACAACGCTAGTTGTTTCACGTCCTCCGAGTTTAGGGCATTCATGGAGATTAACGCCGTTTGGCATATCACCTCCGCCCCTTTTCACCCGGCCACCAACGGCCAAGAAGAGCGCCTCGTCCGCACCACGAAGGACGCGTTGCGGCGCATGGGCCCAGGGGATCTGAACCTGCAAGTGTGTCAGTTTCTGCTAGGGTACAGGGTAACCCCATTGGCGTCAGGATACTCCCCCGCTGAGCTCTTAATGCGCAGGAAGCTGACCACCATCCTTACTAGGCTAGAACCCACGAGGGTAGAGGACAAAGGAAGGAACATCGGGCTGGAGGTTACAAAGAGTTTCAGCATAGGCGCCCCCGTGCATTGCAGGAATTACGCCAGCACGGGCCCAGCCTGGGTGCCGGGCGTAGTCGTGGAACAAACCGCCCCCGAGTCGTACCGCGTGGAAACCAGCACAGGGCTCCTATGGAGGCGGCACGCAGACCAGCTCCGACGCAGGGTCTCCGATGAGCAGGACACGGATCACGCAGGAAATAAGTCAGCGTTAGGGTTCTTCCCCACCCGTTTAGCCCAAGGGGGAGGAGAAGGGGACCGTGGGCCCCCACCAAGGGGGGAGGAGGATATCCTCGTAGATACCCTGGGGGATCTTTCCGAGGAGGAGGAACCCGACCCCATACATATCTCGCGGAAAGTCCCCACAAATGCGGGTACCCCTACCAACTTAGATTTTGATTTTCAGAACCGGGGGGGGGTTTCGGAGTGGTCCCCCACCCGTCCAAGCGAGAAGAGGGGTTTTTCGTTAGCCCCGACGGCCCCCGGTCTGCCCACAATGGAGTTTTTCCCTTCCCCTAAGGCCGCCAGACAGCGGCAAGCCACTAACAAGTCTCCCTCTCCCTTTTCAGGACAAGGGACCAGGGAGCAAAGAAGCAATAACGCCCCCGGGGGGGGCAGCCCTCTTCACGGCCCAAACGCACATGCAACAAGCCATCTTGGCTGAGAAACTTCGTCTCATCCTAGGGGGGAGGGATGTTGTGTTCTGTAAAGCTGTGCCTTTAACAATGTACCTTTGCCATGTGTTACCAATGTAACCTTTCTGTGTGCAACATTATAACCATCAGATGTATCAATGTAACCTAATAAGGGGACGCGAGCTAGTGACCACCAGAGGGCAGTAGCGAGCGTCCAGCTCCCATGGATCATAGTCACCGGGTTCAGCAGCGCAGGAAGATTCCCCGCGACCTCCTCACCTGGTCAAGAAGGGCGTGACCTCCTACGACGTCACGCAGGCAGCAACCAATAGTCTGTCGACGATCCACATTCAAATGTATAGCCAGCTGTATATATTGAGCTACTCATCCGCCATTACCACATGTTCCTCCGGGTCATCATGCAATAAACCTGTGTTAAGCCAACCCTTCGGCTGTTTCATTGTCTTTGGTCCCTTACACTAAAGATGAGGTGACCAGTTCAAGCTGATCAGTGAGGGCAGGTGAAGAGCGGCGCATGGGATGGCCTGGTCTCGAGTTGACGGGAGCCAAGGCCCAAGCCGCATTCCCCACATGGTTGCTCCAGTGGCTCAGGTCAGACTGGCTACTCCAGAGAAACCGCACGTGGAAGGGTCATCAAAGGGAAGTGGTGAGCAACGGTCGCAGTTAGCTCAAGCTTCACCCTCACCTTTGCCGCCTGAAGTCGCTGTGAGTAATGTTACCGTTTTACTCCAACGTAGCCCCAGAATCGTCATAAAAGCTTTGACGCAGCCAGGACAGAGAACTGTTTCGTTAGAACCTGATTCTATAGCTTTTCAGTCTCCCAATACTTTACAAGCTCTGGCTCTGGTATACCAGAGGTTCCAAGGTAAGCTCTGCTTCTGACAGTCTTCTTTGTTAAGCATCTCTTGTATATTGAGATCTGTGCTCACAAACCAGGAGCTTTGTAGCTGTCAATCATGGAAACATCAAACTGTCTTCATTCATCTTTCATGTCCCAATCAAACTATGGACTGCCAAAATGAAGCCATTTTCTTCGCTTTGTCGTTGCCCAAAACCTAGCCCTCATTGGTGCATGTCTCTGGCAGCAATCAACAGACATTTAGGGACTCCCACCCTCAGTCTATTCAAGATCCTCCAAGTGATGTTGGGGAGGTTGAGATCCTCAGCTATAGCCTCCTTTAATGTTGTTCCTTGTTTGGTGAACTCCTTCCTCCATCTTCTAATTTGGTTTTGCTCTTGTGTACCCTCAAGAATGTATGTTCTTACCATAAAGCTCTTCCTGGATCTGCTTCCTCCATCTTCTAATTTGGTTTTGCTCTTGTGTACCCTCAAGAATGTATGTTCTTACCATAAAGCTCTTCCTGGATCTGAGCCTGTGGACTTGAGGCTCATATCTGTTCAGAAGGTGTTGAGGGTCATTTTCCTGCTTAGCTCTCTCAAACTGTCTTCATAAAACTTTCCAATAAGTATAAATCAGCATCATTTGGTATAGTTTTTGGTTTCCTTATACATATTTTCATGCAAACTAGCTGGTTTTCTTTACAGTCTTTTTTTAATTTTTAACTTTAATAAATCTAACTGGATGATTGGAGTTGATTCAAGTCTTAGTGGCACCTTCCAAGACAGGTAGTTATGGACCATTTGGATTACATTTTATCAAATAAGACATAGAGGAAAGACAAAGTTTAGCAAGTTATTTTTTAAAGGAAGTAATTAGTTCTGAGCCATGCAAAAAACTAAGTTATAGTTACAGTTACGGTTTTAAAGAAATAGCTTTTCCATTTCACATTTATCAAAAGAAACTGAAATAGTTAGTGATAATTGTCCACAGGTAATCCATGGCACCTGCTGCTATCTGAGATTTGTGAGACAGTAGGCATAGAGGTGGTGGGAACACAAGCAGCAACAGGGCAACAGTGCATGTTCAGACACTCACGTGTGCGCACACCCATCAACCCAGTGGCAGGCAGGCAAGAAAACACATTATGTCAATATCCTGTTGCTAACCTCAACTAGAAATCACTCAGTGAATCTATTTTTAATGGCAATTCAACATTTATGGAAACCCCATTGAGGCCACCGGATCTTCTTTGGTTGGGATAAGCAACAGGGTACTGGCTGTAGCAGGAAAAGAACAAAGGTCCTGTCTGCCCCTTCCCTCTTGTCATGAATAGGCATGAGTGGGCTACTTTAGAGAGTATCTGGAGCCTAAGGCACATGCAGTTTGCCCCAACAAACCCAACCATGGTTGGTTAGGCCTTCGCGTTCTTTGTTTTTGCAAGAGATACATTGATTACAATTCAGATGGTAAGCCGGCTGGCTGGGTGTCCCTTTCTCATGAAGTACATCCCGTACCTTCCACAAAGGTTTTGCTGTCACTGATTCTGGGTTTAATGGTTTTCTCAATTGCCTACAAATCTGGGGATTTTCTTTATCCCCTGCTTAACCTCCGAATAAAGAGGGTAACCCTGGTTTGTTAACAAGGGAATAAATGTCCGTGTTTGAGAAAGAGGTGCGCTGGAACACACGTCCTGAATTTGCTTGCATATTGCTTCATCCTTTTTTTAAAAAAAAGGATCACCAGACTGCAAATAACTTGCCTCCACTTGCCTTTTGAATTGGTAGTAAGAACTGGGTTACTGTTTGTGATCAGGAGGACCTTAGCTATGCAGACCATTCCCCACTCTCTTGGTATATATTGAGCTTGATGCTTAGTAGATTTAAAACAGATCTTCCTTCTTTCAGTACAGACTGTAACTGGGGTCATGACCCCTGCTTACCAATGTGTTAGGAGAAAAAATATTTTCTGCCCCTAGATGGTGGTATTAAAAGCAAATAGTTCAGAAACTTTGGTGGCCAGAGGTGTAAAGAAATAACCCCGGCTTGGAAAACACCTGCTTTTCCATCTGGCTAGTTCAGGGGGTTCCCAGCCTTTTTGAGCTGGTGGCCAGGTCACGCTCCCTCAGTCAGCTTCGAGGGCTGGATGGCCATTTTGCCCTGCCTGCATGATGAGGGAGGCCATTTTGTCCCAATAGCTTCAAAGGGGTGGTCATTTTGTTTCTTGAATGCCATTAGAGAGGTTGGGGCCACATGAAATGGCGCCACAGGCCTTAGTTGGTAACCCCTGGCTAGTTAGTCTGCGTGTCTCCTTCTGCACATTTAAGCTAGGTTGTGATTGTGACTTTGGCAAAATGACCACAAGCTAAAAAGCAGCCCTGTGTGTGGCAGCTACAAATGCATGCTTTTAAAAGCTTCAATGCAACACATTTTAACAACCTTAAAAAAGCACATAATAATAATCTTAAAATTCCTGAACTGGAAGAGACCCTATGGATCATCAGGTCCAGTTCCTGTCAAGGAGGCACAGTGGGGAACTGAACTCCCAACCTCACCTAAACCACAGAGCTATCCAGCACTTCTTATGTTTGTCAAATGAAATTTATATTTCTCACTTTTTCTCCAGAAGGATTAGCTTGGATTCTCAGCTTTCCAACTTTATCCTAACAACAACCCTGAGAGGTAGGCCAGGCTAACAGTGAATGAATAGCCTAAAGGCACCCAATGAGTTTTGTGCCTAAGTGGGGACCTTGAACATGCATCACCCAAATTCCAAGCCAGCTGTCAGATTGCTGCATCACATTGCCCTGTTATTACTCTAGTCCTCCACCGCCACCCCTTCTTTTCTGTGCCAGCTTCTTCCCATTTTAGTTGTTATTTCTCTTCAGTAGCAATTTCTCTTCACATATGCCTTGAGCTGCTTTGTTACAGTTTTAAGGAGGAATGATTTCCCACTACCATTCTGTAACTCAGAAGTTCCCAGTCTCTCTCTCTCTCTCTCTCAGACCTGCTTAGGTTGCCCACATCCTGTACCTTTAGACCACAGTTCCCCTCCCCCTTCCCCAGTTCCCTGACGTTGCCTGCCCAGCCTTTCCAGGAATGTCATGAAAACGTGCACTGGATGCTCCTGTTCATCAAGCCATCCAAAGTCATGTGGGCATGTCCAGTGCCAGGCTAGAGCAGCTTGTTCTTCTTCTCTTCTATGAGAACCTTTGAGATGCCTTCATGGCTGGGATAATTGGAGGCTCTATAATTACTCTCTTGTATTGTAGTCACTGGGATCACTGGCTGCCAAGGCAGTCCTCAGAAGCAGCTCCTCCAGTGGCTTAGTGGTTAAGACACTGAGCTTGGAGACTGGAAGGTCAGGTTTCGATACCCAAAAGCTGCACAGGGACATGAAAAGAGCCTTATTTAGGTGTCCCCGGAGTTTCTCCAGCAGAGTAATCTCTGATACCAAATTATTATTATTTTTTAAAAGATGAAGCCGTTATACTGCACAGCCCTCCAGGTTACAAAGAAAGTCATACTTAGAAGCCTTTACCACATGTACACATGCAACAAGTATATCTGTAGCAGCATATGCTACATGAGTAACACAGTAGTGTCTCACAGCTCATAGCTCTGAGGGTAGTTGATGTATATTGTAATAGCTGATCCAAGACACACATGAAGTAACATGGAGACCATCCAGTCAAGTTAATTCGTGTCCTGGCCTCCTCTTGTTACCATGCCAAGACAAGTGGGAAGAATCTGACAAATATCTGCTGTGCAAATGATTATGAGATGGCATAGCCAAGTTACCTACAGGACAACTGCTGAACAAAACGGCTTCAACTGCTGCAATAAATTCTAAAGACAGATTAAGGTACCAGAAACTTGCAGATTCTCCCTGGAGCTTGTTTAGTTTGTTTCCCATAGGCAGCCTGAGGTGAATGTCTGACAAAGTGGACTTGAACCACGAAAGCTCACATTAAAATTTAACAGTTAGTCTTTAAGGAGCAACAATTTTTTTGTTTTGTTTTGTTTATTCTCTGATATGAGGTGAATGGGTCTCTTATATGTAAATTTTGAGATGAAGCAACCTCAGCTTGGGCCACGATATGCCCCTGCAGCTCCCATCAGATGTACGGAAGATTGTTGCAAAGCAACTCTACCAAGTAGCGTCTGGATCTTGAGTAGGTGGGTGGGCAGAGACCAGAAGAGAGAAAGCTGCAAGTGTCCAAACAGTATCCCCTGGTGTGGTACAACACAGGTCTAGCCTCTAGGCACTGTCATTTACAGGGGTTGGCCTGCACAATTTTCTAGAAGCACCAGGAAAGGTTGAGCATGGGGGAAACTCCCATAGGTGATGATCATCTGGAAATCTGTTTCATCATTTCTTTCTCAAGGTATTGAAGATAAGCTTGCATTTCTGGTCCATGGTTATTTTCACACGAGGTTGCCAAAGTAGGGAGAGAAAAAGAACCAGCCAAAAGGTACTCTTTTAAACCATCATTCCAGGCACAGGATTCCTGCACTAGCAAGCATCTGACTTCTGTCTTTGAATTGCTGTTGTCTAAGTGTTTATAAACATGTTTATTTATTTATTTATTCAAATTTGTATTCAGCCCCCCCCCTTGCTTCATATGAGGCTTTGTGGGTGGGGGCAAGTTAAAAATTGGGGTGGGTGGAAAATAATTGCTGCTATCTAGTATAACTGGATATAGTTCCAATGAAAGGAAGTGACAGCATCACATGCAAGTTTGCATGATACCATACACACCAGGGCCACTTCTATTATTTCGTGCATTTCAAACAAACTCTTTGTTCTTCAAGGTTTAACCAGAACATTGGACCGATTTGGGAATGTTAAGCTGGTTATGCACAGCTAATGTAACTCAAGGTGGTCACTCAGTGTGGATTAAAGATTTAGAACAATTGCCACTCCTGTTACAAGGCTGGCATACAAAGAGCCATTATGGTATAAGGACAACACTCTCTGTTTATTGCTGTTGGGCTGAGCGGCTGAGAGCCCCGCTCCACATGCCAGCAGAAAAGCTTTGTTGCTTGTAGATTGTTTGTTTATGTAAATTGAAATGGTGCATTTTATTATGCAACAGAAAGGACTCGAAATGACAGGGACACTGCTGATTGGATAGCTTCCTAGAAAGGGAGCATTGACAAATCCAGATATTGTTACTCTATTCCTTGCGTTGGCTCCAGGAACTTTAGGAGAAGAAGGTTGTTGACTTTTTTATACTCATACAATTTGCAAAAAAAAAAAAAAACCACAAAAAAACCCCACTTGTGGCCAGTCAATTAATTTGATTTATTCTGTTTTATTGGATATCAGAGCATCACTGAAAGGATCCTTGCAAGGGATAAGTCAGATACTGCAGTCGTCATGACAGAAGATGTCCACATTCCAAACAGCACGTCTGAATATAACAGGAATGTGCCTTCTGAAAAACCTAAGCTACAGGTTATTGATATTATTGATCAAATAGCAAATTCTGTCAAGGGCTTTCCTTGTGAAACTACAGAGCCTGAGCCTTCTTTGCTATTTACACCAGAAAATCAAGAAGGAGTCAACCATTTAATAGAGGATACTATACACGAAACGTGTGATGTTGAAACACATGAAGCTTCATCTGCGGTGAAAGAAGATCAAGGTAAAATGTCATTGTGTCATTTCCCCCTTCCAGTTGCCCTGAAAATAAAATCAGATCTTTTATACATCATGAGCTACTAAAATAAGGCTGTTTTGAAATGTGTGAGTGTGTGTTTCACCAAGCTTTATTTAATTTTTAAAAATCTTTATAAGTAACACTATCTAATTATTGCATGTGAACAAGTAACAATGATGAAACCTTTGCTGTCATATCAAGGATCTGCTCAGTTGTCTTACAGGTATAAATTTTTAGAAAGCAGATGTGCTTCTGGTCCTAAATATGACCTGACCAAAGTTATATAATCTTTGATTCCCATGTAGAAAAGAGCATTTAGAACAGATTTAAGTATATTTTAAATGCTCTTCTCTCCGTGGCTTAATTGTTGCTAGATTGTGCCCAAGGTGTGGAAGTTCCGTTAACTTTTAATTGAACTCTTTCACAATCATCTAGCATGCCTGCAAAATGCACTGATTGCCGTGGAACATATTTCTACTATAATCAGCACAAGGTGAAGCTCTAACTAGAAGATAACTCCAGGCAGAGAGGTTTAAGTTGAGCTATGTGGCTAGAAGGATCCATAATTACAACTGTAATCACTGATAACATTTTAGAAAATGTCATTTTTAAAAAATGTTTTATCTTCTAAAGGAAAGCCAGAGGGAAACAAGGAGAGAAAAATTGTTAACTCTTCCCAGGAAACAAGACAATGGGAGGAAGATGCAGGAGAAGGTGAGAACTATAGCTTTTTGTTGTTGTAAATTTAGAGGAAAATAATAAATGTTGCTATGTGTACAATCTTACCAAATTGAAGCAGTGTATGCCAAATAATTCTCATGTGTTTTTAAAAATCAAATCCTGGTGGAGTTTATTTAAATATATAGTTAAATCTCTCTCCCTGAAATCAGCTGAAGAGTTGACGTTAGCTAGATTTTGCTGAAAGTTTGAAGTTAGCTGGTGTAGAGCAATTTCTTGGGCACAAATATACAACTGTGGGTTATTTCCCCCACCATATTAAGCAAAATTCCATGAAGAAATAATTCCCCCTTAAATGATGTCAGGGGCACCTAAGGAATAAAGGACAGTAGGAACAAATAAGGGGATATACAGATGATTATATATATATATATATATATATATATATATATATATATATATATATATATATATATATATATATATATATATATATATATATATATATATATATATATATATATATATATATATATATATATATATATATATATATATATATATATATATATATATATATATATATATATATATATATCCCACAGCTAGGGCTGTTTAACTGTCTCTCTTTTTCTGCCCTAGTGAGCCATTCCGCTAGCTAATAGATTAATTTGCTTGCCTCATTTGCCCTTATTTCTGAAGAGAACACACAGCTTCATTAGGAGGAGGGTGATATCCAAAAGCTACAAACAAATAATGCCTATCTTAGAACCAAATGGCACCAACATTGAAATGCAAGCATATTATCTGAGTTCTCCAGAATTTTTCAAAGGACCACTCTGGCCCTTCAACGGGGACCAGTCAAAAAATAAGTGTGCCAGTCATTTTCAGGAGTTTAATCAAGGCTAAGGTAATGTAGAGGTAAATAGACAGCAAACCAGTTGGCGGGGGGGGGATGGGGTAGAGTAAACCAACAATACTATCATCCAATGCATCACTCTATAATAAAATAAATAAATCCTATTGTGTTCAGGACTGCAGTCTCAGATATATGCATATGCTGGGGAGATGGAGTTACTGGGTATGCATTTTATAGCCATCGGATGAAAAAGGTAGTGACAGGAAAGTACACATTTATCTGTTGTTGACTTGGTTCTTAGCATTTTGAGAAGCCAGCTAATGATAAATGGAATCCCCCCCCCATGCCTATCTAGAGACACACTGCTGTGCAAGCTCACAATAAAATCTATTAATATTATTTGACATCTCTCCCCCCCCCCCCCCCCGCTTTCTGCAATTCCCAGGCACAGGCACTTTATCTCAAATTTGCAGACAGCTTTTTACTACCTATCCAATTTAACCTAATTAATACTTAAGACACCACAGGCAAAAGTTGAATGGAACGTTTTGCTGTAACATTAAAACATCAATTAAGTCACAGAGGAGCTGAAAATGACAAGTATATGACACCCATCTAAAATGACAAGGCTTGACATCTTTTGGAATAATGGTAATGCCATTCTAGAAAACATCATTTCCTTAAAAATATAATATATTTAAAATATCAAAAGCAAAAACTCAGACCTTGCAATGGTTTTTTTAGTTTAAATAAGCAATATTTCTAAGCTGTGCAAACATCCACTGAGACTTCACGTGTCATTAATCTGTATGATTAATCCTACTAGTGCCTTGATACATTTGTTCCACAATAAAAAAAAAAGAAATGATTGCATGGAATGATAGGAAGAACATCTGATGAATCTCTTCTAGAAAGCAATTGATGTGGCATAGGCTAGAGAAGAGCCTGCAATATGGCAGCCATCTTCAAATGGATGGGCAAGGTAGAGAAGCAATGCTCCTCAGCAGGCGATGGGGATGGAAGTAGGGTTGGTACATCAGGAAGAAATGAACTGTTGTAACATTGGAGAGGGTGCTACCAAAATGATCTGAATAATGCACTCCTACTGATGGATGAGGTTTGCTTCTTGGGATTGCTCTTAGATCCAGTATTACTCCTACAAGGCTGTTTCAGCCAGGGGAGTCTTTGCCCAGTTCCAGTAATCCGAAGAGTCAATGGCTAAGATCCAGCAGAAACTCACCACTAATTTAGGCCCACTGAATCAGTGGGATCTGATGAATCAACTCCCCTGCAAATTCAATGGGCCTACTCTAATTGTGCCTTACTATTGCATATCAGTCATTACATTGTTTTCATAAACCATATTGTACCTCCATCCTGTAAAGATTGAGAGTCCCAGGGAGCTTTTATCATTGTTCCATTCTCACTGTTCAGTCTTTATGATCTGGAAGATGTCCTTTCAGCAGCTAATCTAGTTAAAATCTCTTATTTTGTATTACTAAAGGGTCTTCTGTACCACATAGCCTTTAAGGGCTGGTTCAGAGATCAGATATGTTGTTCAGGTGGTTTGACTGCCGATAAATGTACAGTATGTAGTCATCATCACCCTCTTCCAAAAAGAGATTTAGCTCTTCTTGGAAGAGGGGTGGGGTTACAGGCATAGTTGCTTTTTGATGAAACACTGTACCCTGCATATGGATCTCTAACTTGTATTATATAAAAACTCTTAATGGAGTTCATTGTTTAGAAAAAGGTTATGGGTGGCAAAATCTGCTGTTTTGAAGAAAAATGTTTGTCATAACACACCAGACGTTTTGGTTTGAGGCTCCCTAATGTACTGTACATTGGTTTTAAATGCACAACTCCTGATGGATATCTTTGTTTGTTTGGAATTAAAGGGTCACAGAACTTGGGACATTCCTTTGAAGAAGAATGACATGATGAAGCCAACAGTAACTGAGCAATTGTAGGATGATGCTGTGGATCTCAGTGCACCATCTTACAACGGCTTAGTTGGCATGTTAGTACTGTAGTTAGAAATGCCCAATGGGTGTAAAATGATATTTTATCATGTTGGGGACCTTGGCTTTACCTCATTTCTGAGGCCAATGTTAATAATCTCACTTCTGGGAAGATTAAGCAAGTGGTGCTCTTGTTGTGTATAGTCATGTCAAACCCCAGTCCTGGATTAGGCGCATGGGTAATGAATACTTCCATTCATGATATAACATACAGGAACATAAGGGGACCCTAGTTTTCATAACCACATCCTCCCCTGCCCCCTTACCACTAAAATGGCAGCTGAATGATGTGCAGACAGAATTTTTTTTAATGGAGTCCTGGTGGAGTTTATGGATAGGGAGAACCCCTTGGTTTCTTAATTTTTTTTGAGATCTGATGTAAAGTGGTTGAAACATACTTTGCAAAGCAACAGTACATGATGGAGGAAAGCACTGGATGACAGCTATACACAGAAGTTAATCCCCTCCAGTTCAAAGGAGCTAATTCCTATGTTGGGTGTATAGAGGAGGTTTAATTGCCTGCTTAAAATGTCATTTTTAGGCCTCAAGATTCTGCTAAGCGAAAAAAGGAAATTCAAAAAAAAAAAATCTCCCCCCTCCCCCCATGTTTTTTCAAGCCTATGCAAGTTTATGTAGACATAAACCCCGTAAAGTGCAATTGGGCTTACTCTTAGAGATGGCAAATGATACATTATTTGCTACTGGCCATGCAGGTTAGGACGTCAGGATTTGTAGTCCAAAAAAGCAACTTGCCTTTGCTTCCTCTCTGAGAAGTTTTCACAGGATTGTTGCTTTGGCCCCATAGCCAAAAACCACTTTGGTCTTCACCCAAAGTGTTGTAAACGGGGCAAAATAATAACTTGTAGTACTGAACCACAAATGATCTGACCTTTTAAAAGGAAGTTAAGGTCCCTTCTACCCATAAACTGTTTTCACCAGGAATGTCAGGCAGATGCATGCCTTTGGGTTAATGTATATGTCCATTGAAGGGTGAGGACTTTAAAGTACATTTGATAGCCAACCTTCACCTGCAACCTCAATGCAGAAACACACCAGTAGACATGCTACCCTGTACTTCAGTTTGAATTTGCTTTCATAAAAAAATAGGTCTTTGTTTTCCCAGTGCTTGGTAAGCATGTAGTTTCTCAACTTTCAGCTTTCGTTATTGATGTTTCTTTCCATTTTGCATAACCAACACTGGCAGACATAGCCACCCTGTTCAATGGTGAGGTAGGATGAGAGTCACGTCTCTAGAAGGCTGAAGGTTCCTCATTCTAATCTGAATTCCTGTGTAGTGCACTGTCCATACCTGTCAAGTATCCCATTTTGGCTGGGATTTCCCATAATTCACTGCTCCATCATGCTCCTTCCTGCTGTCATCCCGTATTTGAACGGCCAGGAAAGGGGTTACTGTGCATGCGCGCCACTGCCTCTGACGGGCATGCATGTGCATTAACCCCTTTCCTGGCCAAAGGGGGTTCTGTGCATGCACACAGGGGTTACTGCACATGCATGTCACTGCCTCTGATGTCAGAGGTAGCGGTGCGCATGCACCAACGCCAGCACCCGGAAACCTTCCTGTATTTGGACACCAGCAATTTGACAGGTATGGCACTGTCTGCCATTTAACAATGGTGGTGGGGTGTGAAGAAGAATTGTTGAGAACACACTACAGCCAAGCCCAGTACCCAAACTGTTGCTGTCCTAATATGTCAGTCAACAGCTGCAGGACAGTTGCTTCAGGCTGCCTACTAAAGCATCCCAGAGACAGGAAAGGGGAAAGAAAAGGCAACCTGTTGGCTAGCTCCCTCTTTGCCTATAGGGCTGCACAGAAGGTTACTGTGACCCAGAATGGGCCAAGGAGGGCTTTTGCAGAGTGCTGCACGGTTACCAAGGAGTTAGTGAAGGTGGCGTTCAAAAGCTGGCAGAGCAACCGTGTAAGTCCTGGAAAGGGAAGTAGGGCTGGAATGATGGGATGGAGGAGAAGAGAGTTGTGCATATGGGAATGTGATTGATCAATGGGTTATGTAGTTGTGCCTCAATTTTTGAGTGATGGATGGCGTTTGTGTCACGTGTGTTCAAGAGAGAAAGATAGCAAGAACCTGTTTAGGCATGCTCCAGAAAGAGAAAACTGAATTGCTTTGGTGCACTTCCAGAATGTAATATACAGTAAAACCTTGCATAAAGAGCACCTCGCTCTTAAATATATATTTAAATAAGAATAATACATGTACAGTAGTGTCATAACTTGTGTCTAGCCAGGTTATCGTGCTATGGTAATAGAATAGACCATACTGCCAGTGACTCAACGCCAAGTGTCAGGCAGTGGTTAACTAACCTGACAACCCTAAGGACTTAACGACCTTGGGTGCCAAAGTCCATAGGGAAGGGTGATGGTTCCCAAGTGGATTAAATTCCACTTGAATCCATCTTGATGGAGGGCAACAGTTTCATCAATACTGGCCTGGGGCTGATGAGGACCTTGTGTACCAAAAGGGCTCAGGAACAGAAAGTGACTCACGGAACTAGATCAGTGGTACGGGGGTCATGCTATGATGTGGATGGCAGATGAAAGGCCACTGCATTATATTCTCAGAACAGTCTTCACGGCTGATCACAATGAGGCTCACCAATATTCGGATTCAGATATAGCAGAAGAAGAAGAAGCATAATAACAATTAAAATCCCCAGTTGCCTACTTCCTGATTATAAAACATTTTTACAAGAAGAGAGGACAGTGTAGTGACCATCATGAACCCCCAGTGATGGGCTTTAGCATACTTAAGTGCTGCTCCTAGTCTTGTTTGGCACTACTTTTAGCATTGCTTCTTTCCCTTTGAAAAGAAGGTGGTTTGTTGGTCTAGGATTAGACAGTATTATTGGAGGCAGGTAGGTTAGGAGAAAATGGTTTGGAAACTGTATTGAAGAACATCTAATGAATTTATGTCTGAAACAAAAGTGGTTCCAGGTTCCCACCCATGGCTGCTATCTGTAGCACAGTGGTTAAGATTTAGTACTGCAGCCTAAAACCTGCTCACAATCCTAGTTCGATCCCAGCAGGCTCAGGGTAAACTCAGTCTTCCATCCTTCTAAGGTCATTATAATGAGTATCCTGCTTATTGATGGCAAAATACTAAATATCCTGTGCCTCACCACTCTATGTACTTTCTGGTGGTATATGTGTAATTGCTATTGCTATCTGAGATCCCTCATATGAGCAACTCCCACTTAAGGTACCAATAGACATATATACGCTTGTCTGGACAGTTTCCAACTGTATGTATGTATGTATGTATGTATGTATGTATGTATGTATGTATGTATGTATGTATGTATGTATGTATGTATGTACAAGCACTGATCTATTCTAGTTGTTATGCTTTAACAGGGTCGTGTGAGGAGAGTCATCCTGTAACCATCAAGGAGCAGGAAGGATCTAAACAGGAAGAAAGGATTGCCCAGCCTCCTCAGGAGGAAAATGTCTGCAGCACTGACAAGGCAGAAGACGAACAGGAAGAAGAAATGCAGTTGAATGAAGCCAAGGAGCAAATGAAAGAAGAAACACTGTTAGAAGCAAAGGAAAATGCAGCAGAGGAAGAGTCAGAAGGAAGAGAACAGAAAGAAAATTGTAAGGGTTCAGATTCTCATCAAAAAGGGCCGGAAGGCAACAGCAAAGAATTTCTTCCTACCAGCCCTAGGCGTAAGTCTCTGACTGAGAAACCTGATGAGCAGCTAGGTACTCTTAGGAAAAGTGATATCTCCAGGCACAGTTATTCTCGATATAATACAATATCTTATCGGAAGATCCGTAAAGGAAACACAAAACAGAGAATTGATGAATTTGAGTCCATGATGCATTCATAAACTGAGGCAGAGCATTTGACTGGCATGCTGTAATTCATCTCTTTCTCACCCCATCACAATGCCAGGCACCTCTCCATGCACAATATCAAGTTATGAAAATGTCTCTTGTGGCTTTGATCCAACTAAACTTAGTACTGACTAAGAATGTCACCCTAGGTATCCTTCCTACTTTGGAGTAAAGCCCACTGACTACATGGAGTTCTCTTTTCATGTAAATATGCATTGGATTGGGCTGAAATCTGGTGTGTACTTTTCTGAAGTAAGCCCTACTGAATGTAATGGGAGTTACTCCTGAATAGATAAATGTACATCTGGGTTATAAATGCCACTGAAGCAACAAAAAAGTTAGTTTCCACTAGCTTGGTCCCTTTATTTCTTACTGGACGCATCAAAACTAATTTTATCAGGATTGGGGCAAATATGTATAATTTGACAATATACTTCAGAAATGTAACCACTTGTATTTTACTATGAAATAACAAATAAATATATGTAGTATCTATCAGCAGTTTGATAAATGTAGTACAGCTTGATTTAAAAATTTAAAACATTTTTTATGGTTCATTTTTGGTATTAAAGCTGAAGAAACGGTCTTGGACTAACAGATAATCTTTCAAAACCCCACAGAATATCAAAGTTGTTCTCTGTTCCAGTGATTTCCTGACAAATAGACTAGATGTGAGGATACAAATACTACAATAAAATGTTAACATTGCGATTTCTATGTTCTTTGTTTTAACAGGTTTGGTAACCTGGAAATATTTGACATCATCTGTGTGGTTGTCTGTAGAGTCACTCTGGAGCTAAAGTAACATAAATTTACACTAGCTAGTTCTGTTAGTCTTATATTACATTACTGAAACAGTAGTTCTGAGTACCAACATGGCAATCCTACTGATGTTTATGTGCGGTTTAGCCACAGTGCATGTAGCAGAACCTCTAAGTAAACATGTATAATATTGGATGAGTAGGCTGTAATCCTACACAGTGTTGCAACGGAAAGCATGTTTTATTGAACACCATGGATCAGGTATCAAAGAAATATCTTAATTATTGGATGCATGCTTGTGAAGATGCAAGTTCTGTCAGATTCCTCAGAGCTGGCCTAAAACAATTGGCTGCCTGAAATGAAGGACAAGTTTGTGTTTCTCCGCCCCATCTGCAGAAACCCAGCTACCGTATTTTACGGACTATAAAATGCACCTGACCATAAGACTCAGGTCAGTTATAGACAGGGCAGCAGCAGCCACAGCCACAGGGGCATCGTAAAAATGCCCCCATGGCTGTTTCTGGCGCTGTTGTTGGCCCATCGGCTGGATCCACAGGTTCCGGAAGGGTTGGGAGGAAAGATCCCTTCACTCTCTGCCATTCTGCGAAGCCCAGAGACTTTGCTGAAATCCAAAAAGTCCAGGGGACTTTTTCAATTACAGCAAAGGCTCTGGGCTTTGCAGAATGGTGGGGACCGATGGGATCGCTTTCCCAAAGCCTTCTGGAGGCAGCAGGCGTGGCGTGGCGGGGAGGTGGCCGTGGCATTTGGTCTATAAGACACACCCTTACTCCCCCCCCTTTTTGGGGAATAAGTTGGTCTTATGGTCCAAAAAATACGGTAGGTTGACAAGTGAGACTCACAAAAACACTGGTGAACAGACAAGGCTTTTTTCTGACAGAGGGAAACAGGCAGTGGATGCAACTGCTGGCCCTTTAAAGTCACCAAGCATTTCTCACCTAAGGTGTGACTCTTGCATTCTGCCTAGCACTAGGCCTGGACTGATTCAACCATTTTTTTTTAAAAAAAATGTCCAGGATTGTGCTGCACCTCATTTTATTAATAGGTAACCAAGATAAGCTTCTTTTTTTGGGGGGGGGGGGGAGAAGACACAGTTTAAAACTTTTCAGCATGGTGTCATACTGAAAAGTGTACTCCTTTGCAACTATTAATATGCTGCAGGCTAGTCCTCTTGTTTTTTGGTCACTCTACTTACACAGGATAGTCTGGAAACTGTAAGCAGCCATTTTAATATGCCTTGAATAAAATAGATAAGATAAGAGATAAGATAAATCTTTATTGTCATTGCCCCCTGCGGGAACAACGAAATTTCTCGGTTGCTATATATCAACTCAAATTGGACTTAAATATGCTAGTTATGTGCCATCAAGTTGAAACTGATTTACCTGTATAGCGACCCTAACAGGGCCTTCAAGGTAAGTGACATAACTTACCAGTTCTTGGGACTGTCGTGGCTTAGTGGTTAAGATACTGAACTTGACAACAGGAATATTGGCAGGTCAGCAGTACAAGACCTGAGTGCTGCACAGCAGAGTGAGCTCCTGTGAATCTAGCAGTTCAAAAGTAAGAAATTGCGAATAGATAAATAGGTACTTCAGTGGGAAGGTGAACAGTATTCCATGCACTCCAGTGTCTAGTCATGCTTACCATGGAAACATTTGCAAATGACTGGCTTTTGAGCAAGGGAGAACTTTACCTTTACCAGTTCTACTCCCCCAGTGAATTTTCATGGGCAAGCAAGGATTCGAACACTGGTCTCCAGCACCATAGTTCATCCTTCTTTCCTCTACACCACACTAGATACCCTCTTAAATATGCTGTTTGACTGTTTTTCCTTTTTTAAAATATACAATACAGCATCACTTTGGGGAAAAAACCAACCCTAACTGTCCTAGTCTCACAAGACAAGGTCAAACATAATTTCTTCATATATAAGTCAGCATCTGATGTAATCTGCACTGTGTACTAATATAGATTGATCTACAGTGTGACTGTTGACACAATGTGTAATATTTGTATAGCTGGTCTTAAACTCTTGGTAATTCCGCTGTTGTCATTCTATAGTTGGTACACTAGATTAAAAAAACAGGTTATGTACTATTCAAATTTTCTTCTTCTGTGTCTAGGCCAGAGGTGAAACTGCCAAAATGAAGCCACCTTTTGGTGAGTTCATTCTTAGCTGGCAACACACCGCTACCAGGGTATGCCCGATTGTGTTTCAAAAATACTACAATCTTTGAGGAGGTGCTTTCTGTGTACTCCTATTACTCAGTGTTTAGCATTTGGCATGCCAATAAAAATGAGGACCACAGGCGTCTAATTTCTATAACAGGATTTCAGCTTCCTTCCCTTTTCCCTGCTTTTCATGTTTGGCCCCAAATTTGCTCTGAGGGATGAATGCAGAAGTGAGAATTACAGGAGAAAGAAGGACATCCATCTTCACCTAGAATCCATTTCACTGGTACACAAACATATTTTATAGAAACTGTTTTTTAAAGTGTCAAAACTCGCTCAATGAAAATAGTTTATTTTCCTATTGATATAGTTCTTCTAGTACGTGCGATCCAAATACTTTTAAAAGCCTGCTGAAGATTTTTCTCTCTAGCCAGTAATAAAAATGGGAAAATTGTACAAACCCCACATACAATCTACTTATTGAGCCAACTGCATTGCTGAAGATGAGGGATAATGTTTTTTTCAAGCAGGAATAAAAGGGAAAAATTAGCAAAATTAGCTAATGTAATTACGTGCTGCCAAGCTGATTCTGATTTATGATAACCCAGGACTTTCTAGATATCAAATATTGAGAAGTGGTTTACCAGTAATTCCTTCTGATGTCATGCAGACCAAGAAGCATAATAGTGATTCCAGTTCCCAGCTCCTGGTTCCATCATACTCAGATGCCAGGTAACTCTTCTTTTTCAGGTGCTGTATCTGTTCCGACTATTGGCTATCATCATGGTGCTAGTCTTCCTGTTCTTAACTCATCAGAACAGTTCTTCTGAGGACATGCCACACCGGTCTCTCAGGTTCTTTAGCCATGAAGTCCATCCACGTCCACGGCCTCTCTTCCCAGGGATCTTTCCTTGCAGAGCGAGTTGGAGTATTCTATATTTTATGTCATTCCTCATGATATGGCCAAGGTATTGGAGCTTTCTTTGCTTAATGGTATTAAGAGTTCTTGTTCTTTATCCATTCGGTGCAATACTTCTACATTAGTCACATGGTCAACCCATGATATCCTTAGCCTCCATCTGTAGATCAGTGACTAAGAAGCATTTTTATTATTTGTCCTACAAATGTCTCAGAGTGAGTTACTGAAAGAGTCGGAGGATTATATACTTCATGTTCCTCATGATATGCCCAAGGCATTGGAACTTTCTTTGCTTAATGATCTTAAACAGTTCTTGTTCTTTATCCAGTGCAACACTTCTACATTAGTCACATGGCCAACCAGAGCCTGGTAGTAATGTGTTACAAGTAACAATAACATCTACAATGTATTCCTTTAATGGGTAATGAAGGCAAAAGCATTCCTTTTGCAACTAATTGGCATCCTTGTTATTTTCTATGTAATTAGTAGTAATTATTATTTTTTGCTGTTGTCTTTGGGAAAATAAAACACTTTCTTGTGGTGTTTTGATGCACTTTGAATTATAGGCTATTTTCTTACATTTTAGATAGATTCTCCTACAAAGGTACTAACAAAAGGAGTTATACAGTGGTAACTTGGATAAAGTCCGATTTGGATAAAGTGCAATTCGGATAAAGTTGCGGTTTTCATGGACACGTGATGAATCACATAAAGTCCAAACCCGCTAAAAATGGACATTATCCAAGGTATTTGGTACAGGAACCTTGGATAAAGTCCATTTTTGGATGTTATCCGATGCATCGCCCATTTGATTCAGATAAAGTCCAAAATCGGATGAAGTCCAAACTTGTGGAACGGAGTTTGGACTTTATCCAAGGTTCTACTGTATTTCTTTCTAAACACTTATGGTAATGTGTTACCTTTGGGGGGCTTTGAAATGAGTAACACAACATGGTAGAAAGTATGCTGGGGAAACACTGTTCCAGAGCTACAAATGTTTTAGATCCCATTCTCAGAACTGCACAGATCATATAAATGTAAATTTATGAGCAGCAGAAATCTAGTCTATTGCTCAATGTTTATTATGATATTTTCAGTGGAAAAATATGATTGTAGCTCCTAATCGTATAGACCAACTGATGAAACTGTGGCAGATTAGTAATATTTAGTTATGTCTTTTTATCTGCAATTATAAACTAAACACATTACATCAAATGCAGCAAGGAATATTTTGTTAGGCATATATTTTCAGACAGTGGCTTATTTCATAAGATCTGTCATGTTGGATCTAGTCCACCGGAACTGCCACAAACATTGTGTGTAGAAAATCATCTTCTATGCATGGAAAACTTCACACAAAATAAATGTGGGGGAGCTGGGGTGAAAGAAAAGAGTGTGCAGTTGGAACTGGAAGCTGGATTTATTGAGGTCAATGTCAGTCAAAAGGGGCCTATGTTACTGTGTAACTAAAAGGTTCTTTTATAGTAAGGTTCACATTTCTGGCAAGGTCAAACATTGTTTTGGTTTTTTTTTTGTTCATCATACAAAGCAATTCTTTATTGTCTAAAGAGAAAAAGAAACACAGTTCTGTATTGTACGATGTGGACACTAACCTCATTGTACCAATGCAACTTGTTTATTTGCTCTTTGGTTTTCCTTATGAGTTAACCTATAGTAGTAGTAATTATTGTTTGTCCTGCAGACATGTGAAGATTTCACATTCAATCTTATTTCACCCCGAGAATATGCCTCCTACTGTGTGCAGTTCTAATTTACTATAAATAGAAAAATGCTGGAAACCCATACATATTTTAAAAGTCCTTTGGGATTTAAATATGTGAGAGGAAATTAAAAGTATAATTGATTAAAAGTTCCTGGTAAGTAATGACCTCATTTTATTATCTACTTTGCTCTCCCAAGTGCCAAGGTGAACACTTACCTCTTTTTATCTCAATATTGCAGACGTTCAGCAGGTAGAGCTTCTACTATTCATATGGAATAGCTGAACCTGGTGCATATAGGTTACAGCTACAGAGGCACCTCTCCCAGGTCTGGGCAATTGCTTCTAAGAAGCATCAATAGCAATCACAAAGCAAAGTAATAACAATTATATACTGCCCCATGGTGCTTTGTGCCCTCTCTGGGTGGTTCACAAGTTAATTAGCATTTTGCCCACAACATGCTGGGTACTCATTTTACTGACCTGAGAAGGATGGAAGGCCAAGTCAATCTTGATCCCTGGTCAGGATCAAACTCACAACCTTTTGGTTGCAGGACAGCAGTTTAACCACTGCATCACCAGAATATGTTTGAAACCGTGTATTAGAGTTGTGGTAAGATGATACTCGGGAACACATCCTGACACCACAGCATGCTATGAGCAATTCATTCTTCCATGCTCTGACCCCAACATGTAACAACACAGAGACAGACAGAGGCAAACATTTCCTTTGATCTAATCTAGGCTATAGAAAATCTCCTTATGAGAACAGCTGATCAGGATTTGCAAAAATATATCTGTATATAACTGAATTATTACATTGGGCATTTTAAAACCTTTGCTTGCCAAAAAAAGAACAATTCAGAAGTTCAGACACCAGTAACTAAACTTCCTTTTGAGCATCAGTCTTGGTTTCTGAAGCCAGTGCAGAATTAATTGACATTTATACTCCAGCTTGAATATTTAACAGTGAGAATGCCTCACGGATTTCAATAGCTGCAGGGTAACAACTTTTTCATGAAGGCCCTTGCAAAAATGCTTCATTCATCCAGGTGAGGCTTTTTTTTAAACTCTTAATTCCAAGGCTGAGGTTGAGAAAGTTAAAGGATGAAGAAATTAACTGTTCACCAGGTTTCAATGTATTTCTGTTGCAATAACCAGTCATTTAAGATGTTAAAAGATTTTCCATTATGTGTAAGCATACTGGATGTAAGCATAATACAGGGTGTCTACTATTACGGTACCAGAGCTGTGTTGCGCGCTTGCAGCCCTGGACATCTAAGGGCATCACAGACCTGCTGTTGCTCAATTTTGGGTAGCTGAACGCCTCTTGGCCCTCAAAGCAGCTGGACACTGATAATTTGGGAATCACATGACTAGTTAGCATGCCAAAGTCCTGTTCATGGTCGGAATTAGCCAGACAAATCACTCCAATTAAAAAACAGCCATGCATTGTTATCATTAGATACGGATAGATGGGTAGTCTGTGGCTTACAAAGTTTAAATGAGAAATCTATATTTCAAGACTCAAGAGGGCACATTTAACTGAGGACAGCAATAAGAGCCCCAAAAGTACTAAATGGCAGGTCATAGCTGTAAGGAATGTGATAGTCAAAATTGCCACTCGTGCAATGCACTGTTTCAGCTACCTATTGAGGAGGATCATCCAAAATGGAGTAAAAACACTTGCTAATTTAGAATAAAGTCTAGCAGCATCTCTGTTACTCACGAATTTGGTTTTGAGATGTCATCACCTAACTACTACTGGTTGGCTACATGGCATCACCATGAAGGCTTCCACAGCATGGACATCTCTGGTTTGGTTTTATGAAATCATAATGTAAAACAGCACATCTCACGGATTAAATGACATGTATAGTCATACTGCTTATGGGGATGTACAGCTTGATCAACTGGGGAAGAAATAGTAAACGTAAGAAGCCACCAAGAAAAGCTTCTTTCTGTCCTCCGAAGAAACCCCCTTCATGCCTCCAAATTTGTGACTGGCACTAATTTGGGCAGACTTAATTAACAGATGCATGTGGCATTTATGAGGCTGTATTCTACATATCAGAATAAATAAAACAAAACAAAAAACACTGCAGCACTTTGAAAACTAACTACTGTATTAAATTTTAATGTTAACTTTTGTGGATCAAGTCCACTTTGTCTGAGGAAGTGGACTTGATCCATGAAAGCTAATGTTAAAATTTCACATTTACTCTTCAAAGTGCTACAACCTTTTTTGATTTATTCCATGAAGTGCTTGAAACACAGACTAACATGGCTACTATTCCAAAATGTTCTACGTATGTTCAAGTGTTGCATATCCAAAAACTGGTTGAAAAAGAAAAGCACCCCTGTGACAAAATATATCAGAATGAATGTTTTGAAACCGGGCAGTAACTAAGAGCTGTATATTATGGTGCCATATAATGATCATGAGAGTTGGCTGGATAGCATAGTGGTTTAGGTATCTGGCTGCGTAGTCAGAGGCTGGAAGTTCCTCCTGAGAGAAAAGCCAGCCTATGTGTCCCAGGGCATCCCATCCTCACCCCAGAAGAAGGAAAGGGTAAACCACTTCTGTATATTCTCTACCTAAAAAACCCTGGAAATGGTAATCATAAATCAGAATTGACTTCCTGCCACACTGTTAATATTAATTATAATAATCATGCGAAGAGCTCTATGAACCAGAAAAAAAATCATTAAAAAAACCCCAGGAAAACCTATGACAGATGCTAGTGAAATAATTTTTATGGGAAAAAAAGTTTTAAAGCTGATTTTAATAAAAACGTAATTTCCATGTTGCATAACATTCTCTTTTATCAAATGTGGTAAAATTAATATCAACTTTGACCATCAGATGCTACTTGGGCATATCAGGAAGAAATAAATTTATCTATTTAAAACACATACAAAAATCACATTATAGAAAATGTAAATACGTAAGAGACATGCTGACATCTGAAGAAAAGTACAAGATCATTTTAAAAAAAGTTTAGAATTAACTGTGTATTTATTTAATTATACCTTTGCATTCAGAAATGAGTGCCAAAAACTTCAATACAACTTATTGCTAGAAGGATATTTATGGGACTGCTGCTTAAGAAATCCGTCTTAGTCACATATAAAGGACTAGTTGCTGAGCTGTTTATATTGGGTTGGATCCAGTCATGTAGACCTATTTAAATCAATAGAATTAAATGCACACATAATTAAGTCCTGCTATTTTCAAGGACTCTGTTCTAAGTAGAGGTCCCTTCAAAAAGTTAGCAAACAAGATTTTTTTCAACAAGTTAAAAAAAGTACAGTACAGCCATTACAATGTAACCAGGAAATTTAGGAATAAAACATCCCAAGGTACTTCATTAAACTACATTTGAACCTGTTTCTATTATAAATAAGATATTAGATACAGCGAAGGAACATATTTTGGTCATTAATGCACCTGCAATGTGCTGTTTCAGGGACATGTTAAGAAAATTCAAGTTTTTATAAGGAGCCATTCAACAATTATGTGATCCTCAAGGGGAGGGGAGGAGGTTTGCCATATGAATTATAGAAAATTGTGTGTGTGTGTGGGGGGGGGTCAGGTTTACATAATCAATTTGGAGCTGTTGTGGTTTCGAAACTTGGCACATTTTTAGGTTTAAAAATGATCTCTGGGAATTTTGATTGGATTTGGGAAGATGATCTTGATGTACCCCTGGCAGGAGACGACAACGACTCTTAATCCTTATAAAGAAGATAGTAGAAGAACATTATCGGAACTTACTTGACATCCTCATTCCTCCCTGCAATAAATAAATAAATAAATCTCTTCACAAAGGGTGTGATGCACCGAGAACCCTCACCGATACGTTCTGCATTAGGCACCAATAGTGAAAAGCTCTAAAAACTAAAGTTTCAATACAAAAGCTCTGGATTACGTAATTTTAAATTTGGGGGGGGGGGGTGTTCTGAAGTGAAAATTACAGTCAGATTACATGGGGGAGAGGGGGTCAATTTCCCCAAAAAATGGATCACGTAATTGTTGAATGGCCCCTAAGTGGTGGTAATGCCTTCTAGTTCCTGTAGTTAAAGATGAAGAGTAAAATTTAGAGACAAGTCAGATTTTTCAAATACAAGTGCAGAGAGAAAGCGTGTTTTTATTTTCTCTTCTTTTTTCCAGCTATGAACAGACAGAGAGCATCCTCCTGCCCGCTTCTAAAATATAAGTGCGATTAGTTGCATAGGTGTTTGAATCCTTGTTGCTTTTGTGTATTTGAAATATGGCAACACATTTCAATGCTGTTTAACTCTACAGATTATCTCTATCTACATTCCATTGCCAAGACAATCAGTAAAATCTGCCCTTGATTGCAAAACATATAGTATTGTAGAACTGTGTGCAAGTTTCCAAAGCCAAACACACAGGTTACTTTAAATTGTAGTCTCACTTCCAGTTGCACATCTGAGCACTTTTCTATGCTGGGAGGTTATTTGTTGTGATTTCACTGAGTTTGTATTACATTTGAAATCACAATCAGTGCTCACACAGGAGCTGTGGAGTGATTTGGGAGTTCCCTATTTGTACTGGATGCAATGCAAATTGCATTCCAGCTCATAGCCCACCCCCGTTCTTTCCTTTGATCCCACTTCTGGCAATCTTTTTATGGTTCTTTATCTTGCCAGTTTTGTGTGTGGAGTTAGAAAAAGCAATCAAAACCACAGAATCAGTTTGGGCTTTGAAATTTCTCTCTCTCACACACATTCTCTCTCACACAAAACACTAAATTGAAATTTCCCTGCCATCTCCTTATTGGCTCAGTCATTGATCCAGTGAAAAAGTAAAAGGCTGCTCTAGCGCCAATCTTTCTCTTCATCTGAACTTCTGCTAATTCTCTTCTGTGGCAGAAGGAAAACAGTCAGGACTTTAAAATGTGCACACACATACATTCAATATTGGGATTCCCTTGTTTTCTTCCTCCCTATTCGCAGGCTAAGTGTGTTGGATTTGTTTCTCCATCTCAATGGCAACACCTTTTACTTTGATAGAGAAGTCCCTGAAAAAGCTCTTTCCAATTATTTGTTCCCAACCTGTTCAGATAGTGACTCGGCAATAAGACAAAAGCCTCCTCTAGTTATAATTTCACAATTTTTAAATGGAAGATGCTCGGGAGGAAAAAAATGGGGTTCCTGTTCTCCCAGCCCTGAACATCATGCCTCAAATGCCTACATCACTGAAATACCATCTATAGATGCACACCCATTTTTTTACAAGAAGAAATCAGAATGCATGAGAAAAAGCTGGATTGAATTGTTCTGGCATTTGGGGGGGGGGAGAGAAGTTTTCCCCCTCAGTAAAAAAAGAAAAGGACAGGTTGGGAGCAGAAAGCACTGGATTGATTTGAAAGCCAGCCTGTGTGTTATACAGTCAGCTAAAAAATAAATAAATAATCGAATTCACCCATTTCACGAGCAAAGCAAATCCACCGGTTTTTGCTGGTGTAGTCAGGCTCTGAGTCAAAGCAACTAAAAATGGAAATTGTAATTACAGTAGAGGCTCTGCTTGGGTGCATCAGGAAGAAGAAATGTTCCAGGCTCCATAGGGTGTCATCTTGATCAAAATGTACCCATGAACTTTTTGAAATACTAAGTCATAAATACTTTATTTTTCCAAGGGGGAAAAAACCCTCATTGGGTTAATCTCTGCAGGCCATTGTTCCAAAGGTTTTCATGTCACGAGTCCACAAGATTCTTCTGAACGAATAGGTCGAAACAAAAGTAAAATGCACACCTTTTGCTCAAATGTGGATAGAGAGCGCAACTGGTATGATGGTAATTGCAATGTGACCGTGACATATGGCTGCACCATGCCTACTAAATGACAGATGATGAAATGTCAGCACACATATAATGAAATTCATGCTCTTGATAAAACAGGAGTTTGCAGACAACATCTGTGTAATTAATCTGATGGTAACTGCAGGGCAGCTCTGCTGAAGGATGGCAAAGGTGGGAGTGAAAATCAGAAAGGCAGTTGGGAATGAAACTGACTGCAAAGTCTGTTAGGCAAATCAATATTTTGGCAGGTTTGGCTTGTCACACATTGTCAGCGTTGATACGTGATATGATGGTTAACGTTATACCGAGGCAATCTTGGACATAAAACACTCAGAACAGGCTGTAAACATTATGGATGATGAAAGCTTGGCTGTCATCTAAGCTTGCACTGTGAGGGACACGTTTCCTATACAAGATGGTAATCCTCAAATGGTTTGCTTCAGAGTCATCCTGCTGTATTTTTGTATAGTGAAGACGACAGGCAAAATCCAGTTTGAGGCCTTCTTAGACTAGGTCCAGTGAATAAATGGGACTTGTTAGTCACATGTAACTTAAATCCCACTCATATCAATAGGCCTGTTGTAAGGACTTGATAGCAACTTTAACACTGGTTGCACAATGTAGACATGGTCCTTCAACAAATTAACTTTGTACTTGTCTCATGCCCCATTGACTTCTCTGAAAGAGCCCTCACTAGTTCTGCAACATGAGAAGAAAAGTTGAATAATGGCTGCCATGCTTAAACAATAAGGAGCAAAAAGGACTTTATTTGGCTTCTTCTATGTTCAGCATCTTACTGTTAGTGTTTAGCAGACTAGATTTTTTTTGACTCAACAGGATTTATATCAGTGTTGATATCATTCAGCATTTGATTCAGTGGGTCTACTTGGTTGAGACTAGCAATAAAATACTGGCATCCAACAGAGGTGGCATGGGGCTAAAAATGCCCCATTTGAGCATATATATTCCGTAAAACAGAATAAGCCACACAGAATTAACATATATATATTTAAAATAACCTATACAGGTGAAACTCAGAAAATAAGAATATCGTGCAAATGTTCATTCTTTTTACTTAAAAGGTGAAACAAATATATGAAATAGACTCACTACATGCAAAGCGAGAGATGTCATGCCTTAATTCGTTATAATTGCGATGATCGTGGCGTACAGCGTACATGAGATTATGTGATGATTATGGGGTACATGAGATTGGGGGGTTGGGGTTTTCATAAGCGGTAAGCCATAAGCATCAGTATTATAGCAAAGTAAGGCTTGAACTATCTCGTTTTGCATGCAATGAGTCTATCTTATATATTTGTTTCACCTTTTAAGTTGCATTACTGGACTGAATGAACATTTGCACGATATTCTAATTTTCTGAGTTTCACCTGTAAATCCGTACAGTACATGCCACACAACCAACATGCCTACGTATTTAACCTATCACTCCATTATGCCAGTTTAGATTGTTGGTGGAAAAATGAGTTTCTCTGACGTTCCCTGACATCACTTCATATTCCAGGTGCACATTTTCATGTGAAAAGAACCAAGAAAATTGCTTCTAGTAATCTCAGGAGAAACAGATACTACTTTGTGGAAATAGAGGAAAAGATTGAAGACAAAGCTCAAAGGTCTGCTTTTGGAAGCTTTCAAAGTTAATTTCTCTCAACAAAATGTGACTTTAAGAGCATTAGTTATTACTTTTCAAATGTCAGCATATATGAACTCCTGGGAAAAGGCTATCATATGATCTAAAACCAGTAGTGAAAGGAGACCCTGCCACCCATTCTTTAAAATACCACCCATATCAGGGTGAGGTTTCTTTTGGTTTTACATGAAAGCATCCCAGTCCTATCACCTACACACGTGTGTTTAGAGAAATCATTCTGTCAAGATGATTAAAAAAGTGAGATCAGCTAAGTGTGTAACAGCAGCTGCTTTAAAAAAAAGGTATGAAGACAAATGGCATGGAATGAGCCAGCCACTTGTAGCAATGCAGTATTCTGAGCGTAAGTACCATTTCTTAGATACTTGTGGTTCCACGTAGCAGCATGGGAATGACAACGCTTCATTCTGTGCAGGCAGAGACTTCAGACAATTGTCTCTTCATCGATCAGACTCATCAAACGGGACGTCCCATAAAATATAAGCAGCTATACAATTTCCCCCTCATATATATATATGAGATTCCCATTATGGAGATAGGAACCTTGGTCAAAATCCACTTCTAGTGACATTCAAGAGTCCTGCAGTCAGTGGAAATACAAGATTCAACATATTTAGTTCTGTCATCCTGTTTCCAGTTTTGACAGCTCTCTAGCTTATGTGTAAAAAATCCTGGTGGATCTCTGTGTAACTAATTCTAGAGGCATGGAACCAGAGACTGTATTTCTGAACCTTCTAGGTATCTTGGCTTCAGTTTCTCTCCTTTGTCCTCTGAGATATCAGCAAGAGATCTGCCTGCTTGGTTTCAAAGTTATTTTCAACCATGTTTTCCAGAATACAAAGAGACATTTGCTATGACCCTGGGGGTTCACCTGGATACTACAAACCCCATCTGACAACTCCTGCATTCAGGCCAAGCATTTTGTGATAGACGTTTTAGACATGTAAATTTAAAAGAACCCCTTGTGACTGGTATTTTGATTTGTGGAGAGGTGAGGGAGCAAGGCAGAGAAGGAAAATGCTGGTGAAATTTTTGCATGTTTCTTAAATATAGGAGCACAAGCATAAGAATAGGGAGTTCTGTTCTTTGAGTTACTCTTTGACAGGTAAGCCTCCATAGATCTTGCCCCAGCCAGACTCCTGCCAAGCAAGCACCCCTCGAGGTATCATGCCTGACTTGCCTTGAGCCACACTAAACCAGCTGTGCTCTTGCTCCATCGCCTAATCTTCCTTTAAAGGTAAAAGTTATGCTGCTTTTAAATTGGTGGGTTTCAACCGTGGTTTGGAAGTACGCTGCCCATTTTTTGTCCTTGCCACTATCAGAGGTTCCACAGCTCTCATGCTTGAATTTGCTGCAGGACAAAGCAACTCTTGTGTCTTGTTTTTTAAACGTTTCTCTTCAGTTGGCATAATAATGTTCGAACTGCCACTTCTGATAAAGACTGGAGGAGGAACAAATGCTTGCCCTCAGGGCTTTCTGAGACTGATCCACTTCCAAACATGTGGCCCGTGGAAGGTGTTCTAAAACAATATGATCCATCTAAAGAGAGGAAAGAGAGATGATAGCAATGTAGTTTTTATGCATAGGGCTAATAAACTGGCACAAAAATTGGCACTAATGACTCCCCCCCCTCAACAATGTCCTTTCTTGCTGCCTCTGTTCAATATGTATGATTTGTTTATAAGATGAACAGGTATATTGGACTCTACCCAAAGTGCCTACCTGTTTTCGGAGGAGAACTTTGTTACACCTTCTGTGCTGCATAGCATGTTAATTTTCGGAGCAGAAACTCTGGCTGCCTGAATGGGAATTATCATGCAAAGGGAATAATCTCATATGGCATTTGCAACATAGGATAACTCACTGCAGGAAATCTTGGCTTTCATACTGCATTATTTCTCAGCTGATGAAGTAGAAGGACACTTACCTTGATGAAAAACAGGTTGGGTAATTTGTTAATTAAGTCCAAGTACTGAGATGCGAAATTGGATTATGAAATCATGTGGAGTTCTGGATACAAAGGGATTGTATTTAGACAATCTTTGTCTAATTTGACTGTCCTGTATTATGAACAATGCTGCCATTATCCACAAGGGAAGAAACAGGCTCACTTTGTGAACTATTACATTAAAAATTTGGAGCATTGGTCACAATAGTTTTTTTTTTAAAGTGAGGACCATGATGATGTAAGAAGCAATAATATATTAAGATATTTATTTTTTTATTATCCGCTGCAACAAATAGCCCTCTAGTCCTAGTGCTCAGAACTAAGTTTAAAAGCTGAAAATCCAAACTGAATATTATGGATGTTCAAAACAGATATAAAAACATCCCTCTCCCAACAAGTGATTCTCAGTGTTTACTAGTGTTATTTGTGGGGTACACAGCAAGAGCCTACTCAAAGATTGTGGCATTTTTAACCACAATTGGGCAAACCCAGGGAAAGGGCCACCTTATGCTGGCTAATTTTTCTCACACTAGGTCAAGCAAAAGAAACTATAGAATGAATTCCCCAAAAGATGGCTTCATTTTGGCAGTTTCATGTCTGGCTTAAACAGGGAAAAAATTTTATTTGTGTTTTCAGAATCTCATGAAGAAGGCCAGGGTATACAGTATATTGAATAGTTGTTGTTAGTCATCACCATCATCTGCTTGTTCCACACAAAGCAAAGGCCCTTGCCAGAACCAAAATCAACAAATGTTCCCACTGGTTTGTGTTAACAATCATTGGAAATATTAAAAGATCGGAGGGCATCTATCATGCTATGCTTTAGTGCAGGAGTTCCCAACCTTTTCAAGCTGGGGGCCGGGTCATGCTCTCTGTCAGCTTCGAGGTCCGGACAGCCATTTTGCCCTGTCTGCACAATGGGGGTGGCCATTTTGTCCCAACAGCTTCAAAGGGGATGGCCATTTTGTTTCTTGAGTGTCCTTGGAGGGGTGAGGGGCTGCATGAAATGGTGCTGCGGTCCGAATATGGTCCAAGGTCTTAGGTTGGGAACCCCTGCTTTAGTGGGAGATTTCTCGCATGGGAAGGAAACTGGACTAGAAGATCGTTGCGTCTCCTTCCAACCCTACAATTCTCTGATTCCCTCAAAAGCAAGGTAGACCTTCCCAGAGCATCATTTCATTACATTATCCTGGTGTACATCTGTGTTCAGGCATTTGTCAGATTGTGTGAAAGCACTAAGAGGCTGAGAGATAAGGTTGCAGCACCCCTTGTGTGTTTTCTTCCTTAGCCTCCAATCTTCCTGCAGTGAACAGAGAGATCTGAAGGATGCTCAGTTTGCATTCCCTTCAACACAAGAAGAAGTCACCTGGCAGTCAAATTCCCCAGTCACATGCATCACAGAATCCCCAATCTATTCATGTTCAAATGAACACATAGAGAATATCCCTTGACATTTTGCAGTGAAGAATGGGTTGTGACTGGAGGTGATGGGGCCAAAGTACACAACACAGTGCCTCTTTATTTATATAAAGCTCTTGTGCATTGATCATATATTTACCAATAGCTAGTAACTGGTAAATTGGTAACCTAAGTAATCCGTGACAAATGCTTTCAGAAAAGGAACATACAGTACGAAGGAATGTATCCACAGTATGGCTTTAAGATAAATGCTCTTTTATGCTTTCTTCCTTTCTACCCAGGGAGATACATGGTCCATTTAGAGAGGTTGTGTCAATATGTCATTTTCAATCCATAACTGTCATCAGAATGTCAGAATTTTTTTGATTAGCTGACATTTGCTAGAAACCCCCCAAAGCATTCCAAGTATTGCATTCTCTGAATTTGCTTGCTTCATCAAAACATTTCTATTTTCTGAAAAACTGCTCCTAGATTCTAAAATATCCAGAGAGTCTAATTTTTCTGCCATTGTATCCACATAAGTAAAACATGCAATGTGAAATTTCAACCTATTTAGGGAGGAATCATGACTAAATTATTAATTACAAAGAGCTATAGATTAGTGGAACTAACAAATTCATCATGGAATTTAGGACTGAAGAGATAACACTCTTAAAATCAAATCCACATATGGAGACTCTAACCTGAATGGGACCCTATTAAGTTCTACTACTACTAATAATTTTGTATCAGATATTACTCTGGGTTGAAAGGATTTTTAGGGGACACCCGAATGAGGCTCCTTTCATGTACCCAAGTGCAGCTCTCAGGTGACCTGAATATAGATTCAGGTGATGTTGAGGATCAAACTAGAGAATACACACAACATGTATTTAGGTGCTCTCTTAAGAGATAAAAATATTTCCTTTCATAGCTTATGTTTTTCTTCACCTACCTATTTTGCATTTAACATGCTTTGTTTCATGATTGGTCATTTGAAGGTAAACACAAGCTTACTTTGCAAATCTGACTGTAAAACATTTGTCTTTGAGAAATTCCCACTGTCACAGGACTAAAAGTCACAGGATTCCACAGGGAATACTCATTCCACATAACATCTATTTTGACCCTCCTTTCTAGTGATTAGAAGGGTGTTCATGGATCCTTGAAATATGGATTCAGTTCTCTGCTTGGATAGAAAACTCACTGGAAGGCTGTGAAAAGCCAAACCCAGTAAACCCATTCATGTGGATTCACAGAGACTTGGGCTTCTGGGAATTAAAGTTCAAGAACAGCTGAAGTGCCAAGGTTCACCATCATTGCATTAAGACATTTTAGGAGTGCAGCCCAAAATGCCACTCTTATGGCCATGAAGGAAAGGTGGGCTTACAAATGTTTTCAGAAACTATTGCAGCAGTATATCATAATCTCACAAATGGTGGGTTTAAAATGAAATAGCTTAATCTCTTTCCATTAATAAGAATTGGTAGTCAAGTAATTAGTGACAATGTAGCCTTCTTCCTTGCGGAAGCTATTAGAACAAAGTCACAGATACTAAATGAAGTCAAGCTGTTTGAGTCTCTTCTACCATATTTCCTATTGTCTTATACTCATGGTGCTAACCATTGGGAGAAGCCAAAGTTGAGGAGAACAGGGGTTAGTAGCCAGATCGCCTTCACATCCAACAGGGGTTAGTATATGGAAGGTCCCAGGTTCTATCCCTGTCATCCCCAAGTAGAACCAAGACTGAATCCTGTGCAGGCATCAGCAGGTTCGCACCAGTTCGCCAGAACTGGTAGCAGAAATTTTGGATGGGCCCACCAATCCAAGTTTACTTGAGAAAGCCTTGATGCTGGGAAAGGTGGAGGGCAAAAGAAGAAGGGGTCGGCCCAAAATGAGATGGCTAGATGGTATTGTAGACGCAATGGGCACAGAGCTGGGCGGGTTGAGGAGGATGGTGGTGGTGGACAGAGGTGCCTGGCGGGCAATGGTCCATGGGGTCGCAAAGGGTCGGAATCGACTGTGCGACTAAACAACAATTCGGGTGCAACGCAGGGCTTTTCACCTGGCCACACGCACCATACCACACCCACAATGCTTTTTCTTCATTTTAAATAGCATGGCTACCAGACAGCCTTGTAGAAGACAGGTGTTACGTTTCTAGAAAATAAATCTATCTTTTGGTTTCGTATGACAGCGACAACTTCAGGCTGCCTTTTTCCCCGCAGGGCCAGTACTCTGTTCCTTCAACATTCAGAGCTAACCTAATCTGATCTCTTCCCTCGGTGGATAAAATTGTATAGCACCAGTTTGCTGCTAGCTCAATCTTGTACAGGTGCAATCATCTGTGTCCAATTGTGTTCAACTGGGTATTATGGTTTTGAGGGGGGGGGAGGGAAACACAACTTTATTGTGAAAGTGACCAATCTGTCTTTAAGGCTCAAAGTTCAGCATTATATCAAAGGACACCAAGGGAACCTGACAAGCTATCTGGTAACTTAAATGACCAATCATTTTTCATATGCTTTCTCGAACACTTGTAGCCTCGACAAGAAGTATTTTCGTTTTAAAGGAGGTTTTGTACTAAGATTGTTTTTTTTTAAAAGGAACAACTGAAAGGAGCCTCAGTATCAGGATTTTGTACATGATTATTGACCGGATGCTGTAATTGCTATTATTCTTCCCTATACCTTTACTTTATCTGTCTTCAGCTTTGGTACTGAAAAGCGCTGCCAAAAATAAAGCAAAATAGATCCTTTCAGAACAGGAATAATGTTTTACTTTTTGCACTTTCACAGTGTACCCCCCCCAAATAATAATAATAATAATAATAATAATAATAATAATAATAATAATAATAATAATAATAATAATAATAATAATAATAATAATAATAATAATAATAATAATAATAATAATAATAATAATAATCTAAGATGTATAGCTCTGGAGACTGGAAACAATTCTAGTTGTTGTTTTTTATTTACTCATTAGATTGATTTTTGGATCTGAGCAGTTTAGAGAAACTACTTTTGATTTTTGCAGCATTATAAACGACTATTTTATGATGTATGGAAAGCTTTCAAGAAAGATAAATGTTCCCTGATAAATCGAAAGCATAATGCAATGCATTGCTAGACAAGGTTTAGCAAATCAATGAGAGAATAACAAAATCCAGTGGAAACAATCCACCTTCAAAAGAAGCCCCATCACCTCAATGTAACACAGAGTCAGCTGTGTAATATGTGACGTGCTGTCAAAGTTGACTGTAAATTATGGTGACACCAGGTAGGGTTTCTGAGGTATGTGGGATATTTAAGGTGTGATTTTTATCAGCTCCACCAGTTTCCATGGCTAAACAGGATTTGAACCCAGATCTTCTAAGACTTAGTTTGACACTCTATCCACTATGCTATACCAGCTCTCCCGTAGCCATGCTGCCTAGGGGAACTATAAGGTAAAGGTTGCCCTTGCTCGAAAGCCAGATGTATTCAAATCTAGGGTTCAGTGCTCATATCTGTTTATAGCCAAAGAGCCAGCGTCTACAGACGTTTCCATGAACATATGGCAGGCATGACTAGACATGGAACGCTGTTTAACTTCCCACTGAAGTGGTACCTATTTATCTACTTGCAGTTTCTTGCTTTTGAACTGCTAGGTTGGCAGGAGCTGGGACCGAGACGGGAGCTCACTCTGTCGTGTAGCACTTGGGTCTCAAACTGCTGACCTGCCGATCTTCCAGTCATCAAGTTCAGCACCTAACCACTGAGCCACCCCGTTATGTAAAGTGCTACTCTGTGCTGAGTTAAATAAGAAATCCATACTATCCAGAATTATTGGTCCTAAATGGAGTGAAGCCTTAACTTTCAATGGAGAAAATGTTAGCTGCATGCACCATGGATTAAATCAAAGGACATATTCCGCACCCTCCATTACAAAAATGCAGTAATTTACAAAACCCAACTTTTGGAGCTATAATACGTTGGGTCCTATTGTATAAGTTTTGATCCAAATTTTCAATACAAGATCCAAGGGTTTAGTAGATAGATCTTTCATTGTTTTCTGACAGCAAAGGAAAACAGCTTCATTCTGTTTATTTTTTCAATAATGACATTTCTCCCCTCTAAATCCCTTTGGGCTTTTCCTGTCTGCCTTTAATTGAACTCTTGGTTTCATCTCAGCTCTGCCTGCATTTGAATGGGATGTTTCTTTATTATTGCTTTAAGCTTAACTTTTTATATATTTGGATTGAATTTTTTGTTCTGTAGTTTTGCTTTAAACTGCTGCACACCATCTTGGGTGCCCTAAGGCAGGAACATGACAATAAAAAGCTATCCCGCTAGAACAACCATCCCAAATTCACTACCTACTATTAAAAAGTGTTGTTCCTTCACAGTGCAACACAAAGGGTATGAAGAGAAGACATTACAACTTCTCTTATTATGAATGCGCATTATCAGGCCTTTATCTCAAGATTTCTTCCAAAGTCAGAGTGGTACAGCCAAGCTATTTTGCTATTAAGTGACCAATTGGGGAAATCCTATAAATCAGCTGATCTTCAGCAGAAGCACCCAACGTATTGGAAATAGCTCAGGTTCAGTTATTCTCAAGCTTTCATAACATATATTCCACCAACCATTCTTACTACTACTGCTGCTACTACGACGAAACACCCCAGACCCCGCCATAATAGAAACAAAGAAAAAGCCTACTTTTGGTTCAAAGGGCATTTATGTTTACAGGCATTCTCTTATTATATTTATCATTTAAGATAAGCTGGCAAAACTGGGGGAACAGTGGATGAGAACACGTTGGATATCCAAAGTTACTATGAGCCTAATTAAAAGGTCACAGGAGGATAATCTTTGGGAAGCAGGTTGGGGACTTATCGAGCATTATGAAATTAGAACAGACTTTTTAAATGGAACTGAATTCTTGAGAGAATTATAAAAACCCTAGACTCCTCCATCCCAAGAATGTACCATTGGTTGAGAGTCACTGTAAATCATCCCCTCAGCCCCCACCCTTTTATATAGCAGAGTGTGGGCACATCCATACTTGGGGAATTGGGTAGCTTTGAAAAATTTCTTATCTTCAGTTTGATCCATATTTACCTCTTTCCCAATGATCACTTGAGAAATCCTCCCATTCAGACATTTGATGTTCATTTTCCTGTGCCAACAGTACAGATTTTTGACTCGCTCAATCTTTCCACCCCCTGCTTTGTTTCCCTTCATGTTACCTGTTCACTTCCTTTCCCCCATTTGCTCACTTTCCCTTTCCTCGCCGTCTTTTGCAGTCATCATTTCTCTGCCTGAGTTCTTTCCTTTTTCTTTGATGTCACAAGTGACATAACAAATAAGCGATGCAAGAATGTTGCGCTACATCCATTAGGCCGGGAAAGAGTTTTTGAAAACCAAGTTAAAGGAGAAAGGGGTTCTCTATCATCTATTTCACTACCCACTACAGACATCACAGTGTCGTCCCCTCAACACTGGCCACAGATCCACCCGGGAGCATCGGATTTGTCCACTTGGGCTAGGGTGCTCTCCTCAGGAGTGCTTGAAAGAGAAGCACAGCCATATCAGTATTCCAGAAAAGAACACATCAATGTAAAAATATAAATAGGGGGTGGGTAGGGAGAGAGTAGAGCACTCTGAGGGAAAAACCCAAGGATGCCATAACTTTGAATGATTCCTGAGAGGTGCAGCTTAAAGAGCTATAAGCTCTGTCTGGACATGCTCTGAGTCTTATCTATCCTGATACTGGTCTGGGGATATGTGGACAGCCAAAAGTTTGAACTTGACACTTTAGAGTCAGTATGCTATAAATACCAGATTTTGTTTTTCCTCTTTCGTGTCCAGATCAAACTTTAAACTGCCAAAACAAAACCACATTCTTGTCTTTGTCATTGCCCAAACTTAAGACCTCATCAGCACATGTTTCTGACAGTAATCGGCAGTAAATGACCCAAATTCTGTATCTCTCCACATTCATACAGCATGTTGTTGTCCACCAGCAGCCCCCACTTGAACATATTAGTCTTGCATTTAGGGACTCTGACCCTCAGCCTCTTCAGTGTCCTCTCAAGTGACATAGGGGTGGTTGAGTTCCTCAGTCATACTCTCCTTTTATTCTTTGTCCAGTGAGGTCCTTCCTCCATTTTCTAATTAGGTTTTGCTCTTGCATGAGGAACAATGTCTGTCTCCAGGGTTGCCTAGAGAGCCTTAAAGGCCTCCATGAACTAGATCTCCTTGGTCCTAACCTTGTGTTTATAACCATTGAGACCTAGTGCAGTGTTTCTCAATCTTTGTTTTTTGGACTTCAATTCCCAGACGCCTAAGTCAATTCCCCAAAGATCAGCCAATGTACTGACTTAGTCTTCTGGGAATTGAAGTTCACTAGTGTTCTGCGGATGATAGTTTGGGAAATGTTGACCTAGTGTAAGGCTTCTTGGGTGACCCTGGGGACAGACATTGTTTCTCTGCCTGATCTTTGTTGCAGGGTTTATTTTTTATTTTTTGATTTATATCCCACCCTCTTGCCCTAGGGCAACTCAGGGCAGCGCAAAATCACATAAATATTAAACAAATCCCCTTTTAAAATTCACTAAAAGTAAGACAACTCCTCACAACTAAGGGATGAGAATGTTTTTGAGAGGAGTATTATGTATGCACCACCAGATTCTTTGGATGAAGGGAAGGGACAATTTGAGAATATCATAAATGTTCAGCTTTTGTCTACCAATAAAATACAGCTAAAAGAAAAGCCTGCAGAAAACCTATCTTTATCTGAATGATGAATGCCTAGCATATAAATGGAAATGATGGAAAAGATTCTCTTTGTTTTGCACCATTTCCACTTGAGCCACAGTGAGAGAAAAACAGTTGCTTGCCAATGCTGCACTTACAAGTTCTGGATGAAAAGCCACCAGTGATTTATGCAACCATTTCAGGCCATTGTTTCTTTTATCACAAGGGTGCAGGCCCAGTGTCCCTTCAGCATCCATCGGTGCCACGCAAGAGTCTCCGTGCTGGATTAGTCTCAGCCAAGTATAGTTGAACTTCTGGTTCTGTACACAGGGGGAAAAGAATATGTAACAGACTAAGCTTTGATTGTGGGATATCACTGCTAATATTCCTCTCCCTCTATTCCACCAGACTTAAATAAACAACAACAACACTGGATGGTTAAGTTATAGAAATAATACTACAGATCGCTATTCAGAAGTAATCTCCAAATGACGGGTGCTCATTCAGTCACACAGCATTCGGGTCTCAAACTGTTGACCTCCCATATAATTTTGTTCAGGATTAAAGCCTAAGTGTGCCTTTAGTGTCATGTGTAAGTGTGGTATTAACTGGGAACTATTATCAGGACAACAATAGTTTGGCCATAAGCCACAAGAAGCCTGGCTCTAGAACAAAGTGTAGACTTCATGAATTGTGACTAAAATAGTTACCTCCAACTAGTTATGTTTTTCCTAACAAAGGGAGAATGAAATTACAGTAAAACCCCAACTTACAAATGCCTCGAGTTACATAAAATTTGACTTACAGAATGATTTTATGCTAAACCCATGTCCCGATTTACACATTTCCTGTGGGTTTGCTTCGAGTTACATAAAGATTCTTTTTCTTATGGGTTTGCTTCGAGTTACGTAGAAATTTCATTTTTCCTATGGGTTTGCTTCAATTTACATAAAAATTTCATTTTTTCCTACGGGTTTGTTTCGAGTTAAGCAAAAGCCTACGGAATGGACTTTTTTCGTAAGTAGGGGTTTTACTGTATATTTCAAAAGTTATGTTATGAATTAGTATCAAAGTTATTTGACTGGTATAATGAGTAATGTCTTTTAGATACTTTTAAAAAGTTGTTTTGAAAGCATACCGTATTTTAAAGCATTTTAGATATTTTTAATTTCCCCTTTCACTAATCCTAGTTTCTGTAAAAACATACACAAAGCTAAAAAAGGGGGAAAATAGCAGAAGAAATGTCTATGAATTCTCACACCACCACTGTAGTTGATTACTTTTCAAACACTGTAGCAAATGGTAATGAGTTACTTTTAAAAAGTAACTTTCTATGTTCTTCTCTAGAATAGTTTTGGCAGCTCTATCTAAATTTAGTGAATTCTTCTGATTTATATCAACACTAAAGCTATCCACAGCATCACACTCCCTTCTATCTTCTTACTATTCTTCTCCGGAGGTAGCCAAGAGAAATGGTATTCAGATAAGGCACCCTCATTCTAAGCCGCTCCGAGGCCAGCAAATTCAACTGTAGCTGGAAAAGAGAAGCAATGGGAAGACCCTGGCTTGTGGCAGCTGTCCACCGACACCATATCTTGGACTTTTTGATAAATATCAAAAGACTCCTTTTTCTCTACAGTATCCCTATCATGATGGAAGTCTAGTGGTAAAAAGTACTACTTAGCAAATGATCAACTGAGCCAGGCCCACTATAAACCTTTCAAACGGGTATCTCAAAACAGACTTTAGAGTACTTCGGTTTGGCATTTAATATGAGGAACACAAAATGAATCTAGTTACTATAATTGTCTTACCTTATTATTAAGGTCACATGGTTCAAAGGCTAGACTAGACTGAGTCACAGTGATGCATTTAGCTAAAGCTTTATTCACGATCTAAAAGAAACAAACAATTGGAGCAAAAGTTTAACAAAGTAGGTCTCAGACCAAGGTGTCGATTGACAATTAAGGACAAAAGGAAGAGCAGTGATAGTCCCATAGACATAATCAAGGATGGAAAAGGGGCAACACAGAGAGCTTTCTTTTCCAAGTGAGCGGTATGCAATCCTCACTCATAAAACTGGATCCCAAATTTCAGCCTTATTCTTCATTTGGATCAATCAGTGAACACAATTCTTCTTTTGATCCAAAACAGGATCCAACCAGTGTCCATGGTGGCCTCCCACTTCGGTTTTCAAATACTGTTTGAAATTTGAAGCTGTTTGACATTTCCTTCTTCTGGAGCAGCGATGCACTGCAACAAAAAAATCACTACCACCACCCTGGGCATGGCTACCTCTGTGGGTGTGGCTACCTCTGTGGGCCACGCCTACTTGGCCGGCCACACCATGGCCTGGGGTAGGGAGGTGGGCGTGGCTGGCCAAGTGGGCGTGGCCTGTGGGAATTTCCGCTACCGGTTTCCGAGATCCGGTGGGAATCTGGAGCAGTACACCACTGTTCTGGAGGTGCCATGGGACTGTGCAGCATGCCCAAGGCTGGCACGTCTCTCAGGAAGCCCAGTGGGGTACGTCTGTTAACTCACCTAAAATTAACCCTTGTTAGGGCTTTCTTTTTGCTTCTTCAAATGTTGAGATTTAGTTTTGGCGGCGAGTTGTTACTTTTTTTGTGCTCTACCATATCAATGGCTTCAACAAGGAACAGGCCAAAGATTCAATTCTCCACAGCTGACCTTATGCAGTTAAGTTTGGTAGCCCAACTCATCATAGCAGCGATCTTCCATCTTAAAATTATGTTGCCTGACCAAGACTAATTCAGAGCTTTAAACAAACGCTTCTGGGTTAATGATGTGAGCTGTAAATTGTTAATGCAAAGGTCAACAAAATAAATATAAACAAGTAGCTAAGCCCTCCTGCTGTCATCACATCTCAGCCTGCTAATGGACTGAATCACTGATTGCATATTGCATTTTTCCAGTCATGTGCTAAATAGACTATCAAATATCTTTCTTCCATTTATGTTAATTTTAATTCCTATGCATTGCACCATACAGTGATAAGCAAACTATTCTGAAGAAGAAAGGGCTTGTGTAAAACCATTTACTTGCAAAAAATGTTGGAAAACAAAACAGGTTGCCAATTCCCACTTCTGAAATTTGGATCTTCTTGAAGACATCAGTAATGTTTTAGAGCCTTTTATGCTCTCCTCCTGCTTCCTTCCCTTTCCGCCAAGCCTATCATTCTTTATTTGTGGTCCCTATTTATCTACTTGCCATGTCTTGCTTTCGAACTGCTAGGTTGGCAGGAGCTGGGACAAAGACGGGGGCTCATTCCGTCCTGCAGTACTCGCGAATCAAACTGCTGACCTTCTGCCTCCCAGTCAGTGTTTTAGCCACTTAAGCCACTGCAGTCCCTGGTAAGTCACTTAACAGACCTTAAAGAGAAGTAGAAAGATCAAAGAATAACAAGAGGAGCTTCTTGGATGGAGGGAGGAAAAATGGCTCTCCAGTCCAAGGTGAGGGGGCCAAGTAGAGTCTTACAGCCTGGGATGTGGTTTCCACCCATAGTCTCACTGCAAGGTCAAGGGTCAATGACGGAGTGGATCCCTTTCCTGTGACCCCCAGCCAGCCCTCTCACAAGAGTGGCAGGCAACTGTTTTTGACTGAGTACCTTCCACTCTGGCGAACCATCTCTGCTTCGGTCTTTTAAGAGAGCCACACATCCCTCTCAGAGCCTGCAAGACCTGTGCTCAACGACGGAGCGAGCAGCCATCAGTCCTTGGCGGAGGCAAATCGATGGGTTCTCGGCTCCTGCCAAAAGGCACCCCACCAAGCTCAGAGATAGGGGCTGGGGTGAGAGAGAAGTCCTGGCTCATTTGGCATGGCGAGAGAAGCCAAGAGGGGAATCCGCTGCCCAGCACCTAGAGAGAGGGGCAAGGAAGCAGCCGTCTTGCTGACCCAAACATCGCCGCCGCCACATTCCTGTTGCCTCCGATTCAGAAGATTCTTCAAGCCCTACTCTGTGATTTGAAACCACTCTGCTGCTTTTCCTCCAAAAGCTGAAGGAAACCACAAGACCCGGATGGTTTGTGGCAGCAGAAGGCAGCCCCAGAAAGGCACGCAGAGGCTTTCTGAGACAAGATTCTTCAGTCCAAAGGCCAAAAACACAGAGTACCATCTAGCTATCTCATCTTTGGCCGTCCCCTTCTTATTTTGCCCTCTACCTTTCCCAGCATCAAGACTTTCTCAAGTGAATCCTCCCTTCTCATTTGATATCCAAAGTACTTCATCTTCATCTTTACTATTTAGCCTTCTAAGGAGTACTCAGGGCTGATATCTTCTAAGATTGACCTATTTGTTCTCCTCGCTGTCCAGGGGACTCTCAAAACTCTCCTCCAACACCACATCTCAAAGGCATCTATTCTTCTGCGCTCAGCTTTTCAACCATACATTACCACCGGGAATACCATTGCTTTGACTATGCGAATTTTTGTTTTCAATGTGATGTCTCTACTTTTTACTATGTTTCCCAGGTTTCTCGTAGCTTGTCTCCCAAGAATCAGTCGCCTTTTTATTTCATGGCTGCAGTCACCACTAAAATTAACATATCTAAAACAAAAAGGAATTAAAAGGACTAGATGACATCCACCCAATATTGGGCCACTTCAACAGCATTTCCTCTTGCCAATGTAAGGTCCTCCTCAGTGCATGTTGAAGGGCATCGTGTGGATTGTATCATATGGGTAATTGTTTGCTCTTCTCCGCATTCACACAAGCTACCATCTACAGGGAAACCCCACTTTCTCAGAATAGCCCTTGATCTGAAGCAGCAAGTTGGGCATCTTTAGAGACGAAGGCCTCATGACATCACCTCCAATATACCTGGCGACTGCTGTTGGAGTGGTATCTTACATGTAGAGTAACATGGAAAAGCTGGGAAATGTATCTTTGTTAGCTCCACAAAAGTTATGAGGTCCAAATATAATTTAATTCCTCATGCTTGGATGCAAGCTGTCAAGAACCACATCCTATGAGAACCATACCTGTCAAGCGTGGCTCCAGGCAATACAGGACCTGCACAGAAGGGTTCTGCGCAGAACCCTTCTGTGCATGCGTAGAAGGGTTCTGCGCATGCATAGAAGGGTTCTGCGCAGAAGGGGATGCGTAGTAACTACTTTCCTCTGCCGTCAAATTACGGGATGGCAGCGGCTCCGGGTGGGAAAATAGAAAAAGTGGGCGCTGAATTACGGGAAATCCCGGCCAATACGGGATACTTGACAGGTATGATGAAAACTTACATGTCCCATGCTGTTGTTGAAACTTCAAGAGCCAAATGAAGATGGAACCAAAAAGTCACTCCATTGTTTTCAGCTTCTTTCAGGTAAGATGAGATATAAAAAGTAAATGGGCACAGCAATGAGGAGACCTGATGCTTGGATAGTAAAGGTCTCCCTTGCTCAAAAGTCAGTCATGTCCAACTCTAGGGGGCGGTGCTCATCTCCATTTACATAATTGTTTTCGGTTATGTGACTAAGTACCAGAATGCACAGAACGCTGTTGCCTTTCCCACCAAAGCAGTACCTATTTAATCACTTGCAATTTCTTACTATTAATAAATTACTATTTATCCAAAATGCTAGATGGGACAAATGACAGGAATTCACTCTGTCGCACAGCACTTGGGTTTCGAACTCCTGACCTTCCAATCACCGAGCTCAGCGTCTTAACCCCTAACCCACCACAGTCCCCCCAATGCTTGGATAAATGAAGTATAAATATATCCAACTTCCACTTCATTCTTAATGTATTAAGAGTCAGGAATGAGGATTCTTGAGTTTGACATTCCAAGGTATTTCATTATAAATTTTATGTCATACTACTACTTACAGCTATTAATATTAATGTTGGTATTCTATAGTGTGTATTGAAGGCTCATTAGGATGAATCATATTGTTGTTCTACAGAATTTAGTTTTTGGTTTCCAGTAATATGCAAGCAGTCCCAGACTTTTTCCAAGAATGGAAAAAATTGATTACTAGTGCACTCTAGTGGTTACAAATAAGAACATGAAATCCTCAAGGAAGTTAAATTCTGAATACTGTACTGTATATAATTAAAGAATTACAGGTTTCAGGGGAAAGCTAAATAGTTGATAATGAAGGCAAACGTAGGTTAAAAACCCATCTTTGACAACGAAGAAAATTATTTTGGTAATTGATAGTTTATGTAACAGCAATGGCACTGAACAGATCTGCTTCGCAGATTTTGGAAAATGAGAGCGGCAAAGATGTTAAGGCAAAATTTTCACTGGGCCCTTTTTGCTACTGAAGAAAGGCTCACCAGCTCTGAATGCTTCTCATTGATCATAGAATACAGAGGGTGCCAAAAATGTATACATATTTTAAGAAAGGAAATACTGTAAAACCCCGACTTATATATGCCTCGAGTTACATAAAATTCGACTTACATAATGTTTTTGTGCTAAAACCATGTCCCGATTTACACAATTTCCTATGGGTTTGCTTTGAGTTACATAAAGATTCATTTCCCTATGGGTTTGCTTTGATTTACATAAAAATTTCATTTTTGCTATGGGTTTGCTCCGAGTTACATAAAAAACCGATTTAAACAAAAGCCTAAGGAACGGACTTTTTTTTCGTAAGTAGGGGTTTTACTGTACTCAATATATAGCTATATAAAAGATGAATACAAGTCATGTTTGACTTCTGAAAATACAAGAGATGCTCAAAGTGGTTACCATCAGCATCCAGACACTTTTGATTACAGCGGACTACTACTTGAGCAACGTTGACCAAAGTGGCAATGTGTATCACTGCATGTGTCATTTCAATTATTTCCCAAAGTACTGCCAGTGTAGCTGGCTTTCTATGGTACACCACACCCTTTAAGGTAGATAGGTAGAATAGGTAGAATTCAAAGGTTTGTTAAGTCAAGAGAACACGGGGGAAACTCAACTGCACCTCTTCAAAATGGTCTTGTGCTCATCAAATGACAACTGTGCTTCCACCATTTTGACTGTCCTGCCTGTTGCATGGTGGCGCTAGCATTAATTCTTTTGAGCAAATGTCATACTATATATTGCTATTGTAATTCAATTCAACTTCAAAAAGTAAGACATGGATAACATTTCTGAAAATGTGTATACATTTTGGCACCCTCTGTATAGGAACACCTTTGATAGATTAGGCAAGTATCCATGCACTCCGACCTGCTATTTTTAACATCTGCCAAACAGATGATTTCAGAAAGCCTAAAACTAAAGTAATAGTCCCCCCCCTCCCTCAAATATCAGCTTCTCACTGTCTCTGAATATAACATTTTTGTTTTTATGTCATCTCTAACTGTCATCCATTGGTAGATCTGTCACTGCTATTCCACTATTCACAGTGAATGCCTCTCAAATGCTGAAAAATTGAATGCTGTGCTTTGACAAATAACAATTTGGTGCTCTGACAAACAACAATAACAAGGGAGAACTAGACTATGCCTAAAGAAACAATGCTGAAGGAGAAAGCAGAGCTGAAAAAGGCAGTTTTAAATCCTAAACAAATCGACTCCCAATGTATATGGCTATTAATTCATGCTGGGACTCTTACAAATCAGTTTCCTACCCTGATCCCAGCTTAGATAATGTTATTGCAAAATAAATTCTTATTTTTCCTTATGCTTTCTGCCCAACCATTGTCACTGTAGTTTTCAAGTAAAAAAGACAGAATTCTGGTCACAAAAACAGGACAGAAACAAAGATATTGCCCTCTTAGTCAACGCAATAGTCAGCCTGCCTCCATTACAACTCTTTCTTTCAGTCCTTGCCCTAGCTGAGATGCGTCCTAAGTAGGCGGAAATAAGCCCTGCAGACATTTTTCTTGTCATATGTAATGTGAGAACACGCTATCATCACTGGAGGATGAGGATCTAACCAGCAACTTGAGGGCAAAAACACAAATAGTACTGTATTTACAACAGTGAACTGTTTTCTTAAATGTTTTAATGCACAGTAGAGACCCTCATTAAATCCTCCAAAGAAGCATCAGTTTTCAGGATTGCATTGTACAGTAGATCCAAGAAGTCTCTCCAGCCCATAATGGTGGAATGAGGCAATCTGTCATGCCTCATTCCTCTAAAGAGGAAAATGGGGAGGAAGTCCAGGAATTCTAGCCTATCTCAGGGGAAGGGAATGCTTGGATAATAATAGCAGTCTTGCATGCACTAACACTGGGTACCAGTGGGAAGCAGCTTTATAGCCTAATTTGCTTGGCAAAGTTCTTTCCCCTCCTCTGGCATTTGAAAGAAGTCTCTGCCACCTCTTCCTGTTGGCTTGCTCACATCCCTTGTATTAGTTATTCATAACTGCTTCTTCCTATGACCCTCCTCTGAGCAACAAGCACTGCAAGGTTTTCTACATGCTGGAGACTCCATTTTCTCCCTTCTGACTGTAACTACAGATGGTATTTATAAGTAAACATACCTTTTTATTACTTTAAATGTCTCTATAGTGATTTTCCCCCACATAAAGTGCTAGTTTGTGAGCAAAAAACAAAGGGTCGCTGATGAGATTGAGCTGATCTCTCCATGTTTATCTGTGTTGCTGCTGCTTTTTCCTTCTACCACATACAGTAATACCTCATACAAAGTCCGCTTCATACAACATCGGATTCATACAACATCGCCTAATTCCCTGAAAAAAGTTGCCTCATACAAAGTCGTGCGACTTTGTATGAGGCATTGGGGTTTTCCCAGGTTGCATTGTGCCTGGGCAGTATAAAAGGCAGGACACATGTGCGCATTGCTCTTGTAGGTTTTGCACAAGGCAAAGAGTGGTTTTGAGTGGTTTTGAGCACGATTTTGGATTTTTTTTGAATTTTTTCATCAGAATTTTTAGAAGCATTCCTGGGATTTTTGCAGCATTCTTCAGGTTCTTGGACAATCAGGGTTGTTTGATATGTTTTTGTAATGTTTTTAGCCTTTAGACAATGATTTCTTAAAGTTCTGTCAGTTTCCTGTCTGTTTCCTTGACTTTGCCCTGAAGTCTGTGCTGTTACAGTACAATGTATCTCTATGGAAACGACGTTGTACGAGGCATCACAGCAATGATTTGGACGTTGTATGGGGCATTGCGGCTAGGATTTTGCATGCCTCATACAAAGTCCAAATCCGTATAAAGTCCAAACTTGTGGAACCAACTTTGGACGTTGTATGAGGTATCACTGTACTATACTAAGAGGAATAACCAAAACTCCTGAATAGTCAGGTCCTCTTCTGCAGAAGTGGAGGACATTTAGAGGCTTCAGTGAAGCTTCAAGAGAAGCAAAGTTGGAGGAAATGTCACCAGATCCTGCCCTTGCTCTATTTGAAGCAGGGTCACCAGCTGAGTGTGTGGGAGAAACAAAAGGAGAGTCTAGCACAGGAACACTTTTTGAAGAGTAGTGACTGCAGATCGAAGGCACAGGGGGGCAAAGGGGAAGCACCATTAATTTCCCTCTTGAAACTTCAGTGAACTGATTGTAAATGGCTATCGGCCCCTTTGCTTGTTTTTCTGCATGTTATTCCTGTTTTCCCTCTGCACTCTGAATGGGAAGTTCTTCAGCTATGACTTTGGCTTATGACTGACTTTGTTACTAGACTTTCTCTTGGACTTTCTTGAACCCCCCAGAACTTGGACTCACATACTCTCAGGGCCGTAGCCAGTGGGTGGCCAGGATGGGATTTGGCCACCCTGAGTTAGCAGTTTTGCTAGCCTCAAACTCCTGAATAATGAAGAATAAACCGTTTGAGGCTAAACAATATATTCAACAAGGTGATAATTCAGTAAAAATATTTATTGCCCATCTATGTTGATCTTGTTAAACAGCACAAGATTCTATCACTCAATAACTTAGTTTCTTCAAAAATCAGTATATTGTCTTCAGGATAACTTGTTAAACAGCACAAGATTATTCAACAAGTCCTTTCAAAGGTAAGTATTATGTTTTCCGGATACTCCACCAAAGGGAAAATGTAGACTAAGTTTCTTGCAGGAAAATTCCTATACTATTGCCCGAAATCTTCTTATAAAGGTATAATCTCCACTGAAACAATCTCTGTAAGTTCCACTTTCTTGAAGCCAGACTAGTTACATAGCTTTTCAAGAGATTTCATCAGGAGAAAACTTGAAATCTATCTTATTTATGCGCATCCCACGAGCCTCTTCTGTGCTGTTGGACGCTCAGTTTTCTCCTAATGAAATCTCTTGAAAAGCTATGTAACTATGCAACCAGGGATAGTATGAAGGCAACTTATTTTCTACTCCCCTTGACCCTCATCATGGGAGTGACATCTATTTTTCCAAAATGGTGAGAAGAGAGTGTTATTTCCCATTTTTGGAGAGGAGGCTATTTTAGGCCCTTTTCAGGTATACCTGTACTGGACTGCCATTACATAATCATGCTTCCGAATACACAATCCTGCCAAACTATATATGTTTTTTAATTTCAAGTGATAGGAAGTCAGTAGACGTCTGTGTGGGGAACACATAGAAGACCCTCCTTCAAATGAATCTGAACCATGGGCCATGCAACTCTTACCCTCATTTAGTATAAATTGCTACTCATAATTACAGGAGGAGACTCCATAAGGCAAAGCAGAGGGGGAAGAAAGAACACCATTAACATACCTGAGAGTGTGATCAGAAGGGGGTAAAAGGCTCATACCTGATTGCATTGGAAAGGGTGCTGCCTCAAAGCAACCTTTCCATAGGCTGGGGAACTGTACCAGTAGCAACCCTACACCTGGATCCAGCTTCAGCATAGATTGGGGCCGATCTGAAGTGCAATTCCCCCATACCATGTGTGATTCCCTGTGGATCACTCCACAGGGAGTCTAAAATGTGATCTATTTACCCATGTGATCATACCCTTACATAATAACGGTGCATTGAATAGTTAAAAATGAACATACCAGCCCACCAGCTTTAACGAGAGGGGCTTCCAAGTCAGGGTAGACATTCTCCAAATACCACCTGAAGCTCTTACAGTGAAGCTGCTTCCTCAGTTCTTTCTGCTGAGTCAAGTTTCCAACATCGAGGTTTTTTTGGATGAGGTGGTAAGCATGCCCATAGAAAAGGTCCTTGTATTCATCAAGCCACACCTCTGCAACTCGGGCCAAGTTCCGTTCCACGGTGGTGAGACGGTCCTTAGGGAACGAGTAGGGGTTATCATTTCTGAAAATGTGGCCAACTCTGGAGCATGGGATGATCTCGATTTGCCCTCCGCACATCCACACCTGGTAAAAACATTACTGGTAAATGTAAACTCTCCCATAATTCAGTTTAGAATGAATCTGTACAGATATGGATATAGCATAATTTGCTGTAGTAAATTTTGTGCTACATCAACTCAGTTAATAAAGTATGCCCAATAACATACTAGGGGGGACTGCAGTGGCTCAAGTGCCTAAGACGGTGACTGGGAAGCGGAAGGTCAGCAGTTCGATAACCGAGTACTGAAGGACGGAAATGAGCTCCCGTCTTTGTCCCAGCTCCTGCCAACCTAGCAGTTCGAAAGCAAGGAATTGCAAGTAGATAAATAGGGACCACTTCGGTGGGAAGATAAACAGCATTCCATGCACGCTGGTGTCTAATCATGCCTGCCACATGACCACGGAAACGTCTGCAGCAGCAGACAGCGCTAGCTCTTTGGCTTAGAAACAGAGATAAGCACTAGAGTCGGATACGACTGGATTTCAAGCAAGGGAAACCTTTACCTTTACCTTAATAACATTGTATATGGGGAGAATTTGGTGCACTTCCTCTAGTGGAACTTAGATGTTGGAATCAGGAGGGCTGAACATCTGTCTTCTTGGAATTATTCAACCTATAAAACTGAACGGGGAACCCTACAAAAGGATTTCAGTCCTATACAAGAGTGTGATGGGGAGATACCAGAGAAACCAAGCCCATCCTATCTGATTTAGGCCACAATCTTCAAACCCTGTTCAACACATACTTTCTGACTCCAGATATCAGATCATACCATGGATGAGGCTCTTTAACCATTCTGTCAAGGGATGCTTGAACACAAAGCAAGCCATTGGACAACTTGTTCCCATACTCTATTCACTTCTGCACTGATGGTAGAGCATTGGGAGACCCTTTCCCCGTGACTTTGTTAAAAACAAATAAACCTTACAGTTTTCAAGAAAGCAAGCACCTTAGTTTTTTGCAATGTGGGTTGCAATCTAGTGAACCTTATGCTAAGAAAACATCAACAAGGTCTCACAAAATTCCTGTGGCATATACTTTAATTTAATTTGCACATTTATATGCCGCCCACTCAGGGGGCCCTGACTCAGGGCGGCTTACAACAATAATGCAATATACAGTATATACAACAATATTTGCATCTTATCCACTTATCTATCTTTCCTCTTGATCACAGTACATGTAATGATAAAATTATAAACAATTCTATATTTTCTAAGATACTATCATTCCATCAATTGAATATGTATATATGTATCACTGATACATGTTGCTGACATGTAGCTATCTCTGGCTATTTAGGTCTATCAAACAGAACTGGAAGCTACTATATACACAGGACTCAATATGAGTTTTATGGAACCTGGATTATGGTCACTGATCATTATTTAAATGCAAAACAATATAAAAAAATGTAATACTGTTTTATAGTAACACGGCATACCTTGAATGAGAGTTCCATGTTTTCGCCTCCCCAAACATCAAGGCCAGGATCATATGTCCCAAGTTCAAAAAAGTACTTCTTATCAATAGAAAATAAGCCACCTGCCATCACAGGACATCTAGTAATTGAAACAGAAACAAGATATGCTTATGGTTGCTTTGGGAGCAAATATAGGTAAAGATAAAGGTCACCCTTGCTCGAAAGCCAGTCATATTAGACTCTAGAGTGCGATGATCATCTCCATTTACAGCCAAAGAGCCAGTGCTGTCTGTGTCTGCAGACGTTTCCGTGGACATGTGGCAGGCCTGATTAGACACCAGAGTGCACAGAACAATGTTTAATTTCCCACCAAAGCGGCGCCTATTTATCTACTTGCAATTGCTTGTTTTCAAACTGCTAAGTTGGCAGGAGCTTGGACAGAGGCAGCTCACTCCGTCGTGCAGCACTCAGGTCTCAAACTGTTGACTTGTCAACCTTCCAGTCATCATGTTCAGCGTCTTAACCACTGAGCCAGCACATTCCCTGGGAGCAAATATAGATGGCTGCTATTAGCAAAGGTATACCAATTACATTCCATGTTTTTATATCGGGATTCCTTTACAGCATAGATGGACAATGGGTGGTGTCCAGATGCATCTGGATTGCATTTTCCACGAGCTTTTGCTACTGGTTGTGCTGGCTTGAGCTGATGGGAACTGCAATCCAATAACATCTGGAGGGCCACATGCTCCTGGCCCCTGCTTTGCTGGTAGCCAAAATGGACCAGGACTTATTACACACATCCTGAGCTCATCAGCAGCCTCTACCATTGTTACAAACCATAGGCAGTCTTGATAAATGGGGAAAGTCTGAAATAGGGTATGAATGCCAGTTCAAAAACTACTTAAAATATATAGGATGGATACAAGTGTATTTAGCCAGATCTAGGTAAAGATTTATTGTGGTAATTCTTAAAATCTTATAAATTGAGGTCCAGTTCTTGTTCATGCTGTGTGTACTTTAAAAGAACATTTTCCATTAGTGTTCTCCTAGCTGTGCTTTATAGGATGCTAGTTTGCATCCAAGAACAAACATCCACCCTAAGTAAATATTAGATACAACCCTTAGTAAATATTAGATATAACAAATTCTTATTGATGCTCTTCTCCCATTGTGAGGATTTAATCCTCAAGAAACAGGCTCTTATTAATGACAGCTTCTTACTTGATTGTATCAGTTTCTTTAATCTTGTTTTTCTTAATGACATCTGGAGGAATTGGCTTCCATCCAAAATTCATTGGCCATGTAAAGATGCCACGTTGAAAGTTGTCCACAGTCATGTAGCTGAAAGAAAGTGGTCAGAGCAGGCACAAATTTTAGAGGCATAGACCACAACATAGAAAGACACACTTTTGAGGAATAGGATAAGAAAGGGTAATTGATAACCTGAAAAAAACTACAAAATTATGGATCCTCTAAATTTATGAAATGCCTAGCATATCTTATTTCAAATCATTTTCTTCCTTCACAACCAAGAGTGTTAAGAAGAGGGAAGATTACTATGGAAAATGGTATTATTTACACATTCACATGAAATTCATGTGTATCATTCAGTGCCTGATAGTCCCATGATGACAGGGAAATCCAGAAGGGGTGTGGTTGTTTGTACATAAAAAGTTCAGTATAGTTGAAGTCCCTGCTTCATATGGGTCACTCATAACTAGACAAGGGTGCCATACACTCAAATATTTTTAGCATTTCTCCTGTTCTGAGCTGTCCCAGCTGCTGTATTCTTGTGTTTGCTGTTATGTGTCACCATGTCACCTCCAGCCTTTCGTGAACCTATCAATAAGCAATTTCCAAAATCTCCTGTGTTCTAAAGCTCTGCTCAGCAAATTGCAAAGTCAAGCTTGTGGTTTCCTTTAATCCATTTCATATTTGGACTTCCTCTTTTCCTGCTGTCTTCAACCTTTCCCCGCATTATTCCCCCCGCTCCCCCGAGAATCCTGCTTTCTCAAGATGTGCCCAAAGAAAGACAGCTTCGTTTTGATCATGTTTGCCTCCAGAGATAGCTCAGGCTTGATTTGCAATAGAGACCACATGCATGTCCTTCTCGCAGGACAGGGTATCCACAAAAGCTCTCTTCCAGCACTGGGTTTCAAAGAAACATTTTCCCCTGTCACACTCATACATGATGATCAGAACTACAAGGGTGTGGATGATCTTGGTCTCCAGTGACACATCCATACACTTGATGATATTTTCCAATTTCTTCACTGCTGCCCTTCTGAGTTTCAATCTTCTTCTGATTTTTGACTGCAGTCTCCACTTGGACTGATTATTGAAGCCAGGAATACAAAATGTTTTACTATTTCAATTTCTTCATTGTCAACATTAAAGTCATATAGTTCTTCTGTAGTCATGATTAATGTCTATCAAACTATATGCAGCTGCCCTTCTTAATGTTCAATTGCAGTCCTGCTTTGGTACTTTCTTCTTCCACTATCATTAAAAGTTGTTTCAAGTCATTGCTGCCTACTGCAGGGAAGAAGATGCAATCTACCTATCTTAAATTACTGATGCTTCTTCAATCAATGGTCACTCCTCTTTCCTCTGAATCTAATGTGGCTTTTCATATGATAAGGTCTGTGTCCAGATTGAATCAATAAGTGGATAAGATGCAACCTTGTCTGACACCTTTACCTATAGGCTGAAGGTTGGAGTCCCTAAATGCAAGGCCAACATGTTCAAGTGTGGGCTGCTGGCAGAGAACAGCACACGGTGGGAATGTGGAGAGCTACAGAATACGGCTCATTTACTGGTCTGCCGATTGCTGCCAGAAACATGCACCAATGAGGACTTGGGTTTGGGCAATGACAGAACAAAGAAAGTGGATTCATTCTGGCAATCCAGGGTTTGTTTGGGACATGAAAGAAGATCTATAGGAAAAACATTCTGTATCTCCATTTTCTGGCCTAATAGTAGCTTCTTGCTGTATCCTAGCCTTCCAAATTGCTTGGAAGCTTCTATTCTGCATCACGTAAGTCATTCATTACAGATGTAAGTCCTTCATACCTCACCCTCAACACAGGAAAAGGGACAACTTCCAGCACAGGAAGAGTAAGGTTAGTGTGTGTAGGGAGACTGGGAGAGCAGGATTTGTATGCACAGGCCTCTGCTTCTTGTACATGTTATAAATAACTCTTTTTCTATGTAGTATGGATCACCACAGAAAGATACGAGCTAATACAGAAGGGACTGAAATCACCTCATGTCTTTGTCACTGATTACTTCAATAACAGGACAAGCCACCTTCTTTCTGTCTGAATGGATTCTCTCCAACAGTGGCTCCAGCCATCCTACATTGCATTCCACATGAGAATCTAGGAAAGTAAGTACGTCACCTAATCAAGAAAACAGAAAATGAATTATTCCCATCAGAACAAGAGAAATCTGAATTAAAAACAACAACCAAGAATATTAATCAGAGAGGAGGGTTGCAGGGATGAGAACAGTAGGCAGAACTCCATCAGTGTTATATATTGGAAAGAGATCTAGGGGGAACCCTAAATAATAGCTCAGAAGTTCATTGGGACAATGAGTATGTTACAGTTTTTCAGCAGAAAAAAATTTGCAGAGCTAATTTTATAGTTGAGACATTTAAGAAGCAGAGTTTGTAAGAATAACTTTTCTAACAATTGGTAGTAATAATAATTTTGTGACAGAAATTATTCTGGATTGAAAGGATTTTCGCTGGAGAAACTCTGCTCAGGGACTGCCTGAATGAGGCTCCTTTCAATATATTATCCCACCATAGTGGTAACTATTTATCTACTTGCAATTTTTTGCTTTCGATCTGCTAGGTTGGGACAGAGACAGGCGCTCAAAGCGTCATGCAGTACTTGGGTCTCGAATTGCCGACTTGCCGGTCTTCCAGCTAACAAGGTGAGCTTCTTAACTCCTGAGCCACCACAGCCCCTTTGCCATTGGTAAGAACTGTAAACTATTTTTTACACTCAAGAGTCCTACAAAAATGCTAAGCTTTAACTGCCTCATGTTCACATTATACATGATTTTCAACTAGGGATGTGAGGGTATCTCAGTAAATTACTTGTTCTTTATGACATAAGATTACAAAGGAAGAGACTGTAAAGAGTTCATTAAATCACATGATGGTCAACATTCTACTAGTTTAGACATGCTGACCAAACACAATCAGTGCAAATGTCAGTGAACCACTGCAGATCAAGAAACTAGCATAGGATTTGCATGATTTGATAAGCAGCAGCAAATGCTTACACACGGCTTCTTAATAAGTAGCAATTTGCTGTCAAGATTTACAGTGCATTACTCTATTATAAAAAACCTATTATGATTTTGGCTGTTCAATTCCGCCCCCCCCCCTTAAAGGTTCCTGTCTATGCACAGTACTAGTGACTTTTACTGCTGGGAAGTAAAGCAAATATACAGGGCAAGTCCACAGAAAGACAGGTGGGTTGATTAAAAAGACACAAACAACCCATCTGATAGACAACAAAGGCAGTAGGTATTGTATCTTAGCTACACGGTTTGTGCAATTTATGATTTGTATTATCTGCACAGTACACAAAAATAGTTCTTGCAAGTGCCATTTTTTCACTCTCGTATGACAAAATAAAATGAGTGAAGAGTTACACCTTTCGTTCCAACCCATTTTTTTTTAAAAAAAAATCACTGACAAGCTCTCCTTTTGGGCATCTGACTGAAAATGTATGTCCAGAATCCAGTCATTAACCTCTACTACAGCAGAGATTCCATAATGAATGAAATTTCAGTGAATCTATATTTATGTAGTTTCCACGAATTCTATGTATTTACTCTATTTGGAATTAACAATTAGATTCAGATCTGCATTAACCTCTAGGGCAGGGGCAAGGAAACTTGGCTCTCCAGATGTCCTTGGACTTCAATTCTCAGAAGCCCTGATCAGCAGTTGTGTTGACTTGGGCTTCTGGAAATTGAAGTCCAAGAACACCTGGACAGCCATGTTTGCTGACCCCTGCTCTAGGGTTTTCCTAAACATTACTTTTTTCATTTCAACCCCAATTCATAGTTAGTCCAAATTCATACAATCACAAAACTCTCTACAGTACTTGAATTGTGTCAGCTGATTCAATCTATCAATCATACACATAACAATCAATACAAGTTATTTGAGGTAGAAATATTGTAACATTTCCCACCCCATTAATGCAGATGTTCAAACTCTGCAACATAGTGACACATTAAGAAGCTAATCAACTAATACAAGGGTAACCAAGAGATGTATCTACTGATACATGAATTCTCCTTGGCGAACTGAAGCATGACTGGAGATGTTTGCTAAGCTCAGTGAGAATAGCAACTACTATCAACTATTAGCACTAAGTGAAAACTTTCTAAAATATTCTCTTTGTTATTCAGAACATCATTTGACATTAAAAATGATACCTTTGAGATAGTAATGCTGAATGTGGATTCCACTCAAGCATTACAATATAGCAAAGTCACATCCCAAACCAAGTAATTATGAGTTCTAGCAAATAAGTAAGTATTTAGATTTGCAAGTAAAGCAAGTATAGTTATTAACATTAGTAGATGTATTGGTGTTACTAGGGGATAGGACCTTAAGATACTTTGAGAGAACCTTGTAAGTGTCCTCCAATGTTAATAAAAATGCAAACAAAGAAATAACAGAAAGGGGGATTGCAACAAGACAAAACTGTGACAGAAGTAGAGAGCAAAATTACAGACGAATGAAATTGATTTGTAGGCAATTATTTTTGCTGAATACAGGTGATTTATCTATATGTTCTCTAGTTTGTTTCAGACTCCATGTGATTTAACTTTACAACTCTATACTGGCTTACTTGGGAGCAACTCCAACTGATATTAATACACAGGGTACTTCTAGCTATACATAGCTACAACTGGGTTGTGAGCAGGTGGCACAGTACAAGGCTAACTACTTCCATCAATAGAGTTTACTTCTCAGAGAAATTTTGCTCTTCCATGGTTTTTATAGCCAGCAAAATAAGCATTATGTTTCACTTTCTTGCTGAAGCATAGGGCGAAACTAAAACAATAACAGGTGAGTCGAGACAAATACCCTCATGTGTTGAATACATGCACAAAGAAGCTGTGAAAATGTTCCCACTGGTGAGTAATGGTTGTGCAATGACTGTACAATCAGAAACTGTGACAAGAGTTTCATGCTAAGATTGACTTGAGGCCTCCCTTCTATGGTTAGAGAAACTAAGCTATGCTGATGGTAAATAATTATTATGTTTACAAAGTCAGTAAGTTACCCCTTCTTTGGAGGATCTTTTTGGCAATACCTGTAAAAGATTTTGCCTGTTTATTTCTATTATTCTCCACTAGGTGAGAGCCTTGTTGGGGTGCAGGGGCTTGAGCGGTCTAACTAGGCAGTGTTGCCCATCTCTTGTGAATAGAGTTGACATACATCACGGAAAACCGGGATTGACCCAATTTCAAGGCAGAAAAAATTGTCCCGTCCAGTTCAATAAAAATCATGATAAAATCCCGGATTTTTACGCACACATTAAAATACAGCAGTTAGTCTTTAAGGTGCCACAAAGGGGGGGGGTGTCTTTTTGTTTGGTTTACTCTCTGATATCACCTCCCTCGTTTCCTTTGATGATGGGATCACAGCCTGCGCGCGGGCTCTCAGCCAGGCGACTGTTGTTGGCGCGAAGTGGGCAGGAAGGCTGGTGGGGCAGATGGGATCAGCCTTGGGGGGATCTGCCGCTAATGGCATAAAGTTGTCCATTCTTCGCCATCCCATGGAGACCTGCCCGCCTCAATACCGGCAATGGTGAGCACGCTTGTGCTGGAGAAGGACAAAATGATGCTTTGGAGGAAGGTTCAGAGAGTCGCCACCTTATTTCACTCCCACCCCCGTGAGCAAAATAAACCCATGCAGGGACTGGTTGAGACACATGGCAGGGGTCGGTAGGTGGTTGGGTGGAAAGATGCATGGATGGTGCCCGCAGAACAATCTTTCTGTGTCTTTCTATAGGGTTCATGCTTCCCCTCCCTTTATTAAAAACAAGCTTAATTTGCTTTTCCCCCAAGGTAGATAAACCGCCCATTTTTGTCAAGTATACTTCTGTCCCAGTTTAGTGGGAGACAATTATGGCAACTCTACTTGTGAATGATGTTAGGTCGGGACTAAAACTCACCAAAGCATACTCCGTCGGATTCCTTAGGCAAGGTGAAAGCAGAGGGCACACATAATGGTCTGCTTAGCCAGCAGGTGACGTGATATCCAAATAACTAAAAAACTACATGCAGATACTTAATTTCTCAAGTCCATTTGCATGTGCGGAATGTCGTCATGGAGATGTCTAACAATGTATGGATTCATCCCTGAATAACAACTCCAAGGTATCCAAGGTAAGGCATCTCTATTATGCGGTCTCTTTCACATCTGTCAAACTATATTGCCTCATTAAATGGCAATCGCCTCTCGCTACATAACTCTGCTTACCTCTAGCAATTGCTGCTCCAGCCAACCTCGCTCGTATTAAACCATTTCTTTCTTTGAGATGAAGGATACGGACTTTGGGAAACTGTGCCATGTATTTGTCTAACTCATCCTTGAGGTATGCTAAATTAGAAAAGAGAAAAGGCAAATGAATGGATCTCACACAGTATCTATTCAAAACAGATTAATGAGGGGGAAAGGAAAAGGGACAGTCATCACCTGTTGCCTCTACACACCATTTGGCTGCTAGGAAATAGCAACAAGTTCAGATGGCTATGATGGTAACAGGCAGTAAGGATAGCTCCCAGCACTACAGTTATGTTCTGTTGCCCTCATTACAAAGCTGTATCTCCTTTGACAACTATTAGCTATTGTTGAAAAGTAGTAGGATGTTAATACTACAATCAAATTTTGACCAGGGTATAGTATGTGACACCTCTCCCCTGCCACAGAAACAATGGAGAGAAGCGTACTTCTGCTTGTATCACAAGCAATTCCAGGTGTTAGATATTTTAATATGCATATTTTGTACTTAAAGCAATTGCCATGTTTTCTCTTTTTTAATCAATCTCCCTAGAATAATTAACAACATTTATGTATGCAATCTAGAAAATACATAGCCTGGCTGAAAACCAGCATTGTCTGGGAAGCTGAGTAATGATGTTACTTTCTGCAGTAAAATTCATTTACATGTACATTTTCTTCTTTTCAAAGGAGAACACAGTTAGAAGACCATCTGACATAACTTGAACTGAGCTGAAAATCTCACCCCACTACTATGCTGTAATTTTGCCTTGTAAAATGGTGTGTGTGGGGGTGGGGGGGGGGTGAGAGAGATCAACTTCCATGACTTTTGCAATAGGAGAATGTAAACATTTTTACTTATCAGCCACAGTATAAGGAATCAGAGGGCTTCTGTAAGTTTTTTCTTGAAAAAAGGGTCTATTGCTGTTTACCAATCATCTGCCTGTAAGACACTTCTGTCCTATCAAATGTAATAGCTCAAGGCCATTGTTATTAAAAACGCAGAAAGGAAAAAAGATGTCTACCCATGCCAATTGTAGTTCTTTTGCTACTTCAAGGGGCAAAACCCTTTTTTATTTTTGTTCAAGCAAAATGATTTAATACTTTGAAGAACTTCTCTGCTGTTTTACATCATACAGGTGATTCTACTGCCTCTGAAAATGCAGAGGTGTTTTTTTCCATATTCAAGCTTAAGCTGAGCTCTATGCCTCTGCTACACCCCTGAGGTAAAGATAAAGGTCACTCTTGCTCGAAAGCCAGTTGTATCCAATTCTAGGGTTCAGTGCTCATCTGTTTCATAGTCGAAGAGCCAGCACTGTCTGCGTTTGCAGACATTTCCGTGGTCATGTGGCAGGCATGACTAGACACCGGAGCACACAGAACACTGTTTTCCTTCCCACTGAAGTGGTCCCTGTTTATCTACTTGCAATTTCTTGTTTTCAAACTGCTAGGTTGGCAGGAGCGGGGACAGAGATGGGAGCTCATTACATCCTGCAGTATTCAGGTATCAAACTGCTGACCTGCCGCTTTCCAGTCAGCATCTTAGCCACTTGAACAACTGCAGTCCCTGAATCTACTGCCGCACCTCTGAATCTATTCCCAAATGAAACCAATAGTGAGAGGAACACATTTTTGATTTGTGCACATTTAAGCCAAATAAGAACTACCAATGTCTCCTACATATCATGGGGGTGGGGGATGCCATAGAGAGAGTCAATGGAATAAAAACACATCAGAGGTTTGCAAGAAATAAAATAAATCAATTGACCAAAATAATGTAAAACCATTTGTATCAAAGCACTAGCAACTTATTTCTCAATAGATGGTTGTCTGAAAAACAGTATCTATCTTAACTGTAATGTAGTGGCTATATCAGGCCAAAGAATGAAAGAGACCAAACGATAGGTGAAAAACAGCAAAGAGGTTAATTTACTGCTTGCATGCATAGCCAATAGGACTCAGTCTGGAAATGGTTTCCAAAAAGAACTGAGTCAAGTCCACATTCTGCTTTGGCTTTTTATATCCTTTTTTCAGGAACACAGCTGGGTGCCTTATCCATCAAGCAAGCCCAATGGATAGCAATGATGTCAAGCAAACCCCATTGGATAGCAATGACATCATTTAGCAAGCATAATTACAGAACTCAGACATAGCATTATTCTATAACTATAACTCCTAAAGCACAAATAATTCAATAAAATACTTTCATGGCATAAGCACTTCTACAATTATCAAAACTTAACTTTTCCCAAAATTCATGACGAAGTTCATAACCTAATTAACTTGCTTATGATCCATGACATAACATAATTAACTTAAAACTGTTCCAGATGATTTACTGAGATGTAGCTTAATGTACAATATCTAATTATGAGACTGGCTATCAATGAGGTAATACAAAGAACTAGTTAGAATATATTCTGGTTCCACTCACCTATACTTTGGAACTAATAATAACTATGATGTAGAGTAGCAACAACAGAAAGTGAATATCTAAGTTCTTTCTAACTGCTGTGTGTCTTTGGTTCTTAACTGCTAAATATTATATAACTTGAATACCATGAAGAAAATCTTCACTATAGACACTCATATTGTACTCATAAAATATAGACAAATGGCTGCTCTTAAGACCAGACATGAGATTACCATCTATTCCAGAGCCAGCTTTTAACCATTTAGCTAGACTTAACATTAGATAGCAATTTCCCTGCTAGAGGCAACATAAAAACTTACAATAACTGTATGATCTTCTTGCCAGATGAAGATGACATCATTTAAACCTTTTATGACTTTTTAATCTTTATGAACTCTTGCCCTCCTCAGTAATACTGACCTACCTTTTGAGCTGAAGTCGTCCACCAAAATGATTTCTTTGATCAACTGAGGAGGTGAACGGTTGAGGACACTATGGACAGAGCGCAGGAGAGTGGACCACACTTCATCCACAAAACACATGATCACACTGGTGGTGGGAAGATCATCGTGGACAAGAAGATCTGAACATCTACAGTGACATAACAGAGGTACAGGACCTTCACATAACAGACTTAATGTGTACAACCACATACAGACATTTTAATATTGCCTTTTGCTTTTTATAAATCTCAAAGTGGTTACAAACACGCACGGCAGATACAAAAAAATAAACTACTACTACTAATAAATGATAATTGTGTGCTATCAAGTCAATTCTGACTTAAGGTGACCCTTTCTCGGGTTTTCTAGTTAGAGAAAATACAGAAGTAGTTCACCATTTCCTTCTTCTAAGGGTGCCCTGGGAGTGTGCAGCTTCCCCAAAGCTATGCAAGCTGGTTCTCCTCCCAGGAGGCACACTAGAGATTTGAGCTCACAACCTCTGGCTTTGCACTGAGCTATCCAGCTAGACCATCAAGTCAAGCTATCCACTTAGCATAATAGCATAATGATAAAGCCATAAAAAGAATAAAATATTCCATTAAAAACAGGTTCTTAAAAACAGGATAACTCAACCTTGTAATCACTAAAATCTCCAGGCAAATGAACAAGTATTTAATCGATGTTGGAAACATTAATAGGGTACTTAATAACAACAGAAAGATCTTTCCACATGGCTGCACCAGCTGCGTCTGGGCAAGTGGACTATAATCCATAAAAGCACATACTGAAATACATATGTTATCCTCTAAGGTTCCACAATTGTCTTGTCTTTATTTTGCCTATATGACACAGTGGTCACTACTCCACACTGCAGCCAAATGAGCTTGACCAGGCTATGGGTCAGTAATCAGTCCTTCTGCTCAGAGTAAAGATAACGATGTTCTATATGAGAAAAGGTGGACAGCTACATGATGTGACACGAGATACTCTTGTCAAATAAGTAGAATGTTCCAAGATATTTTGTTGGTTGATTTGAAGGACAAGATGGTACCTTCATCTTTGCAAACAAATAACTTCCTCCAATGCACCTGAGGACAATGGAGCAGACCAAATAGTACACACAGCTCTGTCTTCCACAGGCCTAGCCCTACTGTTAAGCAAGGTAAGGCAGCTGGCTCAAGTAACTGAGTTAAAGGTACCATGAAAGGAACTGGCCTTTGTTGTATTTTTACTCCCAGGGACAGGAAAGTAGCGCTTGAAGGCTTTTCTGCCTCAGGTGGCAGAATAACATGATTGGCTTTATGTAGTATGTAACTTGGCTTAGTAAATGTGAATATTTCCTGTTCTACCTCAGGCACCAAAATTTCTTAGGGCAGCCTTTCCTTGCTCCAAAGTATCCACAGCCTAAAGAAGCTTCTTCAGCTAACGATAGGGCCAACAATATGAAAGAGCATTTTAAAAATACTACTATCATTATGAATACCATCTCAGTAATTAAAAATACTGACATAGGACTCTGTATGCAGGAACTATGAGATTCAGGCAGCTTTACTCTGGAATTGGTGTGGGGAACCTGTGGCTTTCCAGATGTTTCCACCATCTCTCACAAACTAGGTTGGTGAGCTCTGATGGGAATTAGTGTCCAGCAACATCTAGAGAGCCACAGGTTATGAGACCCTGCTCACAAGCATGGCATGAAATTAAAAAGACACTTGATGCTGCTTGGATCACTGCCATTACTGGCAGTGGACAGGGTCTCCAAATGATGCCTTGTCCATGGCCTCCTCAAATCCATAACTGGTCCTGGAAAAGGAATGTTAATTCCCAGAGAAAAGCTAAAATCAACAGAAAATATAGGCAGTGTTCAATCTTTGCCGATTGAGATAAAACTTTTTAAGAGGCACAAAACTTGTATAAAATTTCTGTTTCTTACCAATAACTCAGTCTTGTTCCTGGCAAAAAAAAAATCCCTAGCCAACAATAAAAATAAAAGTTAAATCCAGGCTGCCACCTGTTAATGCTGTTAGTTGGCTTCTGGGTTTAAAAAGCACCCGCCTCCTCAGAAGAAGCAGGGTGGCCAACACACTCCATAACACCAAAGCTCACAAATGGTTTTTCCAGCAGAATAATGTTTTTTTAAAGGCTTGGCAACTGTAGTGTGCTATAATGAACTGCAAGCCAGGAAAAGTGCAAAATTCTGCAGGGGAGGCCTCTAGATTTTTTAAAAAGTATACGGCCATGGTTTCCAACATAGGGCACACATTCCACAGGGGGGCAATTTGAATTTTAGGGGGGACAATTTAAGAATGAGTTATTAACAGTGTATTTTTTGCATAAAGCTTGTTTAGACCAAATTAATGGCCTTTTAGGCTTTCTCCGCGTGAATAGTTCACTTTTTGAATAATAAAAATTATATATCATGAGGTGGGGGTGGGGGGGGGCAATCAGGATTTCAGAGATGCTTAGGTGGGGAACAACCAGTGGTGGGCATCAGCAGTTCGCCAGAACCGGTAGCATAAATTCTGGCTGGCCCTGCCCATTAAAGTTTTGAAATAAAGTAGTCCTAATTCGGGTGCAACGCAGGGCTTTCCCCCGGGCCATGCCCACCATACCACGGCCACAGTGTGGTAGTAAAAACTTTAGGAGCGCACCAGTGGGAACAACCCCCCCCCCAAAGAGATGGGCACCACTGGTATATGGAGTCCTGCTGAAGAGAAAAAGCCGCCAGTATGACCAAAATGTGAGGAAACAGAAGAGGAAAGCATCCCCAGAAAAGAATACAGGGTGTCCCAAAAGTGAGCATACTCAGGGGAAATGGGATACTGTAGCTTCATTACAAAATCTTACAAAATATTCACTATGTGTTGGCCACCTCTTTTTACACACACACAGAGCTTGCCCTAGAGCGGGGATTCTCAACCTGCGGCCTGTGGGCCGGATACAGCCCACGACCACAATTTCATGTGGCCCCCGCTGCCTCCACTAGTTATGTTGGCCAGAGAAATCTTTTCCCAAAGATATCTGGAGGGACACTTATCTGCTGTATACTTGGCTTAGTGAAATAAGGGAAATGTATTTGTCATAGCTCTTGAAATGCCTTCAGGACCTACTGCACTGATAGACATATGGTTTCTTAAACCCCATAGGCTGCTATAGCAACACTAAGGGACTACTGAAAGCCCTCTGCTAAACCACCCTATTGGGGTACACAGAAAGAGCCTCCTCAAAGATTGTGGCATTTTTGAACCACAATCGGGTGTATCCTTGTAATGGCAACCTTGTGTTGCTGGCTAATCTTTCTCACACTAGGTCAGGGGAAAGGAACTCATTTTGGCAGTTTCACGTCTGGCCTAGACACGGAAGGGGGAAAAAAAGAAAAGCCACCCTATTGTTACTATGGTCACTGCCCAGTTCAGAGCTTTGAAAAGTTACTCCTTAGACTACAACCCACAGCATCCCTTAGCTAAGAGATTCCAGGAATTTTAACGAAACAGTAACTAATTCAAGATCTGGTTTTGACAGAAAAGAAGGGATAAACTTCAGCATAAAGGAAAACCAATTATGACCTGATCCTGAATTGATCAGGTTTGGCCTCCACCTTGAATAAACTTCAGAAGTACAGTAATACCTCATACAAAGTCCGCTTCATACAACATCGAATTCATACAACATCACCTAATTCCTTGACAAAAGTTGGCTCATACAAAGTCACTGCAACTTTGTATGTGGCGTTAGGGCAGTACAAAATGCAGGATGCATGCCTGCATTGCTCTTGTGGGTTTTGCATGAGCTTGTACAAAATGGATGATCGGCCGCGTGGCTGCAGATTAACACTGTGCTGCATGATGGGACATGTTAACTTTTAAACCTGCACTTCATAAAGTTTTCAAAAGTTAACTTGTTGTATGGTTTGTCCCCTAAAATCAGGGTTGCTTGATATGTTTTTGTAATGTTTTTAGCCTTTAGACAATGATTTCTTAAAGTCCTGTCAGTTTCCTGTCTGTTTCCTTGACTTTGCCCTGAAGTCTGTGCTGTTCCAGTACAATGTATCTCTATGGAAACGACGTTGTACGAGGCATCGCGGCAAGGATTTGGACGTTGTATGAGGCATCGCAGCTAGGATTTTGCATGCCTCATACAAAGTCCAAATCAGTATAAAGTCCAAACTTGTGGAACCAAGTTTGGACGTTGTATGAGGTATCACTTTAGAAGCTAATTCTTAAATTCATTTCCCACATGTTTCAGTGTCACTTCTTCAAGCAGAAGCTTAAGTTAAGCTAACGCTAGGATGATGCTAGACCAGGAGTTCTCAGCTTTTTTAAACCAGTGGCCGGGTCACACTCCCTTAGACAGCTTCGGGGGCCAGATGACCATTTTGCCCTTCTTCCACCACATGTCACTTCCTTGTGTGGTGGAGGTAGTGGTGAGCCACATGAAATAGCTCCACGGGTCGCATCCGACCCACAGGCCGCAGGTTGAGAATCCCTGCGCTAGACGTTCTTCTCAATAGAATACCATGTCATTTTTATAATGGAGGTTGTCTTTTCTTTTCTTTAGAGAGAGATAAACAGTCCTGTTTTCATTCCAAAATAGGAAGAGAACTGAATTTCTAGTGCACTCTAGTGGATGCACAATGAAAATGTGAAATTCCAGAGGAAATTAGTCTCTACTGCAGGAGTTCTCAAGCATTTTAAGCGGGGGGGGGGGGGGGGGGGCTGGGTTACACTCCCTCAGATAGCTTTGGGGGCCAGATGGCCATTTTGCCCTTCCTCTATCACATGGCACTTCTTGGTGTGGTGCAAGCGGTGGTGGTGGTGGCTACATGAAATGGCACTCCAGGCTGCAGGTATATATGCCATCAAATAACATTTGAATATACAGAGGTGAGCTACAACAATTTAAGCACAGAACTTGGGGAGCAAACACTGATAGCTTAAGGAATCATTTAAAATCCACAGATCTTCTTGAGCTGCTATGTAGCCATTTAGTCTGCTAATTTTTATGAAAAAGACTATACAGTACAGTGGAACTCTGCTGCCACAAAAATAGCAGGAAATTGGACCAGCAGAATGAGTTAATATTTTAACTGGGCGAGGGAGGTTTTATTTTATTTACTAAAAAGGAACTTTAGACGAGGAGGAAAATGCAAAACAGGCAATTCCAGGTATACCTGGAGCCCATTTCCAAGATTCTCTAGACCAGGGGTGTCCAAAGTACAGCCCATGGGCCGGATCTGGCCTATGGCAGCAATTAATCCAGTGAGGGAAGGGGACGCAGAGATGGCAACAGGACAAGGGGAGCCGGAGACAATATGCGCTGCCGAGAGACAGAGAAGTTCTGAGGAGGGGAATAAACACCCGGACCAGGCCATGCAGCGGAGAAAGTGAAGGGAGCGAGCAGAGCGGGACCACCAGCCAGAGAGCCAGCCAAGCGCCCTGGTAGCAACGCTCCCTGCCAAGGCGGGGAAGAAGAGGCGGAGGCAGCATGTGGAGCATGCCTTCTAAGAAAACAGGCATTGTATGTGCCCACCGGGCTGGGTGCAAGGACGAGGAGGAGGAGAACCCGCAGCAGCAGTCAAGGGAGGGGTAGGGAGAGGGAGGGGCGAGAAGAGTCACGCCCCCATGTCCCTGCCTCGGACTTGGAGTCCACCACGCCTCTTTGCCACCCCGCCCCTCAAGGCTCCCTTCCCACCCACTGGGCAGGGAAGGCACAGGGGCAGGGCTAAGCGGTTAGGAAGCAGCTCACCTTGTTAGCTGGAAGGCCTTGGCAAGGCGGCAGCTTGAGACCTGGGGACTGCGTGACGGAGTGAGAGCCCGGCAGGGCCCCTGTCAGCTCCCGGGCCCGGTATAGCAGTCCTGCTGGTACCCCCCTGATGGCGGCCCTGCTCACTGCTCCCAGAAGTGGAAGTAAAACACACATGCACTTGCACATAACGCTAGTCTAAATGACCCATGGATGTTGTAAACATGTTTACAACAAGCGGAAGTAAAACATGCATGCACTTGTGCATAACACACCTGCGCATGCGCATAACACTGCCATAAGTAACCTGCAGCTGTTGTAAACATGTTTACAACAGCTGCAGGTTATTTACGGCAGTGTTATGCACATTCACAGGTGCGTTATGCACAAGTGCATGCATGTTTTACTTCCGCTTCTGGTGGGAGGAACCACGTGGACTTCAATTCCCAGAAGCCTAAGTCAATTCCCCAAAGCACCGATCAGTCAATGCACTGGCTTAGGCTTCTAGAAATTGAAGTCCCCTGTATGGCATGGGCCCCACGATGGAAACCACCGGCTTAAATGCTTTTGAGTGTTGTTTTCTCCTTCTTTGTCTTTTATTTTATTTGAAAACAACACTTTACAAAAATGTGACCCAACAAATAACAAAATAGCAACAGTAATAAAACACAGCCCCAAACTGGACACTACAGATTGTAAATCCCTGAGTACCCTGAACCAACACTGTGTTTGTAGGAAACATTGAGCATTCTGATGAATCTTTGAAGCGAAATAGGTCAGGAACAAAATCTCTGATATCTTTATTGTTCCAGGCAGGTAATTCATGACTCAGAGGAGACAGCTTCGGTTCTGCAGTCTTTAAAGCCCAAAGAGAAAGCAGTGAGGACCTATATTGTCCTAGTAATAATAGCTTCTGACCTCTCTTTCTTTCTCAATCTTTAATCTATAATTATGCCCCCTTCCTAAGTTTTCCCCATACATAGGCTCAAGTGGCTAAGATGCTGACTGGGAGGCGGGAGGTGAGCAGTTCGATTCTCAAGTACTGCAGGACGGAATGAGCTCCTGTCTTTGTCCCAGCTCCTGCCAACCTAGCAGTTCGAAAGCAAGAAATTGAAAGTACTGTATTTTCTGGCGTATAAGACTACTTTTTAACCCCGAAAAATCTGTGCCAAAGTCAGGGGTCGTCTTATAGGACAGGTACTTGACTGCAGCTTGTTTCCCCTTGCTTCATATGTCCGGCGCATATGGTGGGGGGTGCCGCGGCTGAGTCCCTGCTCTGTGCGGGGAGTATGAAGCAAGGGGAAGCAAGCTGCACACATCTTCCTGTACCTCGAGGAGGAGAACATGAGCGTGTTTTGGCTCTCCACCAGAACCTGCCCATTCGACTCGGAGGGCTGCGCGTCTTCGGGTTGAGTGTGGGTTAATTTTTATTTGATGTGCATTGTAAGAGAGGTAGTCTTATACGGCAAGTATATTCCTAACTCTCTATTTTAACTGGAAAAGTTGGGGGTCGTCTTATATGCCCAGTCGTCTTATACGCCGGAAAATACGGTAGATGAATAGGGACCACTTCGGTGGGAAGGTAAACAGCGTTCCGTGCGCTCCGGTGTCTAGTCATGCCTGCCAAATGACCACGGAAATGTCTACAGAAGCAGACAGCACTGGCTCTTCGGGTTTGAAACAGAGATGAGCACTGAACCCTAGAGTTGGATACGACTGGCTTTCGAGCAAGGGAAACCTTTACCTTTACCTTTAGGGCTGAACCAAACAGTTCACAAGGGTTACACCTACACATGTAATCCACATACAGGCAATTGTTGTAAGAATGTACAGGTGAAACTCGGAGAATTAGAATATCGTGCAAATGTTCATTCATTTCACTTAAAAGGTGAAACAAATATATGAGATAGACTCACTGCATGCAAAGCGAGAGATGTCATGCGTTATTTCGTTATAATTGTGATGATCATGGCATACAGCGTACATGAGATTATGTGATGACTATGGGGTACATGACATTGGGGGGTTGGGGTTTTCATAAACTGTAAGACATAAGCATCAATATTATAACAAAGTAAGGCTTGAACTATCTCGCTTTGCATGTAATGAGTCTATCTCATATATTTGTTTCACCTTTTAATTTGCATTACTGGACTGAATGAACATTTGCACGATATTCTAATTTTCTGAGTTTCACCTGTATATTCAGCAGGATAAACCCATCCCAGTGCTGCCAAGTATTCTATAGCACAAAAGTAGATAACCTGTGGGCCTCCATATATTGTTGGACTGGAACTGCCACTATCCTTTACTGCTGGCCATCCTAACCAGGAATGATGGGAACTGCGCTCCAACAATATCTAGGATGTCACAGATTGACCATCCCTCCTGTAACCCAGTGGATGACCCAACAGATCTTATCAAGATTGCTATGGGGACGTATATTGTCTACCATGCAGGGTCAAAATGTTGTAAGTTTCCAGCTCTCAGTTGCTCTTATCCACCTGAAACATAACACCACTGTATCACTGGGTGAGGCTTGTTTGTCTGCAGCATCCCCCCTGCATCCTGAAACAACACACAAGCAACAAAATTCAGCTATCTCCCCTTCTATATTCCCTTTCTCTTATTTTTTACATCTTGCTGTAATAAGAGACTATTATTGAAAGCTTACAGTTCAGGTAAATCCAGATGTTTTAGACCAGTAAAGGTAAAAGTCGCCCTTGCTCGAAAGCCAGTCGTATCCGACTCTAGGGTTCAATGCTCATCTCTGTATATAGCCAAAGAGCCAGTGTTGTCTGTGTCTGCAGACATTTCTGTGGACTGCAGCAGGCATGACTAGACACCGGAGTGCATGGAACTCTGTTTACCTTCCCATCAAAGTGGTACCTATTTATCTAGTTGCTGTTTCTTGCTTTCGAACTGCTAGGTTGGCAGGAGCTGTGACAGAGACAGCTCACTCCGTCGTGCAGTACTTGGGTCTTGAACAGCTGACCTGCCAACCTTCCAGTCATCAAGTTGATCATCTACAGCTCCCTGAATCCACAGCCTGCATCTTCTATACCTATAAAGAGGGACGTTAACCATTGGACTCCGGCATACGCTCCCGCACCCGGCCCAACCATCCCTAACCGAGCCCCCTGCACTTACCTGCACTTACCTTACCCTCACCTCACCAACCCCGCAAGGGTCCGGAGGTTGCCAGTGGGACAGCTGCCCCACGAACACGACCAAAAAAATAAAACTACAAGTCCTAGAGTCCTCTGCGCTGGGCAACCCCTCAGCCAATCAGGATGAGGGATGCGAGTGCAGAGGAGGCCGGGAACGCGCGCGCCGACTTTAAAAAAACAACGCCGGGAGCCAGAGGGAGACTTTGAAAGACCCAGTCGGAGCCAGGAAAAGGTAAGTGCGGTCAGTGGGGGTTAGGAAGTGGGGGGGGGGCTCGGCCCCAGTAACCACGCCCCCCTGCCCCACCACCTAGCCCCCTTCCCTAACCTCCACCGACCGCACTTACCTTTTGCCGGCTGGATCTCTCAAACTCTCTCTCAATCCAGCTGGATCTCTCAAACTTTTTCCCTCTCGGCGTGGCCTTCTAAATAGGGAGAAGCACCGGCCTCTCCTTCATCCCTGCGGGTGACGTGGCCTCGATGCCCACATGGACAAAGGAGAGGCCGGGTCCCCTGGCTCTGGAAGGGTTGGGGGGGTCAGACCCCTTTTGTTCCTCCAACCCTCCCAAACACATGGGATCAGGGAGAGGGGATCGATTCCACCCCCTCCCAAACACTCTGTTTTTAAAGAGAAGAAACCGCTTGATTTCTTCTCTTTAATAACGGGGTGTCCTGCGGGGTGATCCCCTCTCTGCAGGGTCCCCTGGCTCTGGAAGGGTTGGGGGGACAGATCCCTTTTGTCCCTCCAACCCTCCCAAACCCAGGGGACCAGGGAGAGGGGATTGATTCCATCCCCCTCCCAAACACTCTGTTTTTAAAGAGAAGAAACCGCTTGGTTTCTTCTCTTTAATAATGGGGTGTCCTGCGGGGAGATCCCATCTCTGCAGGGTCCCCTGGCTCTGGAAGGGTTGGGGGGACAGGCCCTTTTGTCCCCCAACCTACCAAACCCAGGGGACCAGGGAGAGGGAATCGATTCCACCCCTCCCAAACATTCCGTTTTTAAAGAGAAGAAACCGCTTGGTTTCTTCTCTTTAATAATGGAGTGTCCTGCGGTGGGGATCCCCTCTCTGCCAGGTCCCCTAGCTCTGGAAGGGTTGGGGGCACAGACCCCTTTTGTCCCCCCAACTTTCCCGGAAACAGGAGACCCAGGAGAGGGGATCGATTCCCCCCCCAACACTCCATTTTTAAAGAGAAGAAACCGCTTGGTTTCTTCTCTTTAATAACGGGGTGTCCTGCAGGGGGATCCCCTCTCTGCCTGGTCCCCTGGGTTCGTGGGTGGGTGGGTTGGGGGGACAATACACACACACACACACACACACTGCTTCTCTCTCTCTCACACACACACACATACACACATACAATACACACACACACGACACTCCTGCCTTGCCAGGAATTTTTAATGTGTGTGTTGGTGGTTGGAGTGATATTGTATGGGTGGTAGTGGTTGTGCACACCCAAAACCACCCCTAACCACCAACACACACTTTAAAAATGCTCGGCTGGCCAGGCACAAATATGCTAGCTACCTATAAGGAGGGACGTTATCTGTTGGAATGTAACAAAGGCTCCTGCACGCATCCCTACTATCCCCTACCGAGCCGCCTGCACTCACCTTTACCCGGCCTGAACATCGCCACAAGGGTCCAGCAGTCGCCAGTGGGGCAGGCGCTCCACAAAGACAAAAATATATAAATAAAACCACATTTACCAGCCTCCTTTGCGCCGCACCACCCCTCAGCCAATGAGGATGAAGGGCGCAAGCATGGAGGAGGCTGGGCAGCCAGCGTGGCAGTTTAAAAATAAAAACCACGCCGAGAGCAAAAAGCTTACACGGACCCAGCTGGCAAAAGGTAAGTGCGGTCGATGGGGGTGAGGGAGGGGGGATGCAGAGCCCCAGAACCATGCCGCCTCCCCACCCCACCATCTTGCCCCCCAGCTCCCTAACCCCCACCGACCACACTTGACTTTTGCCGGCTCCGGCTGAGTCTTTGAAAGTCTTTCCCTCCCAGTGCGGCCTTCTGTGTTGGGAGGCACACTGGCCTTTCCTTTCAACTATGCGGGAGTGAAGGCCAGGCAAATTTCCTGTTCACCTGGGGAGGAGATAGTGGTCGGATTCTTCGGCCCTGCATCCACCCTGGGCGCCAGCCAAACAGCCCTACCCTATCAGAAAAACCCAAACTAAAAACAAAAACACACAAATAAATAAACAAACAAACCAAACAAGTAAGCAACAAAACAATCAACCACTAAAACCACCCTTACTAAAAATAAAAAACAACACAATGAAGAAAAATAAATACTAACAAATTCAAAATAAGAAATATCCAGAAAAATAAAAACCAAAAAACCACGTAAAAATCCATTTTTTTTACAAAAAAACAAGTCAAAACATTAAATTACATAAACAAACACTCTACTTAAACCCCCCAGCCCAACATCCCTAAATAAAAACAGAAAACAGAATAAAAAATCAACAGCACTTACCAAACATGTCCTACCTCCATGCCTCCGGAACAGAACTGAACAAAGACAATGAATTGCACTACTCTTAATCACAGCCCCACCTGGAGGCTGGAAGAGTAAAAAACAGTCAAAAAATATTTAAAAATAAACATTAAATAAAAATAAATAAATAAATAAATTAAAAAACCACAAATTCAAATCAACACCACCCAAACCACTCCTAACCAAAAAAACACACAATAAAACTGCCCGGCAAAGCCAGGGAAAATATGCTAGTTGCTAATAATAAAGGACTACGGGAGTTGCAATCACAAACATCTGGAGTACCAAATGTTTTCCTTACATGTTTTGGTGGTTTACATGCTTTTAAATGTATTTAGGCTGGGCCTAATAAACATGAACAAGTTCGAATAGCTCAGCAGGTTGAACACCCGGGGCTAGGAGTTTCAGTCCCCACTATGTGCTCTGCCACTTATGTGACCTTGAGCAAGCCAAACAATCCTAGAGCACCATCCAAATGATGGGCTTGTGAACCACTTTTTAGTACTTTGCACTTGGAAAACACTGGGATGGTCAATGTAAGTCGGAATCAACTTGGCAGAACATTACAGCATTATTATTTTAATAATGATACCAAAATATAGGTTTTGAATGTTGACGCCGTCTGTCTTTAAATGCTTATTGGAATTTAACTTGTTTGGTCATCAGAAACCCTTGAATGGGACAGAAAGTACTTGGAGACTACCACTCTTCCCTGTGGACGGGCATCCAAGCCCTTAGTCCTCAGGGTTGTCAGGTTAGTTCACCGCTGCCTGACACTCAGTGCTGAGTTGCTGGCAGTATGATCTATCATTTTGTTAAAAAATAAAAGCTTCTTCTTGTCAGTCTCATAGGCAGTCTACAACACAACAAGGTTCTGAATATAACTCACTAAAGGCTGTCAGAAAGGAACAGCATAAGATCTACAAATCTAAGGAGTTGATAATAATTTCTCCCATCTCAATGAATTTGCCTTTTCATATCATTGGCAGTAAAATAAAAAAAGAAGAGGCAAAGGGCTAGGTCAAGTCTAAGTCTTTCCTGCATGAACAAAAGGCTGAAAGAAAAGCATTTCCCCCATTTTCTATTTGCAATTCAGCTATGGGTTTGAAATGTGTCTTAAGGGAGCCTTTGCTCCCTACGTTCTAATATCTCCAAGCTGATCGTGAAAAGTTCAGACCATTCTCCCAAAGAACGTCTCACAGTCAATTCGTGTCAGAAATTATTCTGGGTTGAAAGGATTTTTGCAGAAGAAACTCCGCTCAGGGAATGCCCAATTGTGGCTCGTTTCATGTCTCCAAGAGCTGGGACAGAGACAGGTGCTCAATTCGTCATGCAGTACCTGGGTCTCAAACTGCCTACTTGCCAGCCTTCCAGCTAACAAGGCGAGCTTCTTAACCACTGTGCCTCCACAGCCCCGCTAGCTAATGTGATGCTGTGCTAACACACTGATTCTACCTCTTTTGCACAAATAACTGACCTACCACATGATCAAACACAGAGCAGTTGTCCTATGACATGTGCTATCTGGCTGTACAGTATCTAGCTTTGTCTTTACGCTATATTAAAGCAAAGTATTTAACCATTGCATGCTCACAATTGTAATGGAGGAGGGAAGGAGTAAACAAACAGGAGACTATTTAAAAATAAAATAAACGGTGTGTGGTAGTGAATGTGTTACAGCATATTCATGGGGTGGGTGGGGTGGGGGGAGAATAGAGCTAGAAATGCAATCATGCTTCCTTGTCAATAAAGAGAGCAAATAATTTGGTCTGCTGATGTGGACGAAAGTCAAAGGGCTCAGGCTCCAAGTCAGTGACTCAGTGTTTGTTTGCAAGCCGTAAACACACCTCTCCCAACATGCACGGCCCACTTCTGCGACTGACTGGAAGCTCCTGTTTAATTTTAGAGATGGCTGGTATCAAAGCACGATTCTCTTGGCAGGAATGCTGCTTTTTAAAGGCGAACTGTATCCTTTAAGCCAAGCACAGAGGAAATCCTTGTGCTCCACTTTCAAGGCTACTGAAACAGTCTTTTTCTTTGGAAGAAATGTGTGTGTCACTCAATATTTTGTTAACTTCTCAGTTGTGATGTAGCCTATCTAATCTGATGGGCACGTTTCCAGGTTCCAGTGGATACAGCGATGCCTGCATTTAGTACTCCCACAGTTGACCAAAGCTTTTTTCCTCAGGGCTAAACTTTCCTGACCTTCCTGCTCTAGTGTATTATTCTAACTGTACTTATCCTGTAGACCTCCAATACGTTTAATGGGAAGCACATCAAACTGAGCACAAACTGAATGGGATTAGATTGTTAATCATGTCTGCTTGTGGCAAAAGCCACAATCCCCTACACACTTAAGGAGGGGTGGTTAGTTACATGTATTTACAGTATTTGAAAAATGTGCAACCTGCTTTCTCTCATATAAAGTCAAGAGTCAATACAAAGATGCTAACAAAGTACAATACTTAGAACAAAAAGTCTAGCAAAAAAAGACAGCTACAGTCAAGGTGATATCACATACCCACTGAAACTCTAGTCCAGCTAAACTATTTGGGCACCTGAGGCAGAAAATCTCAAAATATCTCTCCTTGTTCTAGAAATAAAAAACTGTACAATCATAAGAAATTAAATATTGAACTACTTCCTCAACTTTTAGGACAGCCAAAATCTGCTGTCTCACTCCACCTAAAGGGAAGGCTTAGAATTTGCTTAAATGGAACCAGACGTTTAGCAATAGTAGGTATAGGTACAGTGCTGCAAAGCTTAACACAGTTATTACCAAAGCCTGGAAATATATTTTTGCACACAAGCATTCGAAATTCTCAGCATGTTCAGTGCCTATTTGAATGGCCACATAGCGAAATAGGCAGAATCTGACACCCACATATTTGCACAAGGGAGGGCAGGTTTCTTGTACACTTAGAACAGGGATTTGCAACCAAGAGCCTGCAGGCCGGATCCAGCCCATGGTCCCAAATAATCTCCACCCACCCCGCCACTGGAATTGGCTGTGGACTCATTTGCGGCCCCATAAACACATTTACTACAGCTGTAAATGAGTCTGCAGCTGTCATAAATGCATAAATGTCTGAGGGGGCGTGGTCCGGCCCACAGCTGAAAAATGTTGAGAACCCCAGATATAGTGTTCTGCAGCAGAGAGAATTTCAGCAAACATTTCCCATTTGTGCAGCCATACCTGAAGAAATTCCCTCTGCCACAAACCTATTATCGGTACAGAAACCTTGCCTTTCTTTTTATGTAGCTGCAATTGAGACAATGACAGCTGAGGGGTTCTGGGAGATATAGGCTAAAGTGTAAATTTACCAAGCTCTGGCACTGTCTATCAAATCCTAATTTGGCCATGATCTGAAGAAATGTCTACTATAATCCAGTGAACACAGCATTCAGTAGGAATTTACAAAACCTGTGCTCAATTTCCAGCAGAATTATAGGGATATGATTGGTGGCACATACAATAAGCTTCATTAGACTACTGTCCTTGGTTTCAAAATGTAAAGAATGGTTTATCTTGGTGAAAGACTGTGAGGCCAAATGTTGTAGAAAAACAGCTACATGACAGCAGTCACTTAATTAATTCAAACAAATATATCATGTTGTAAATGGAAACACACTTCCAAACAAGAATGACTTATTAAGAGGAATTAAAAACAATGTTACACAGGAAGATGAGTGTTTGAATACTATCCTATAATGATTTGGCACGATAGAAGTGTAAAGGATGGATGTGAAACTGAATAAACAGATATTATAAATACTGTACATGCATTAAATTAATGCATGGGGGAGCTACATTGTTATGGGAGAAAGTGTGAGTTGCAGCTTGAAATCCTAGAATCATTCTGCAACCAAAGTAAAACTATGTACAAAACATATGTTTTCATTTATTATATGCAAAATATCTAGGCTCATATTTGTGGTCTTCCTTAAAATTAATCACTATGTTTCCTGGATTGCTATTATTTTCATAGCTACTCCAACAAATTGACAGCTAACTCTATGCAAGGGAAGGAAAATCCATGCGATCAGTGAAGACTTTACATTAGCCCAAAATCCGTGCTGCTCAATACAAGAAAAGAGATCTTACCCACTGGGTCTTGAGTCGTCAATGGCTCGGTCTACTGGGATTAAGTCACTGAGATAAACGTTGAAATTGCCCTCATTCCATCTTCTTTTTGCTTCTTCTTGCTTTTCACCTGGGACCACAGCACGGCGTCCAAACTGGCCAGGGGCTTTGGGGTCTCTTGGGGCAAGTGTCTTATCGATGACTAACACTTTGTGAAGCCTAGTATTTTCTGCAAAATGGGTTGTATTATCAATGGGACTGTGTTTCTTTAATTGGTCCTTAATGACTAAACTGACCCTGTCCTTGTCCCCTAGATTTGTTCCTTCAGCCAAAATTGCTTTTCTAAGAAGACTGCCTCCTTTGGCCGCATTCATTACTTTCAGATCTGGTTCACTTTTGTCCTCAGTCTGCTTAATGGTTTTCCCCCTCCATTGATTTACTGTGGCATTAGCCAGAGGTAAGACAACCCGTGCTTCTTCTTTGCTTATAACGACCACTTGATCGTTTACAAGCAATTCCTTTGCACCAGGCATTTTGATGCCCCCATCTTTGGACCTCTTCCCTGGCCCTGCTGCCTCCAACGTCTTCTTCTCTGACGCCTCTGAAGCTGCCTCTCTCTTTTCTCTTAAATCCAAGCTCTCTATTGCTTTGTGCACACCTTCGGTTCCCACCACCCTTCCAGTCTTGTTCCCTGGGGTACTCGGCAGACTGAGTATTTGGGGTCTCACTGGAGATTCCTCACGTTTGCTTCCATTTGGCCAATCCCACTTGGGTCCAGCCAAAGAGTCTTTCTCACCTAACCGCACTTGAAATAAAGACACCTTTCTTTCCCTGGACCCCACAGTTAACACTTTGGGAGTGACCAGGTTTTGGACAGAGGCCACATTGAGTGTCACTTTGACAAGGATCTGGCCCGTCGCAGCTGTTGGATGGGTCTTCTGACCCTCCTTGGGAGGAAGATACAGCTCAGTTGGCAGGGACTCGGTGGCGTTTAATGCCCGCTCCCAAGGTTTCTTTCCAATGGGAACAGAGTAGGACGGAGGTGGACTCCGCCACACTTTGCCTGGGATTGTCCTGCCAAGTACAATCACGTCTGTCTCTGCTGCCTTGGACACTTGAACTTCTCCATTCATTTCAGGGGTCGCTTTCTGCTTCCTCCCATCATCAGCCTCTTCCTCCAGTCCATCCACAGGCCTCCCAGCTCCAGCAGCCTCCTGGGGGTCTCTATCATCCTCCTCCCCATACCTTCCCGGGGTGGGGAGTGGCGGCGGTGGGGGAGCCCCCTTGGGCTCCTCTCTGGGCCCCCTGCCCCCCAAGCTTTCCTCCCCTGGGCTTCGCCAGCCTCGGCTCCTCTCCCTCTCGTGCCGGATCATCTCCTCTTTCAGCACCTTGGTGTTGATCTCGCCGAAGGAGAACCGGAGCGCGGCCATGTCGAAGAGCAGCCAGAGGATCGAGGCCACGAAGATGAACGCCAGGGCTCTGCCGCTGCCGCGGAAAAGTTTCCGGAGTTTGTTCATCCTGGAGAAAGTTTGGCAGGCTTCTCTGGGGCCAATCCTGCGCCTTCCTCCTCCTCCTCCTCCTCAATCTGGGTCTGTTTATGCTTACCTAGCGAGGCGGCAGCAGCAGCAGCAACACTGGCGATGGGAGCCCCCACCCCCCTCCTCGCCCTGGGACACGTCTGCATCTTGACCCGGGAGCCGCCGCCTCACCTCCCGCCGCTTGTGGCTCCTTGCTTGCGTGGCACATTTGCAGCGGGGCATCCTCCTCCTCTCCCCTGCTCCGCGTGGGCCATGCCGCTGCATGGCATGCCCTAAACCCCCTGCAATACGAGGCCCGGGAGAGAGAGAGAGGGGGGGGAGATGCTTTTGCTCCAAGCTCCTTAATTATCCTTAACCCCAGCCCCCTCGCCCCCCCCCGCCCACACACCCACACCCTGCCTCCTCTGGTGCAACCGGTCCGCCACGCTGCAAAGAAGAGGGAATGGGCGGCTGCAGAGAGCAGCTCAGCTGGAGAAAGGGGACTTCGTCCCCCACCCTTCGCCCCTCCCTCCCTTCCCACTACCCGCCGGGATCCCGTGTCTTCCTTGTAACCCAACACCCCGCTCTAGCCTGGGAGGGGGAGGGGAGGGGGGTATGCAACGTCAATGCTGGGGAAATTGGCGGGAGCGGGGCTGCCCTGCTGCACCTCTCGGTGTCTGAACAGTTGCTCGAAAATAAAAATAAAAAGTCGGGAATGGGCCTGGCCCTGCCTGGGGGAACATTTAGGTCCCGCCGCCTGCCAGCCCAAAGCGTGGGTCGACTTCTCTGAGGCAGGTGTTCCCCTTGTTGCCTTAGGGCCGCGAGGGCGAACCTTGGCACTCCAGATGTTCTTGGACTTCAATTCCCAGAAGCCCAAGCACCCTGTGAATCCACACGGATGGGTTTACTGCGATTCATCCGCCCCGCGCTGCTCTCGTTGCTCCCGGAAGCGGAAGTAAAACGCACCCGTACGAAGGAATGGTTAACCCAGAAGTGTCTTAACCGTACAGGCTCGTTTTACTTCCGCTTCCTGGAGCGACGAAGGCAGTGTAGGCCGGATGAATCTCAATAAACCCATTCGTGTGGATTCACAGGGTGCTTGGGCTTCTGGGAATTGAAGTCCCAAGAACATCTGGAGTGCCAAGGTTCGCCATCATGGCCTTAGGGCAAACAGGCCCTCCCCCCCAGCTTCCTCCAGATAGCTCCGAAGTTAAGTGTCTCTTGCATTTTCCCTCTCAGAAACTCCAAGCTGAACTCACTATCAATCATGCTGTCACTATGACACAATACGCACTTTCTGCATAAAACTATTTACTTTCGTTCCAAAGCTGCACCAACTGGATTCTTTCGCTCCATCAAGCACGCATCAGTCTTTTCTTTGTGGCAGGTGAAGGCCTGGGAACACCAAAGACCCTAAATCAGTGGTTCCCAACCTTTTTTGGCCCCACTTAAGCTCAAGTGGCTAAGACGCAGACTGGAAGGTGGGAGGTTAGCAGTTGATTCAAAGTACAGTACTGCAGGACGGAATGAGCTCCCGTCTTTGTCCCAGCTCCTGCCAACTTAGCAGTTTGAAAGCAAGAAATTGCAAGTAGATAAATAGGGACCACTTTGGTGGGAAGGTAAACAGCATTCCGTGCAGTCCGGTGTCTAGTCATGCCTGCCACATGGCCACAGAAACGTCTGCAGAAGCAGACAGCGCTGGCTCTTCGGCTTTGAAACATAGTTGAGCACTGAACCCTAGAGTCAGACACCACTGGCTTTCGAGCAAGGGCAACCTTTACCTTTACCACCTACTGTAAGCATCTCTAAAATCCTGACATACAGTAAAACCTCTACTTACGTAAAAAGTCTGTTCCGTAGGCTTTTTTATAAATAGGTTTTTTAATTAACTCAAAGCAAACCCATAGGAAAAAATGATTTTTTTACTTAACTCAAAGCAAATCCATAGGAAAATGATATTTATGTAAATCAAAGCAACCCCATAGGAAAAATGAATTTTTTACATAACTCGAAGCAAACCCATAGGAAATTGTGTTATGTAGAGCAAATGAATTGGGACATTTATGTGAATTGGGACATGGTTTTAGTGCAACAATCATTATGTAAGTCGAATTTTATGTAACTCAAGGCATATGTAAGTCAGGGTTTTACTGTTTAATTCTTATTATTCATAAAGTAAACTATTCGCGTGGAGAAAGTCTAAAAGGCCATTAACTTGGGCTAAAGTTCCAGTGTTTCCCAACCTTCCCAGAAGCCTAAGTCAATTCCCCAAAGCACTGATCAGCCAATATACAGAAAAACCCCAGATTACGATTGTGGTCTGTTCCAACAGCTTTCATTGGAAACTGGATCAATCGTAAACTGAAGCACATTTCCCCATAGGAATGCATTGAATTTTTTAAAAAAAGTTCCTGACCTCCCAAAAAAAATCCACCTACCCCCAAAATGCAGGATGCTACCTTGCCTGGGCTCTGGTGCTTCTTCCTCAGGGTTGGCATCAGGTGACAAAGAGGAGTGGTTTGTCTGGCCGCCGGGGCAAATCCAAGGCTCCACTGCTGAAGACACTGCAATCAGGTGAGGTGAGTTGTTTGCCTCCCCCCCTTCTGTGCCCAGGTTGGTGCGGTGAAGGGGGGAGAGCTGATCGCAGCTGGTGACCTTGCACCTCTTCCAGAGCCGTCACTAAGGTGCAGGATTTAAAAGATACCTCACGCTTTAGTGACAGCTCTGGAAGAGGTGCTGTGAATGTGCAAGGCAAGGTCGCCTGCTGTGAACGGCTTTCCCCCCTTTGCCGCACCGACCTGGACACAGAAGGGGGGGAGAGGCAATCGATCACAGCAGGTGACCTTGCCTTGCGCTGGATTTAAAAGATATCTGCAATCGTGCCACCCACAAAATCCAAAATGACTGTGGGTGGTCTTAAATACCCCCGCAGCCATTTTGGACTCTGGGCAATTCCCGGTCATAAGGTGAAAAAACATGATACACCGGGACGTCATTTCCTCTGGATTTGCCATCATAAACTGCAGCAAATGTAAACCAAGGCAGTTATAAGCCAGGGTTTTACTGTACTGGGAATTGAAGTCCCCTTGTGGGCCGTGGAGCAAAAGTTGAAAACCAAATGTTCTTGGGAAGAAAGCCATATCAAAGGGGATCCATAACCAGATTGTTTGTCTGCTGGCGGTATTAAATAGGGACCCACCAACAATGAATCCTTGATGCGAAAGCTGACTCCCAGGGCTCTTGTTTCTGTTACTTTTCTCTTGTCACTTTTAGGGTGCTAAGAGTGTGATTAACTAATCTTGTAGGATATCAGAGAGTAAACAAAACAAATCAACAAAAAAGGCAAAAAAAAAGTTGGGGCACCTTAAAGACTTACTCCTGTATTTAAATATGAGCTTTCGTGGATCAAGTTCACTTCAACAGACATAAGAGTAAAACCTCATGGCATCAATTTATACACAGGTACAGAGGCACAATGTTTCAGATAAATTGTCTTTTTAAATTGGCTCAGATCCAGAAAGAACTTTTTGGCAAAAACAAACATTCTTGAGGGTACCAAGAGCAAAACCAAATTAAAATATGGAGGAAGGAGCTCACTGGAGAAGGAACTTCATTAATGGAGGATATAGATGAGGAACTCAACCTCCCCTGTGTCACTTGGAGAACTCTGAATAGGCTGAGGGCCAGAGGGCCTAAATGTAAGACCAGCATGTGGACAACAACACATTGTGTGAATGTGGAGAGATACAGAACCCGGCTGTTACTGGTTGGCTGATTACTACCAGAAGAGAAAGTAGAAACCGTTCAGTAGAGTAAATTCTCCAGAAAGTGTATTAACAAAAATATGATGCTGTGGTATCCGCGGACACAATTGGCATACTGTCCCTGACAGAACCACGGTTCAGGAGAACGCTCCCTTGAGCCTTGGTTCCGAAGGGATAGAAATTGGGGGAGCGGAATATTAGATAGGGTTTAATTCACCCACAGCTGAACTGACAAGCAGCTCGGACAATAGGAAGCTGGATGACTAACTCGCTAGTCATGTAATAGGTAATATCGCACCCGCGGATTACCCTAAATCCTGAACCAATAACAGCCACATGTTTACCCCATAGTTTGGAACAATGGATTTCCCCTGTCATTGATTAAGTTGGTTAATTAACTTCCCCTGAACAGTTTCCCAATTAACTCGTGTAAACATGGCATGTGGATCTTATCAGATCGCAGTTCTTTCGGACGCAGCCTGTACATGATATATACTGATGATTTTCCCTCATTAAATCACTGGTCTTCGCTCCATCTTGCCTCATGTCTCATTGCTTGACCAATCTCCTCCGGGACCCAAGGGCCGCTCCGCGGCCCCGATCCAACATCTAGTGACCCCGACGTGATTCTACTCGTGAGTAAGCGATCTATGCGGTCCGGTTCTACGCCAGAACCGTGTCTGAATCGTCCCGGAGGACAGCGCGGCAGCTCTGGTCGGAAAGCCATCCGACCTAAGTGACAGCTACGTGGCGAGGCATTCCAGAGAGGCATTCCACAGCACGCTCCAAAGCTCCAAGGCAGCTTGCTCCGCAGAAAGCGTTCCGCTTAGGGTCGGCTGTGAAACCCTGACTCCAGCGCAGAGGCTGCAGATGGCCCGTGGCAGCAGTCCACACTCCGAGCTCCATCCCAGAGGTTTGTCACGCTGAGACCTGTTACCTAGAACTCAGACGCGTCGCATCGTCCCGAGAAGGAAAACTTCGAAGGACCGGCAGGTAATATGGGGACTTGTCCTCAGAGGCAGTGTCCGACCACTAACCAGAGAATTCACTTAATGGAATTCAAGGCCCTGGCCTGGGTATATTAAACACCCATTCACAGCGTTAAGTTAGCGGAACTCTTAGCGTACCTGGGGGGCAATTGTCCGCTTTATCCAGAAGCGGGTATGCTTAACCTCCAACTTTGGGATTGGATAGGAGCCTGCATTCAGCAAGCCCCGAGAGCTCCAGATAGCATAATCAGCACATGGAGCAAGTGTAGGAAGCTCTTAGCAGAGGTAGACCCAGTCCGGATAGAGACCCAGAAACCCCCAGCGCAGTCAGAGCCATCAGCCCCAACGGCTCTCTATCCGTCATTCCAGCTCAAGCAGGGTAGCATAGGGAGCTTTCCCTCGGTGACAGCTGCAGATGTCACTGATGGAATGCATGGAATGAGAAGCGCTTCTCTGACAGCTACAGATTCCCAGGCTACCAGGAGCTCGGTTCAGCGCATGGCTGAGGAGGAGATCAGTAGGGGGGAGTTGCCAGCAGAAGATCTAGCTGATCTTAGGCAGATATGCCCAGTTTGCATAGAGGTAGATGCCCTCATGGGCCAGCAGCAAACAGTTCCGTACAAGCTACTCATGGCTATATGGAAGGCCATTACAGAGACAGGACTTCAGAGTCGCTTTACTAGGGGCACGCTTCAGCAAGTGTGCGAAACCATGATGCTCATTCCGTACGACTGGAAAACCATCATGCGAATGATGCTCAACCCCAGCCAGTATCTGCTATGGGACAGCGAGTATCGTCTCGAAGCGCAGGCAAGGGCCGCCAGGATGGGCGGAGCAGTAATCCCTGACCAGCTATATGGTTCAGGCCCGTTTGAATCCGTTGATGCGCAGATCGCCTTGCCAATCGCCACTCTTCATATCGCAGCTGAGACAGCCTTCAGGGCTTATCTCAAGGTCCCGGCAGCTGGCAAAGCAGCCAAAAATTACACCGCAGTTAAACAGGGCGCCCAAGAGTCCTACATGGACTTTATCAATAGACTGGAGGAAGCGATCAGTAGACAGATCGATAATGAGCAAGCCCAACAAGAGCTCATGATGAAATTGGCTAAAGACAACGCCAACCTTGACTGCCGTAAGATCCTGCAGTCACTAGGTAATCGTCCCGATCTGATTCTCACGGACATGATTAGGGCTTGTGCGGAAGTTGGTACAGATTCCTACAAAATGGGTCTGTTGGCAGCGGCGGTACAAGGGGATAGGAAACCCAAGAACAAGACCAAAGGAGCATGTCACAATTGTGGCAAGATCGGTCATTTCGCTAGGGAATGCCGATCCAGCAAGGGCAGCGGCCAACACGCCGGCCGTCCCAAGGCTCCGACCACCCCATGTCCGAGGTGCAATAAAGGCTTCCACTGGTCCAGGAACTGCCTGAATTCGGGAAACCGGAACGCGGGCTTGTCTCTGGCCCCGGTCCAAACAGAGACCTCAATCACTCTGGGAGAGCCATAGCTGGATTAAATTCCGATCACATTCCCTGCATTCCGGAGGCACAGGCCAGGCCCACAGGCAGCATGGGGCTAGATTTGACTTACCAGTCAGAAGTCACATGTGACTTGCCAGGCACAGTCTATCTGGTCGACTCCCAGTACATGGGACCCCTGCCTAAAGGCTACATAGGTTTAGTTTTGCCCCGTAGTGTTGCAGGAGCACGAGGAATTCTTGTAATTCCGGGAGTCGTTGACTCCAATTTTTCGGGTGTTCTCCAAGTTCAACTCTGGACACACCTACCCCAAACCATTCACAAGGGAGACACGTTAGCGCAACTGATCATGGTTCCTTGTAACTCACCAGCAAGCAGCCAGGAAAGGCTCAGGGACAGCTCAGAGTCCAGGTCGGAAGACCGCTCGAGCACAGGAGGGGCAGTGCAAGGATACCAGATCTTAGCAGCAGTGGAGACCAACATAGAGTGGAAACGGCGGCCAGTCATAAAGGTATTTTTAAATAAAAAACCTTTCACTGGGCTGCTAGACACCGGAGCTGACGTCAGCGTGGTCAGCCAGAGTCAGTGGCCGCGTGAGTAGGCTCTTGAGCCAGTCTCTGATGTGTGGGGGGTAGGCGGTGTTCAAGAAGCATTTAGAAGCCAAGATTGGGTAGAAGTCACGATCCCTGAAGCTGACGGGACAGCGGTCATCCGGCTGCACATTCTGGACGTGCACGTCAACCTTTGGGGGTGAGACATTCTGCAGCAGTACCGTGCCACTCTTACCTTTGGGTAATGGCTCTGCCGCTCAAATGGCTGACCAACATGCCAGTCTGGGTAGAGCAATGGCTGGTAGTAGGGGAGAAATTAGTTGCCCTGAAACAGCTGGTGAAAGAACAGCTAGATGCAGGAGATATAGAGCAGTCCACCAGTCCTTGGAATTCACCCATATTTGTTATCAAGAAAAAGTCGGGGAAGTGGCGCCTCCTCCATGATCTCTGAGAGATCAATAAATGTATCCAGCCAATGGGTCCGCTTCAATGCGGCATCCCGAATCCGAATATGATCCCCGAAGGTTGGGAGATCTTGGTTGTAGACCTCAAGGATTGTTTTTATACAATTCCCTTAGATGCTAGGGACCGGGAAAGGTTCGCTTTTACGGTGCCAGTTGTGAACCACAGAGAGCCTACGCAACGTTACGCGTGGAAATATTTGCCACAGGGGATGCTCAACTCACCCACCCTGTGCCAAATTTACACTCACAACGCACTGGAGAAGTTCCAAAACCTTCACCCCACAGTCTTAGTGTGTCATTTCATGGATGACATCTTGGTCGCAGTGCCGCAACTCGGCAGCGAAATGTTTAAAAATCTCCAGGCCGCTCTGGGGGGAAAAGGGTTACTCATTGCCCCGGAGAAAGTTCAGAGAACCGAGCCATTCTCATACTTGGGCCATCGGCTTCTCCGTTCTTTCGCAGCACCAGTTTTGCCACAGATCAACTTAAAAGACTCAGTCACCCTTGTAAAGTTGCAACAGATTCTGGGAAATATTAATTGGGCCAGACCGTATTTCAGATTAGATATGGATCTTTTGAAACCGCTCTTCTCGCTGCTAACACTAGGTAAGCAGCCGGCAGACCAAATACACATTCCTCGAGAGGCGCGCTTGACTCTCGAAAAGGTTAATCAAGTTCTCAGCCAGAGATGGGTGGACAGGATTAGTCAGGGGCCATATGCTCAGACCCTAGACCTGTACATCGTTCGGACTGGATCCATGTTTACCTGAGCCCTAGGGGTGGACTCTGAGCAGGGGGCGAGTATTGTGGAATGGGTGTATCTACCGCACACCTCTTCCCGGAACATCGTTCCTCCGCAGGAACTGGTCTCCGTGGTGATTTACCAAGGAAGGCTGAGAGCGAGGGACATCTCAGGGCACAACTTAGCAAAAATCGTGGTCCCATTCAAGAAAGAGCAAATTCAGCAACTGATGCAGCTCGGTGACTCGCTTCTGATCGCATTGGAAGGATTCACTGGATGCTTGGCATACCATTTGCTGAAGGACCCCAGACTCGCCTCGCTTCAAACGCAGACAGTCAGTTTGTGTGAGCTGATGTCACTGGTTCCACTTCAGGGGGCTAGGACAGTGTTTACGGATGGGGGTTGTACGTATGGTGTTTTGACTTGGCAAGAGGACCAAGCTTGGCACACGCTTGTAACTCTTCCACAGAAGTCCGCGCAGCGGGCAGAGTTGGCAGCGATGAACCTCGCTTTGCACACCTTTGCCAAAGAACGCCTAAACATAATTACTGACAGCCAGTATGTTAGGAATTTGCTTCACAGTCTACCGGGAGCGTACATCACTCCCGCGATAGACAAAAATTTGTTGAGTTTTTTTCTCACAACTCAATTTAATTTGCGGAACCGCACCAAAGCGCTCTATATCGCCCACATCAGAAGCCACCAGGACTTGCCTGGTCCGATTTCTGCGGGCAATAGCAGAGCGGATGCGGCCGCAAGGGAAATTCAGCAACAGTCAGTTTTGGGAGTCTTCACAACTCCAATTCAGAGTCATGCATTCTTTCATCAAAATGCCAAAGCACTCGCAAGGCAATTCAACCTGACACTTTCCCAAGCCCAAGGCATAGTCCGTTCCTGTCCGCATTGTGCAGGGGCGGTAGGGGGGCCCTCTTGGGGGGTCAACCCACGAGGGACAGAGGCCAACCAGGTGTGGCAGATGGACGTCACACATGTTCCGCAGTTTGACAGATGGCAGTACATGCACGTTTGCATTGATACTTTCTCACAGTTCGTTTGGGCAACAGCGCAGAAGGGAGAAACAGCTTCCCATGTGGAGCAGCATCTCCTTTCCTGCTTCGCGGCCATGGGCAAACCACGGCACATGAAAACCAATAATGGTCCGGCTTATAGCTCCAGGCAGCTGGCCATCATGGCCACCTGGGACATTAAGCACACCTTTGGCGTTCCATACAATCCGCAAGGGCAAGCGATTGTGGAACGGGTCAACCGGACGCTTAAGTCCTACATTGACAAACAAACAGAAAGGAGGGAACCACCAGCCCTCCCCAAAAATCAGGGTCAGGCACAGCATTGTCTGAACAAGGTATTGTTTACGTACAATCACCTTAATGTTTTTTCGGATTGCACTCCGCAGGAGAAGCACTTCCATCGCTTGGAGGCTCTCCCACGGCCGATGGTGCGTTACCGAGTGCCACCGGATCCTTCTTGGAAGGGCCCGGCGCCATTCATAACATGGGGAAGAGGGTATGCTGCAATTATGTCTCCTACAGGCATCATCTGGATTCCAGCTCGGTGTGTCAAGCCTCACTTCGAGTCCAATGGCGTGGATCCAGGCAGTTCCGGACCCGATTCCAGAGATGGAGGAGCTAACCCTGACAGGGAGAGCCAAGCAGAGGAGGTGGCGACAGCAGATGACAGCGCCAAAGATCACCTGGGGGATGGCCAAGTCCCTGTGCCAGGAGGCGGAGGATGCCGTTCGGCAGGAGGACAAAGAGCCGACACCGGAGAACATCTTGATTGCAGCCTTTTCCCTGATTACAGCTAATTCTGTGATGACCACCATCATCTTGATCCTTTCCCTGCTTGCGGGGGGAGGCGTTCAAGCAGCTTCGTTGGAAGCCAACAACCTGATGCCAGGCGGAGATCTCTCTGCCCGGCTGCAGTACAACGTTTGGGAAAGATTGGTGAACCTCGTCAATCAGTCCGATTTTTGCCTAAGGCAGACCACCGCTTCTGCCTCTATTCTGAGCACTTGTCTCATCCCGGTGTGTCACTCCCCAGATGCACGCATCAGGAATGGTGACTGGTTGGTGAAGCGGATATTTGGTCCGTTTTACAAGACTGCCTTTTCAACATACGCGCATTGGGGAACCCAAGTCAACAAAGTCCTACCGGCTGATGCAGCCACTCTCTACACTCCCCGAGTGGCGGTCACCTGGAACTCTACTTGTGCTCGTATGACCGGATGTTCCGCGGTCGAAGGGCCACAGCGCCGTTGCCTCGACCCCGGCAGCAGCAACTGGACTTACAATAACCCAGAAACTATTAGCTCAATGTATGCTCATGTTACCTTGCCTTCAGGATGGTTTTTTTACATGTAACCAGTATACTTGGAACTACATTCCTGCAAATGTATCTGATTCCCTTTGGTGTATCAGTCGTTTGACATTGTTGCTTCCCACTAGAGACATGGTTGCACCAAGCACGAATGTATCTTCACACATACGGCACACTCGTGCCACCCAGTTAGACAGCTCATGTGATAGCAACATCAGAGTTCTGAGCAAAGCTGAGTATGTTTCTTTAGCAGTCAGCTTGCTTGGCGTGCCAGGCTTAGCCGTAGGCAACGCTCGGAGAATTGGTCAATTGGCTTGTGCCTTGGCAAAATCCATTAACCACACCTCCTCGGTGATAGCACTGCTTAATCAAGAGCAGACAGAGCTTCGCCATGCCATACTGGATAATCGAGCAGCCATCGATTACCTCTTACTGTTACATCATTTGGGATGCAAGTCTGTCCATGGCATGTGTTGCTTTAACCTCACGGACAACTCGCGCAAGGTACAGAGTCAGCTCACAGACCTCCATACCTTGGTCAAAAACATCAAGGAAGATGCTACGTGGGCGTGGTGGAATTCGTTATGGTCCTGGTTCCCAAGGGGTTGGCTACAAATGTCACTCAAGGTGATTGTGGGGGTGATAATACTGGGAATGACTGTGTGTTGTTTCATGCAATGTATTCCCTCGCTGATGTCAAGATGTCCCCTATGGAGAGAACCCTGGAATAGCCTCACTCCACGTCAGCTGATGCCGCTCCTACGTCGAGCCATCTGTCAGGTCCAATTAAACAAATAAAGGGGGAGTGTGGTATCCGCGGACACAATTGGCATACTGTCCCTGACAGAACCACGGTTCGGGAGAACGTTCCCTTGAGCCTTGGTTCTGAAGGGATAGAAATTGGAGGAGCCGAATATTAAATAGGGTTTAATTCACCCACAGCTGACCTGACAAGCAGCTCGGACAATAGGAAGCTGAATGACTAACTCGCTAGTCATGTAATAGGTAATATCGCACCCGCAGATTACCTTAAGTCCTGAACCAATAACAGCCACATGTTTACCCCAAGATAGTTTGGAACAATGGATTTCCCCTGTCATTGATTAAGTTGGTTAATTAACTTCCCCTGAAGAGTTTCCCAATTAACTCGTGTAAACATGGCATGTGGATCTTATCAGATCGCAGTTCTTTCGGACGCAGCCTGTACATGATATATACTGATGATTTTCCCTCATTAAATCACTGGTCTTCACTCCATCTTGCCTCATGTCTCATTGCTTGATTGACCAGTCTCCTCCGGGACCCAATGGCCGCTCTACGGCCCCAATCCAACATGATACTTTATATATTGTTCATCAAAAGGTTAATAACTTAATAACCGTGACAAAATAACCACTTCTATACAATAAATAGGTAAGTTACTCTATCACATTTAATGAGGCTCTGGAGCTAATACATGGGATTTTTCAGTGAATAAGATTTTTCTGTGAACAAGATAATTCTGTGAAAAAGACTTTTAGTGAAATAGAATTATTGTATTAGTGCCTGCATGATGTTTAATATATACATTCTCTAATTCTTTCATGTAGATTTCCTGAAGAAGGAACAATAAGTTCGGAAAAGTCGTATTAACTAGTATCGACTTAGAAAGATTTTTGGCAACAGCTGACTAGTGATTGTATTATACTTTACCCATAGAGGAATTATTTTCGTTACATATTTCCAGCTTTGTGTTACCAGTTGAATGAGAACTTTTTACCCATGGTGGAATTATTTACGTTGTAACCTTTTGATGAACAATATATAAAGCATCATATTTTTGTTCATACACTTTCTGGAGAATTTACTCTACCGAACGGTTTCTACTTTCTCTTCGTGTTTACACCGTTCGCGCCTGTTTCCACGTTCATATTGATTACTACCAGAAACATGTATAGTTGAGGACTTAACTTTGGCTAAGGACAAAGCCAAGAAAGTGGCTTTATTTTGGCAGTCCAAAGTTTAATCTGGACACGAAAGAAGAATGGCTTTTTGATCAATAAAGTAAAAATTAGTATTTTGATTGTGTAACTGCCTATAAATAAATGCTGTAATGAATCTCTCTGTGTGGTTGTAGTAGGATAGCCCCTCAAGTGAAATTCAGAGGAACAAAATCTGGGTGACTGGATGGGTGTTTAAAATGTAGGGCTAACCTTTCAAATAGGTTTTCAGGGCAATTCACATAGGAGTAAAAACACACAAACTCTGCAAAAGTCAGGTATTTTTGGAGGGCAGGGGGTAGATGGGCTTTGCTTGTAGAAATGAGAAGGAACCATAGAACTAGAGCCGGAATGGGGATTCCAAAAGATGGATGCTCCACTTTCTCCTGTATCCAGAGCTACCTGGCTGCTCCTCTCATTTTCACTTGCCACTAAGCAATTGAAATCTACATTAGGAAAAGGAATCAAAATGTAGAAAAGTGGCAGTCTAGGGAACTATGTATTTATAAAATTTTGATATTTTGAAATGTTTTTATTAATGTACATTTTAGTTTTAATCTTGATTAGTGTTTAATATTTTTAAAATATAGTTTTGTATAACATTTTTAACCTGTTATTATTGTACGGTTTTCATTGTTGTGAACCGCCTTCACCACCCTATGAAGAGAGAAAGCAAGCAAGTAAGTAAGTAAAAGAAAGTCCATACATAATCTTCCATTTTCAGCATGAAAATCTTGCTTTAAAAAACAAAAACAAAAAAACTTTTGGATGCCTGGCAGGGGTTGTCTGAAGTGATAGACAAAATGGCACCCTCTCCACATACATAAGCCAACTGGTTTTCTGGTTCTGGCTTCAGCAAAAATGTACGCCTTTCATGTCCTCTATTTTGTCTGAGGGCAGCAGGCTAGTTTAAACTACAGAGTGTAGGTTGTGTATGACATACATTGTTCTGTTCTCCAACATCTCATCACTGCTATGTGCCCCAGTATACCTGCTGGTTGAGGCATCTGCCTGACATTGCCTAATGGTAGAGCCAGGCCTGTGTTCCTGATAATTATGACATCCATGTACAAGACCTGGAGGGTTGCATGAGAACAGAAGAAGCTGCTGTTCTGTGGAGACAAAAACTTCGACTCCTTACTAAATATAAATATCATGGTCGTTACAACCTTGGCTAGCAAGAGACTATAAGAGACTTGTGAGCCAAACTAAAATAAGATGCTTGGACACAGATGCTCTTATCCTTTGAAAGAATAGAGTATTCACGCAGAATGAAGGGGAATACCTTTGTTAAACTATGCTTGCATGTTGTAAATCAAGAAACATTTCACAGCTGGGAATGGCATGGTCATATAGGCCCACCGTAATCTTTACCATCTGGCTCTCCTGCTTAGCAAATACAAATGTATGGGGTTTGTTTAAACAATCCTGCTCCACACAAAACAGCAGCATTTATGGATCTGAACGGATTAATAAACTCCAGACCAATATTAGAATAATATTTTGGGTCAATCTCATAGTACTGTACCAACAATATCTGGGGTTTAATAAATCACAAGTGGTTTAGTTTTATTTTAATTTTCTAAAATTCAGGCCTGAGAAAAGGGGGCCATTTTATCCTAACAACAGTGCTTAGTAATAAGAGAGAAGCTTTTCTCTTGGGTTCAGAATGGAGTGGATCTCACATCTGCCCAACTGCTATATATAAAGTCTAGTTTTACATGACAGTGTTGTTGGCCATCTCAAATTTGGCCTTCTTCATGTGATGTCTGATTGTTGGAACACAACACCAAGGCAATGTGGCAAATTATCTGAACCAACTATAAGTTTGTGTGCGGAGAGAAAGGCTGGGTACAACTGGCAGACAGATGTCATTCCCTCTCTTGTCTGTTTTAAATCCAAAAGAAGACATTTCCTTTCCCCTGAGGCCACTTCCTGCATTTTGCTTCTCCATTTTAGAGAGACACAGAGCTACACACACGGTACCCAGCTGTAGGGGATTTTGCAAAGACAGTAAGCTACCCTTTATTACCATCATGCCATTTGGATCACATCTGATTTCACACGCTAATCCAGGTTTTACTTGGTTTGCAATAAAATTGGAAGTCACAAGGTCATCCCACAGATCTCAAGGCAGGGCTAGAAGGTATTCTTGCTTGAAACTTTGGCAAGCCACTTCCAGTCAGAGCTAGCTTACAGTACTGGACTACTGGTATGACTCAGTATAAGGCAGCTTTTTATGGTCAAATGCTCCTAGGCACATAGGAAGTGCACTGTTTCTCCTATTTTCTTGCACTACCTCTAAATAGATTTCCTAAGTAAACAAACAATATCTTCTTCACCTTGCTACTGGATTCCAGAGTAGACACAAGTTCAGTATCAGAGTGTGGCACTCTGCCAGTAAAGGTACTGGATAATACTAACATTTATTGTGCTAAATACTTTATTGTGCTTTTCTGGAAAAGAAGGTGTAACCCAGGTATTCTCAACCTGTGGCATGTGGGCCGGATGCAGTCCACAGTGCTATTTTATGTGGCCCTCCACTGCCTCCACCACACTAGGAAGTGTCATGGGGGAATGGCCAAGATGCCGGAGGGTTAACTCACACTTCCTTAGCTCGCGCCATTAAAGAGATTTTACAATGAGAATTTAAAGCAAAAAACTCCAGAAAAGACCAAATAGAAAGGCTGGAATGCATTTTGGAAACTGAGAAGCATCGGATGAGTCCTTTGTTGGAAGAAATTGTGCTGGGACCGTTCTGATCAGGAGGTCAAAGCCCGCGGAGGTGTCTGGTAAGGCAGACAGCGCAAGCCGCGGCCGGGCGAGCCATGGGTGGGAGGAACGCCCGAGAAGGCAAACGGGAGAGTAAAAAGAAATAAAGAGGACTCTAAACGGGGTGCAGCTCTTCACTGGTGGTACGGGAGACGTGTGGCAGGAGAATCGGACGTGTGAGGTTGGTGCCTTTCGGACCCGTGAGAAGGGAAGGCAAGTGTGGAAGGAGGGTGGAAGTTGGGAGAACGGAAGAGCAGCGGTAATGGTGGCGGAGAAGATCGAAACTTTAAAAAGTTGCTGGAAAATCCTGAGAGGCGACTGAGGAGGTTGATAATTGGAGTAAAAGACAGTAAAAGAAAGGGGCAATTACAGAAGAGAGAAGGAGGTTGAAAACTTAAAGTATAGTGTTTGGAGCATTTTCAGAAGGTTTGTGAACGCTCGGGCCTCGAAAGAGTGGGAGGAGATAGACCCAGAGGGCAGTGGAAAGCTGCAACATTATAGTGATTCTTTGCAATTACTATGGACTTTTCCAGGATAAAAGAGTCTGTTCTTTTTTTTTTCTCCCCTCTCTTGGATACAAGTTAACCTTCCTGCTGTTCCTTCTTCTTTTTGAATTGGAAGTGTTATTTTTGTTGTTATCTTTTTTACACTGCCATTGCAGATGGGATTATAAAGGAAAGGGGTTCCAGATTGCAGCCTGGCTTTGCCTCTGATCGTCACAGTTTTGTTTTTTGGCTTTGGATTTATTGGATCAATTTCTCCTAAACTTTGGGAATATCGGGGTATGAAGATCTTACCGGGATTTGTTGAATATTAATTGGCAATTGGAATTTATAAAAGAAGAAAGCCTTAATTACAGTTTGGATTACAACTGAAGGGGTCTCTCTTTTTGGATAGTGCTTGGCTTGTGTTCAGCAATATTTCAATCATATTTGAGTATCGAAGGAAGCTGGAGTTTTGAGATAAAAAGATTGAGCTATTGAGAGCTTTTTTTGAAGATTTGATGGCAAGCATGGAGAAGAAAAAGGAGGAGGAGGTGGTCAAGCCTAAAAGATTGGAACAAAGAAAAGAAGAAAAGAAGGAAGAGAGGAAAGAGAAGGCCACAGTGGAGACATCAATAGTTGGAGGGACAGACCCGGGCTCAGTGGATCCAGTGCAAATATTGGTGGAACTGGGGAAATTGATGAAAAAGATTGATAAGATGAAGGAGGCAAACGCAAAGGGGTTTCGTGAAATCAGAGAAGTGAGGGGGAAAGATAAGGAAGAAATAATGGGATGTCATAAAAAGTTAGCTTCTCAATTAACTGATTTTACCATAAAGGTAGAAGCTAATTATCAGAGAATGGATAAAGCCTTGAATGTGGTTCAAAAGGATTTGAAAGTGGTACAGGAGGATATGAGAGGGTTACAGGAGGATGAAAGAGAAGTTAAAATGAAGGTGCAATCACAGGCGAAGAGATTGGATCTAGTTGAAGAGGTTATGAGAAAACAGAACGTGGTCATTCGTAATTTGTTGGAAAAAACGCCAGATAAGCTGAAAGAAAGAATAGTTGATTGGCTGAACAATTTGAACATGGGGATAAATTTTGTAAGTGAAGATATTGTCAGCTGTTTCAGACTGGGTGCAAGAAAAGGGAAAAAAGCAAATAGAATTGTTTTAGTTAAATTTGCAAATTGGGCTGATAAATTAAAGGTGATGAGTTTTTTAAAACAAGCTGGATCTGGCCTTTTGAAAATTGAGGGATGCGATATAGAGGTTTATAATGACATATCTGTAGGAAGATGGGTATGGAGGTTCAAGATGAAACCTGTGACAAAATTGCTCAGGGAACGATCGATTGATTATCACTGGAAATTCTCCAAACAGCTCAGATTTTTTTATGATAAAAAAATGCACACGTTGGATGAAGAAATTGATTGTTTGGAATATTTGTGTCAAATGGGTTTGGTTAAGGCATCATCCCGTGAATGGAGAGGTTTAAGAAAAGCACTGGTGGAATCAGGGGGAATGAGAAGAGAACATGCAGGTGAGGCAGAGAGAGGGGCAACAGGAGGAAATGAGACAGAATTGGAAGTGCAGGTGGTGGCGGAAGAGGGTTGAATCGGAATGAATTTAAAAGGAGAGAGACGATGTATATAGAGGAGGGAAAAAGAGATGCTGAAATAATATTTCTTTCTTTTATCTTTTATTATTATTTTTTACTATTTTTTACATTAGTGGATTGGCGCTAGAGCCATAGGGACTTTGGTTGTTTTTTTTTTACACGTCCCTCCTCCCCTCTTTGGGTGACAAGGGCCGCTTTCTGGAATGAAGAGTGGGGAGGGTAGCCTAAATTATGTACATGTTAATTGTAATGTAATTTTGTATTTGAATGTTAGTCAGTATAGGGTGAAGGAGAAGGCACAAATAGGAGTCCGGGGAGGTCAGAAGGGAAGAATGCTAATTAAAGAATGAGGGAGTTTAAAATATTGACGTGGAATGTGAAAGGTACTGACTGTCAAGTGAAGAGGAGGAGGATAGAATCTGCTTTGCGTAAGGATAAAGCTGATATGGTCTTTCTTCAGGAGACCCATCAAAAATCAGGGGATACTAATAAGCTATTTTTGGGATGGATGGAGTTATATGAAAAGTCATATGGTACTTCAAAAGCAAGGGGGGTGGCGGTCCTGATTTCAAAGAGACTTGGCTTTGAGATGTTAAAAAGTATTTCCGATCCAGAAGGTAGATACTTGATCATTATAGGGAAAATAGATGATGAAGAAATAACCTTAGTTAATATATATGCTCCAAATGATCATCAACAAGAATTGTTAAACAAAGTGTTGGAAATATTAGAAAAAGAGAGAACATTGAAAATGATTGTAGCAGGTGATTTTAATTTAATAAGGGCAAAGGAGGATAGTTCCAATGTATTAAGGTCTGGAAAGGGGGTTAATATGAAGATTTTGGATAAATGGATGAAGGCCCTATGTTTGAAGGACGCTTGGCGGGAGATTAAAGGAACAGAGAGAGCATATACCTATTTTTCACAGGTCCACAACACTTATTCCAGAATAGATTAAATATGGTTAGAAATTTAGAAGACACAGAGATTGGAATTTTTAAAGAATCAGATCATGCGAAATTTTGTTTAGAAGTAAAAATTGAAGGTGCAAAGAGATATAGGAGAAATTGGAGATTTGACGACAAATTGTTTCATGATCAGAAAGGTAAAGAACAGATAATGGAAAAATGGAGTGAGTGTTGGGATTGGAATGAAACGGGTGAGGTTAATTACAACGTAGTGAGGAATGCCATGAAGTCGGTGTTTAGAGGGGAATTATTAAGTTGGCTAGTGTTAAAAACAAACAATTTAGGGATAAACAGAATGATCTTGAGAATGAGATTAAATGCTTGCAGGAAGAGCATGTAAAGACAAAAAGTAAAGAGGTTTTTGAGAAAATGCAAAGGTTAAAAAAGGAATTGATGGGGAAAGATATACAAAAAGTTAAAAAAAGATTTAGTGTATTTACAGAGGGATTATTTTGAGTTTAGTAATAGAAATTCGAAGTTCCTGGCAAGAGCAGCTAAAGAAAAAAGAATTAAAAGAGAGATTGGAATACTTGTGGATGAAACAGGTAGGAGGTGTAATAAAATTAAGGAAAAAATTAAGATAGTGGAAATTTTTTTATCAGGAGCTATATTCTAAAAGAGAAGTGAATATAGAGAAATTGAGAGAACAACTGGAAAAGCAAGTACAAAAAAAGATAAATTCAGAGCACAAAAATAGAATGGAAGAGAAAATAACGGAAAAGGAGGTAAGAGACACAATAGCCAGCTTGAAGACAGGAAAATCACCAGGTGATGATGGGTTAACAGTGGAATTTTATAAGGAATTTAAAGATTGTGTAGTTCCAAGATTGGTGAAGTTGTTTAATTATATAATGGATGGAGGGATGATACCGTCATCATGGTATAGGACTATAATTGTTTTGCTGCCAAAACCTGGAAAGGATTTAGAAAAAACAGAATCCTACAGGCCTATCTCTTTGATAAATCAGGATGCCAAGATATTTACAGCAATAGTAGCAAACAGATTGAATGGAATTATGGTGAAATATATAAATGAGGACCAAGCTGGATTCTTGAAAGGAAGACATATGACGGATTTGACAAGGAGGGTCTTGGATTTATTAGATATTGCAGGTAATACAAAAGAAAAAGTTGGTTTATTATCATTGGATATTTTCAAGGCTTTTGATTCATTGCAGTGGGTGACAATTAAAGAAATTATTAGATTTTATGGGTTTGGAGATACATTTTGTAGTATGATTGGACAATTGTATCAATTTGGACTAGCCAAGGTTAAGGTAAATGATGAGTTCACGGATGAAATAAGGTTGGAAGCTGGCACTAGGCAGGGTTGTCCACTGTCCCCAATATTATTCATAATGGCGATGGAATTGTTAGCTGAAGCTATTAGAGGAGATAGTGGAATAGAAGGGGTCTCAGAAAATAAAATAAGTCTTTATGCAGATGATACATTAGTAATTATGAAACATCCAAGAAAAGCGCTAGAAAAAAATCAAGGTCATTTAAAAGAATTTGAGGAGGTGACTGGACTGAGAATAAATTGGGATAAATCTGAGATGATATTTTGCAATGTTGATAAAGAGGAACAAAAGAAAATTAGAGATAAATTTAAAATGCAAGTTAAAAATAATTTGAGATACTTAGGAGTTGAAATATGTCATAAATTTGAGGATCTCAAACGATTGAAGTATGAAAAACAAAAAAGGAAATTAAAGATAAAATTGAGCAATTTAAAAAGATTAAATTATCCTGGTTTGGCAGGATAGCGTTGTGTAAAATGATGTTGCTGCCAAAAATCAATTTCTTGTTTGATGCATTACCAATTTATCTAAATGATAAAGAAATTAAGGACTTTCAAACTATATTAAATAATTATTGTAATGGTGGAAGGAAACCCAGAATAGCGAAGATCTTTTGGTATTTACCGCAGAAAGAGGGAGGATTGGGAATACCTAATCTGAGAAATTATTATAGAGCTTTCCAAATTAAGAGCATTATGAAGATATTAGCAAGAGAAAGAGTAATATGGGAAGAATTGGAAATGAAGGAGTTAGATCGAACGGTTAAAGGAATATTTTTGGATATTAATGATGGAAGAATTAAAGTTAAAAATAAGATGATGAAGACATTGTTGGGGGTATGGAGAAGGGTAAAAAAGAAATTAAGTCTGGACCTGTCACCTATTTTGGAGTTGGAAGACCTTGGAAGTTTTCCGATAAAAATTGATGAAAGGAGAAGGGAGGTATTAGAAAAGAATGATGTTTCTCTGCTGAAGGACTGGGTAGGAGTGTGTAAAGATAGTAGGAAAAAAGTGGAAATATGTGCACAGTTGAACTTAAATTGGCTACAGTGAGCGTCGATAGATAAATGGAATGGTCAATTTTTGGGACAAATAAGTTTAGAAAGAGGTAAAACTGAATTTGAGGAATTGATATTGAAAATGAGAAAGGGAATTGTGGGAATAAAGGGAATAGTGAGTAGAGTATATAGAATATTAAATAAAGAAGGAAACCCGCAAGAAACATTGAAATCATGTTGGGAGCAAGATTTGAACATAGTAATATCAGAAAGAAATTGGAAAAATAAGTGGAGAAAATGATTTATGAGAACCATGTCAGTTAGAATAAAGGAACATAATTTTAAGATCTTGTGGAAATGGTATTTGACTCCAGAGAGATTGTGTCAAATGGATAATACAAAAATTAAAAAGTGTTGGAGATGTAAAAATTCTTTGGGAACTTATGAACACATGTGGTGGGAATGTACTGTGATAAAAGAATTTTGGGGGGAAATTGAAAAAGAGGTAGGGGAGATATTAGGGATCGAATATGAACTAGATGCAGGTACGGTATTATTAACGGATGTTGAAAAATTAGAACTGAATGAGGATAAAAACGAATTTTTATCCTTCATGGTGGTAATGGGTAGAATGTGTATTGCAAGGAATTGGAAATCGGAGGGGAGTTTGAAAATAGAAGAATGGTATAAGGAGATGTGGGATCTTGCATTGAATGACAAACTGACATGGGAAATAAATAAATATAAAGGCAAAATTAAAGAAAATAGATTTTGGAAAATTTGGCAGCCATTCGTTGACCATTCGATGAAAAGTGAACAGGAGGACAGCCGGGCACCGGATAAGGCATATTTTTAGAAATGGTGAGAAGAAATGTGAAATCCCGCAGACTCCTACAAGATGTAAATACACAGGGTGTTTAAAGTGATTATATGTTAGTATATTATTTTTTAAATTATTTTATTATATATGTGTTCTTAGAATATTATGGAATAAATGAGGATTGGGGATGCTGCCGTTTGAAGGGTATGCCACCCATGGATGGGTGGTGGAATAATTATAAGGTACTAAGAAAGTATTGGCAATATGTTTGATGGATGTTAACATTGAATAATGTTATTGTGTTATATTATATCATGTTTTATTTGTTTTGTATTGTAATAATAATTAAAATAAAATAAAAAAATAAAATAAAAAAAGGAAGTGTCATGTGGTGGAGGAAGGGCAAAATGGCCGTCCGACCCCCGAAGCTGTCTGAGGGAGTGTGACCTGGGCTCTGGCTTTAAAAGGTTGAGAACTCCTGGTTTAACCCATTGTTAAAATTTAATCTGAAGTAGCATTTTCCCCAGCCACTATTTGATTGGTCTGCTATCTTGACCTGTGTTCTTGCAGGTAAGCAATGCTGAGATCTCAAAATTCAGTAAAAGTACATGGTTTGCCAGAATGCCACCATTCAATGATACCAGATTTTATGCAGTCCTGGTTCCACCTTTCATGAATCCATTATTTTTGAAATAAAGAATTATTTTTCCTCAGTGTCTAGGCCAGATGTGAAACTGCCATAATGAAGCCACCTTTTGGTGAGTCCATTCTGCACTTCCTTTGGACTGACCTGGTATGAGAAAGATTAGCCGGCAACACAAAGTTAACGTTACCAGGGTACGCCCGATTGTGGTTCAAAAATAACATAATCTTCGGGTAGGCTCTGTGTCCCTGTACCATGAAGACTGCCCTGAGAATATAATGTAGTGGCCCCTCTTCTGCCTTCCACATCTCAGCATGATTCCTGCACCACTGATCCAGTTCCCCGAGTCACTTTCTGGTCCTGAGCCCTTTTGGCACGCAAAGTCCTTATCAGCCCCAGGGCCAGTATTGATGAAGCTGCTGCCCTCCATCAAGATGGATTCAAGTGGGATTTAATCCACATGTGGTCCATCACCCTTCCCTGTGGACTTTGGCATCCAAGGTTGTTAGGTTAGTTAACCACTGCCTGACATTCAGCATTGATTTGCTACAGGGCTGTAGCCGGTGGGTGGGTGGGTCCAAAACCCTCCTGAGCTAACAGCCTGCCTTCCCCCACCCTGGGATGCGAATGTTATATATGTGACATTGTTGTCCCTCCTGAAATTTTTTGCCCCCCCTGAAATTTTTTTCGCCCCCTCAAATCTAAAATCCTGGCTACGGCCCTGATTTGTTGGCAGTATGGTCTACTCCATTACCATAGCAGAATAACCTGGCCAGGATGAAGAAATAAAGAATAGGCAGCTTTTATTCACACCAGAGTTGCAAAGGTCCGGCTTGGGGGCGGTGTGAGGTCAGGCTGGAGTACATTTCCCCATGTGCCAAGTGATCTCGGGAAAATACTTCACTGGAACACTCCACAATTGACCCAGATTGTGATCTATTTCTCTATGTGATCATAACCCTAGTTCATCAGGTAGAATGTTCTAACTTAATCTTCTGCTTGATATACCAATTTTCTACCTAGCAAGGCTGCTACTCTTCAGCACCAGTCTGTATTATTTGATTACTGTTGTTTTTATTGTTGTTCTTTTCTGATTTGTAAGAGTCTTGATTTTTAAAATGAAAAAAACAAAAAACCCAGCTTCACTAAACACTTCATTAAAATAAAATAGAAAATAACACAGTACTGTAATGGAGTAGACCGTACAGCCAGCACTCAATACCGAGTGTTGGGCAGTGGTAAATAACCTGACTCCCATAAAGGCCCATTGGCTATGGGCAGATGAGCCCATTTAGGTGGGGTGATGGACCCCCTCAGTGGAGGAAGTGGCGCCTTTCGGGGGGTGGCAAATGTCTGTATTGATATTGCTTGTTGTTTTCTTATCTTCTTGTTTTCTTATTTGTTTTCTAAGTAAACTTCTCTAATTTGTATCAAACAATTTGTCTGTGGCTTATTTCAAAGCTTCCGCCCGTGAAACAGTTCTTTAAATATTAAAACAAAATAATTTCCCACTCCTTGGCTTGGATGCTTGTAACTCTGAGGCATGGAGTCTGAAATTTAGGTAACAGAAGCAAACAGTTCTTAAGCTCCCCATCCCAATATTTAAGCAAAACTTGTTCAAGGTTTTGTAAATTACCTTGCATAAAAAACAAACAAAATAGATCCTTTATTGCAGCTTGAAGTTTGACCCTAAACATTCTTTCTCTGCTTTATTTTTACAAACAGAGATGAATTTGAGAAGGAAGTACAGAAGCAAAATGGGAAAGTGTAGAGAATAAGAAACCCAATATTTACATGAGGTGAAAAAGGTAAACATTCTTATGAGTTTTGTACATACTGTACTAGAGCAGTTCACCTGATGTTATTACACCACATACTGTTATACTGTTCCTGCAATCCAGAATGCCAGTTAATATACGAGGGTCTAAAAAGGTGCAGGATTTAGTTGTGTTAACCATGAGCTACATAATGTTTATATTCATCTCAATTCTATGCTAAAGTTTTATTCTAATTTTGAGCTGTGGTGTTCTGCCATACTTTCCTGTTCATCCACACAAAAGTGAGTCCTCAAGTTTCACATGCTTGGTTTGTACTTACAGTACGCAAGAACCAGGGTTGTCAAATAACCCCCAAATCTGTGTCAAAATTTCCTAGTTTTTATTGTTTGACTTCTTGTACTTTGTCACGGTCAATTGACTGCTGCAATAAACTAATTGATAAATTGATTAATTAATATATTATTTTGTATATTTACATCATGAGCTGCCTAAACATGAGAGCTATGGTTTGGTAACTCAATTCCCCACTTTGCTTCTCAGGAGAAGAGCCAGTGTGTGTAGCCTTGGGCAAGCTGCACAATCTCTGAGCAGTGAAGAAAAAAAATGGTAACCCAGGTCTGAACACTGCATCTTGAAAATCATGAGAAGTAATGCCATATGTCAGAATCAATACGATAGTGCATAATTAGTATTAACTTCCCATTATTTTTGTCTGGATAATTCTTTGGAAGGGACTGTACATGGAATTTTAAAAAGACCAAAATGCCTAAGATCAGGATGTGACAGCTCAGTCATAAATGTGATTGAGTATGTCAAGCTGCTACCAGTAGGACTTAGGTTTTTTTTTAGTTTAAAACCATCCCTTCCTCAGTTCCTACATTTACTGTAATTGTCTCAAATAGCTGCTTTGATAATAAGTTGGAGGAACTTGTCTTCTGGACTGTGGATGTAGTAGCGCATGACTGACTATTAGGTTTGTTCTGCATATTCATGCAAATTCCATTAAGTATTTCATGCTCACAATTTCATAATTGAACTGTAAGTCCAATGCTTCAGATCTGTACCATTCATGTGGAAAATGTGTCACTTTGCAACTTCACACTTTTCCACTTTGACAATATTTGCGGCTTTATTAATGTTTTGTTAGCTATCCCATAAGTGGTAATTAGATGTTAACATTCTTGCATGCCTAAATACTTGTCATGTGACACCAAGTAACTAATTATAAAATAGTTGTTCTATCTTTCATGCTTTTTGATTAATTGTTTTAGGTGGCAAGTAGGAGTTCTTCACTTATATAGAGAACACAAATCCCAGTCTGAATATTTATGCAGGTGTTTTTATTTCAGTTTTTAAATCAACCTGGAGTATCAATCAATCAATTTAGTTTGTACCCCGCCTTACTCAGGACAAGGCCGACTCAGGCGGCCTCACAACATATCACAAAAATTACACATTTTCAAAATTACAAATTACAGAATACAATTCAGAAAATATAACATACAATTAAGCAAAGTTCATAGCAAAAACAAAGTTAAACCCACAACCCCAAACACAGCCAAGGCTCCATGTCCAAAAAGTACTCCGAAGAATACATCATTGTCCTCTTTGGGGGGAGCCCTCTGCGAAGCACCAGCCTCGCGTCTCCGGGGCCGATGGAGTAGGTTCCGGAGCAGGCAATGCGGCTTATTCAACAATGCAGATACAGGAGAAAATGTTTCAATGCGTTGTTTCCAGTGTATGTACAATGAAATGTCAGCACGTTAAATAGATTTCCATATTCCTTTTTTGCAAATATATTTTATGTATTTTCAAAACACAGGGCTAAACCCAATATTGCACTGGAGGTAGCAATTGAAGCAAAGTGAAGCAATCACACTTATATACCGCCCCATAGTGCTTAGTGCACTCTCTGGACCTTTCACAAGTTAATTACCATGGCATCACCAGGGCTACTAATTGAAACATATTTCCCCTCTACACAGCCCTACAGTTCTTGATACTACATTTTAAAAAAATGCAGAGTCAGTTTTGAAGACATGGGAGTTAGATGGAATCATCATCACCTAATTTCCATGGATGTTTATCACTATGCCCATGAAAAACTACTGTTGGACTCAGCCCACATAAGAATATTATGAACAAAGAAGAATTTATATAAAAGAAATGCAAATTGTGACATTTTTTAGTTACTTCATCTAACCATGTCACATAATACTTGAGGAATTTTGTGAAAGTGACAATGCACCATATTTCCCCAAGTACATCAGCAAATGTCTCCTCTTCATTTTTAAAAACATTATTTCAGTCACTCAAACAATTATTGTTTGGCCCTATCAAAGTGCCCTCTTCCTTTGCCTTCCTTCCCTGAGTCTCCTGCATTCTTCTGCCTCATTAAGCTATGTGGAAGTCAATGCAAAATCAGATGAGGTTGACATCCAGATGGGCTTTTAGACTTTTCAAAGACCACTAGCTAAAGCATGCATCTACATAACAGTTGGGGCCATGGATGTGCTAAAGTCCTCACTGCAAGAAGCATAGATAGAAGATAATCTCTCCTGTGATGAATCTACATTCAAGTAAGTAGCCCCATGTTTTCAGAGGTGAGACAACTGAGGACACCGTCCCTAGAGTTGTTTACCTGATTCTATCCCATTCCCCTCCCTTCTCTGTTCCACAATATCCCAACACCATCCTGATACTTTAACAATTATAACTTGTTGAAGGAAAGAATAAAAACAAGTTTCTTTTCTTTTTAAATACTTTTTTATTCTTTAGCTCTGGGAAAGTATCCCCCCCTTTTAATGGTGGTACATGCTTTCTCTCCCATAGGTGGGGGGTCTCCTCTTTGCATCCCAATTTGTAGGGTATGTTAGGGTATTTGTCCCATATCATGGTATTGTATAAGATACATGACCCTTTAAGCTGCTCCTGCTTACTGTGTTCAGCTGATTGTGGCTAGAGAGTGACTTTGCAGAAAGACTACTATAAAATTACCACTCTCTCAACCTTTGAGGTGCCTGACAACTTTGAGGTGCCTGACCATTACTGCTGACCCATTTGGTCTGTATGGAGCTGACTGCCTGGAATGATTGAACCATTGTTGACTGCTTGCAGAAAGGACAACATACCTCGGAGGAAGACTAAACCAGGATACTTGGTAAACCCTGCTGAGATGCACTGAACTCAGCACACTTGATCCAAGAAGCTGTAAGCTGGAGACTGGAACCTTGCCAGCCAAACCTTGCCTGCCAAAACTTGGAGGGACCAAAAACTCTTCACCGTAAGCACAACCTCTGCAAAACTCTCTCTCTGTGTGTGTGTATATGCATTAGATGTGCTTCTTATTTGAGAACTGTAAACTTGCCAAGAGCGAAGCTCTACTACAACAATCTTTTGTTTACTTTACACTGGCCTTGATGGACTCTCTTTGCCGAGGTCAGCTGTTGAAGTTTACTGCTTATATTATTTACATCAGAGACATATCTGTTATTTTTCTGTTATAATCACAAGCCGTTCAAACACATGCTGAAGTAAAGCTTTTCCTTTCCTTTGAAACTGACTTTGTGAGTTACTGCCTGTCCGGGTGTGTAGGAAAACCAAGCCGCCACATTCCACTGATGCTATAGCTTGCTGCTAAGCTCTGCTGTCGCACCCACACCAAGACTAATCCTAATAGGGCATAAACCTCCAAATGCGTTTCGAGACCCCCACAGTGCTGATCTTATTTATTTATTTATTTATTTATTGTTTAGACTTTTATACCGCTTTCCTCCCCGTAAAGGGAACTCAAAGCGGTTTACAACAAGAATGCCAAACAATATAAAATATGATACAAATAATACAACAAAATGCAGTTACAGTATGAATTATCAAAAACATATTCAATACAATATCAAAATTACCCTAACAATCATAAGAGTCAAACAAGTTCAATAATGCAAAACAAAATAACAAACCACAAACTCAAAGTCAAAGAGGGGAAGAAAACCCTCACACCCAACCCTTCTGCCACCAAACCGCACCTCCCTACAGTCTCGGTCCCAGTGGTGGGGAGCAAAAGCGCCGGGGTGTGGTGGCTCCACCAACACTGAAGCTGGCAGCATCACTTCCAGCCGCACCACACTCCCCAGCCTTTGTAGCCCCAATGGTGTGGGGGCGGGGGCTCGAGGGTGTGGCCGCTCACACACAGCTGCTGCTGGAGCCGGCCAAGCTCTCCTTCACCACGCAGCTCCTCCCTGCATTCTCAGTCCAGGTGGTGTGGAGACAGAAGCCCAGGGGTGTGGTGGCTCCACCAACACTGAAGCTGGCAGCATCCCTTCCAGCCGCACCACACTCCCCAGCCTTTGTAGCCCCAATGGTGTGGGGTGGGGGCTCGGGGGTGTGGCTGCTCACACACAGCTGCTGCTGGAGCTGGCCAAGCTCTCCTTCGCCGCGCAGCTCCTCCATGCATTCTCAGTCCAGGTGGTGTGGAGACAGAAGCCCGGGGGTGTGATCTTGCAAGCCCAAGGTAGCTGTGTGCCAATTTTCAGCGAAATTGGTCCAGGGGCATGGGTTCCTTTAGAGCACATACAAGAGCACACCTCTGTTTTATAGATATAGATTGTATGGAGAATGATGGTTTGAGGCACGCTGCTGTTTCTGTTACTGATTCAGGGTTGTCAACGTCTCTTGCTTCACTTACTGGTTTGAGATGTTTTGGAATTCTGATGGCAAGTTGTTTTGAACAATAAGATTGGGAAAGAATGCCACATTGTTCTTAAGTAAATCTGCTACGTGGGCGACACTGAAAGTGCAGTAAAGGTCCTTGGAGTGTATTAATCCCATAACATATGGATAGGTTGCGATTCTCTAGTGCAGTGAGAAATGTATGTTATGTTGACTTGGATCCAGAGTATGAGATTCCTGTAATAGTCCCATTAGTAAACATGACTAACGTGATCCAGCTGAAATCCCATTGACTTCTGCTGAGAAATGTATGGGTTCAACCTGCTGTGTCCACAAGAACGTGCAAATATTTTAAAAATATTTTGTTAAATGTATGAATTTAAATATTTGTGGGTATTCTCTCCCCACCCCATCATTATTTTTGATAGGAAATGTATTTGGCAGAATACACAACTGAAGAATAGCAAAAACGATCCAGAAGAATTAGTTACAAAATGGCAATGAATATTCATGTTAGATTCTTAGCAGTTGTTTGATGTACAGAAATGTGGGTAAGCTCCAGCCAACTTTACATGCATATTCATTCTAGGCCTTTTCCCTCTGAACAAACTATTTGTTTGATATTACTCATGTAGCTGAAAACAAGTTCCTGGAAAGCTTTGACCTGAAAGGAACAGCTAGGGATGGTAGTATGGGACTTCGTGGGAAGCCACAACAAGCGAGCCTAAAGAACAGAGGCTTTTCCATTCATTGTACCATTTGTACGCAACCTCACAGCTGCAGAGGAACTGCGGTATGGCAGTAAATGGACAAAAAGCCCCTGCATTCTCAAGGGTTATCATTTGGATCAGGTTTGCAATTATGCCCTGCTTGAGAGGCAAGGACCCTATTTCATTGGTAGACAAGAGGTCTAGCATACAGATAGAGAGGCCACTGATGTATTGCTCAAAAAGAGGAAATGCATCAAAAAGAAAAGAGGACACAGAATGGCTCCTATGAATATGGAGCTACACATGCTTAGTGAGAAAAACAGAATAAAGGGTGCATAGATATACAGTACAGCACCCTATAGCCAGAAACTGTGACCAAGTGACCTGTGAGACTTCTTGGTCAGTATCTAGATCAGGGGTTCCAAACCTAAGGCCTGTGGGCCGGATGCAGCCTGTGGTGCAATTTCATGTGCCCACCCCCCACCCCTTCAAGGGCACTTGAGAAACAAAATAGCTGCCCCTTTGAAGCTGTTGGGACAAAATGGCCACCTTCACCATGCAGGCAGGGCAAAATGGCCATCCGCCCCTCAAAACTGACTGACAGCGTGACCCGGCACATGGATTGAAAAGGTTGGGAACCCCTGATCTAGATACTGTACATAGAATCCAAGAAGGGATCCTTAAAAAGCAGAACTACTGTGGTTTAGTGGATAGTGTTGCACTAGGTCTCAGGAGACATGGCAGAACAAGAAGAAAAATACAAGTACAGTAGAACCCCGTGTAATGAAAAAGCTCCATTCCACAGAGCACTTCGTTATACGATTTTTTTGTTATTCGAATCACTATTGGCGATATCCCGCATAATGGGAAAAAATGTTCGTTATATGGGGTATACCATAACGCTTTGTTATACAAATTTTTTGTTATACAAAGCATTTGTTATACGGGGTTCCACTGTAATAAAATACAAACCCACCCCAGCAGCAACATGTTTTTTTTTAATAAAATACATCTCAACATATTTAACTCCCACCACCCTCCCAAAAACCACAACTAGACATGTCCAGGAAATAAAATAAAACTAAAGTTGAAATTAAAATTAAATTAACTGGCTGCTGGGAGATCTTTAAACATCTCTCTGAGCAGTGTTGTTTTAAGCAATTTTTATAAAATATATCCAGGGACAGGGCTTGACGCAGCTCCATCAGCCAAGATATTACTTGTGAATTACTGTAGGTCCTGAGAAGGCTTGTTTCTTCTTTGGATTTTTCATTGCCATTCTTAGTGTCGGCATCAGGAACTGTGCGATTTGTGAAGATTGAGTGGTGCAGGCAGACCTTTTTTGGGAGAGATGTTCTGATGGATAACAAGGTCCTAATAACTCTATAGGGCAGTGGTGGTGAACCTATGGCACATGGGCCAGATGTGGCACTCCCAGCTCTTTCTGTTGGCATGCACGTCATCGTTTCCTCCCTCCCCCAGCACAGAGTCCGCCCCATCTGTCTGCCCAGCAGCCCAATGGGAGTTCTCCCTTCCTCCCCCACCACAGAGTTCACCCCACCCCTCTGCACAGCAGCCCAATGGGAGCACTTCCTCCCTCAGCCCAGCACAGAGTTCGCCATGCCACTCTGTTTGGCCACTCGGTCTCTAAAAATATGCCATCACTGTTATAGGGCTTTGTATGTTAACACTTTGTGCACTTACATAACAAGGGCTTGATGGACATCACGGCAGTCAACATGGAGGAGAGGGGCATGATGCAAAAGAGGAACAGAGGCAGGATATGGGAGGATATATTTTCTCCTGGAAATGAGATCCTTAGGGGCCAAAAATGTCAATTGCAGGCCACCTATTATTCAAAGCTGAAGTTTGTTACTGTTCCATAGATGTGACTGAGACAGACCTTCATGCTTGGGTGATCATACTAGGACACTCATCCTAATCAAACCAAGCCAGTGCTTATCTCCAAGTGATGCAAGCATAAAAGATAGCAAGCTAATTTTGCAAACTCGAAGAGGCATAAGAAACTACTCTGTGACAATCAGAAGTTCTCAGCATGTAATGAACTCCCTAATTTAAAGATGTGCTATTGGAAGTGGAAGGATTTGGCACTTACATACTGGAATAGTAAACTGAAGAAGGGTTTTAAACAGTGGCAGTGGGGCAGCCCTACAAAGCGCCTGGAACAATTTTATAAGGGAAATCTGATTTCTGGAAGAAACAGGAAATAGAATGACAGCATTTAAGAAAATTATCAACCAGATCTCAACATAAAACTTCACCAGGCCCAGAAAGGGATATTTTAGGACATTCTTTTTGAAAACATGAACACATTTGTTTCTGCTTTTTCTCTTTTTTTGAGGTGGGGTAGAAGGCCTTTCTGTTACGCCCAAATTTCCTAATACAAAAAAATGGCACTCCTAGCACCAACATGTTTTTTGATCCCCATTTAATTTTTTAAAAAAAACATGAAAACAGAAGGGCCGGTGCAGGCACACAGATTGAAAAATGCGAATACGGACTTCCATATAAACAGTGAGAAATATAAAAGACTGGGGTTGGATGACCAATGGGACCTTTTGGTCCCTACCTAGATATATACAGAATCCTAGGAAGGAATCCATAGAACAGAGAGCCACTGTATTATACTGAATACAGTATCAGGCTAGGACTTTGGACACTTTGGATTAAATCCCCATTTGCCCATGGGAACTCACTGGAATTTGGTGGTAGAAAAAATAAAATAGAAACATCTCTAAACATCTAATCTAACTGAAGAACCCTATTTGGTTGTTAAATGGGGCCCTTTCAAAAGGCCTTAGGGGCCACAGAAATACCAGTCAATCCATCTCTACTACAGTGCAAGCATTAGTCTGGCCAGACATCCCACTACGGTAATGGAATAGATGGTACAGCTAGTGGCCAATGGCTATGGGCAGATGAGCCCCTTTAGGTGGGGTGGTGGTCCCCCTTAGTGGAGGAAATGCCACTGGAAACCATCATATTGGGCCCAACAGCAAAATTAGCGGAGGAGGAACCACTTCACTATTCTGATTTCCAATGGTCATGGAGGCAGAAGAAGCCATGCCAGATGGACTGGCTGTGAAGGTGCACCTTGTCAATATCCTCAAGGCTGTGACTGTCCATTGAAGTCCTGGTGTCAAATCCTGCATGTCTCATTTCATACGTGCTGCAGGAGATGTCTCCGTGATCATAGTGTGTGGGTCATTTCATGGCAAGCTGGGATCCACCTTAAACAAATTCACCACAATGGCATTTTCCCTGGATTTTCAGGGAAAATGTATATTCAGACACAAGTAACAGATGCTGACGCTGACAGTGCAAGCCCTTAAAAGCAGTGCAGATAAGGGGTGGAAATTACAGTACTCTTTTGTGGGAAGCAGAGATTACCTCTGGAACTCTCAATTTATATACACTTTATTTCCCCATATCTGTGTACAAATGCCATACGCTAAATAAATAAATACATCCTGATCTCTATTTATTATTAACCATTTGTTTGGGAATTTTTTCTTCTTGGAATTTATTCTGGAACTCCTAAAGTGACATCCTAAAGAAATCAAAATGCAGTAAAGCAAAATGCTGAAAATAATAGAGCCATAAAAAAAATTAAATTTTTTTTAAAAAAAAAATCATTACATGTAATTCCTAAAAAAACAACAACAAACAGATGCACTGACAATGTTAGCCATGTGGTATCAGCCAATATTGCTGTGTATTCTCCATCCTTCTAAAATATTTGTTAGAAAGTTAACTGGAACAGAAACTATGGGCACAATCCTAACTAGCTAGGGTGACTTTAGGCTGGCTGAAACTATGTTTTATCCAAACCCCCCCCCCCTCAGCTCAGGAAGGGAGGGACTTCAACTGGCCTAAAGGGAAAATTGCAGAAGGGAGTGGGGGGATTAAAAATCACAAGCCTAGCACAATCACCATGGAAAGTGAGTTCACAGTTACCAATCAGCAGCTAGCAGCTGCCAGTACAAGGGGTTAGGCTGACCTTAGAGAACTTGTACCAGCACAATGGTCTTATGCCCCATCCACACCCACCTCAGCCATCCTTAACTTGGAGTTAGGGTTGAGCCCTAAGAGCATCTCTCACCTCCAACTTTCTAGAGGAGCACAAAGATCTTTTTTACGTTAACAGAATATTTAGCCTAGCGCTTGAATATTTAGCTTGATACAGTACTTCAAACAATTAGAGTCAAAGTCATAAATACCTTTGAAGTGTGTTGTGACATTTATGGGATGGAGTGGAAAAATAATTCTCATATTTCAAGAACTATTCACAGTGCTTCTGTGTTCCCCTCAAGGGCAGAGCTTCTAAACTCCCAAATGCCCTTTAAAAAGAGTCTGGGAACCTGCTTTCAGAAAGTGCCAGTTAGGCAAGTGGATCCAACCTTTTTCGCACTGTGAGCCGGACCACACCCCCAGACAGCTGGTCAAGTGGTTCCTCTTACCGTAAACGCTGCCATAAAATGCGTCTTCAGCTGTCATAAACACATTTACGGCAGCTGCAGGTGCATTTATGGCAGGTACGTTTACGCAGGTATGGGCGTGTTTTACAGCTGTTGTAAATGTGTCCGCTTCTGATAGTGGTGAGGGCAGCGACAGGCAACATGAAATGGTGCCAGGGGACAGGGCCGTAGGTTGGCCACCCTTGATTTAGACCTTGGAAACAAGATTTTAGTTGTGCTCCTCTTTAAACTATTGGAAAAAAATCAGTTCATTTTCAACTTGAGGAATAATATTACTGCACAAGAAATTCATCACCACAAGATGGGGCTTTTGCACTCTTTCACTCTCTCATGCTTTCAGAAGAAATATAAATGTATATCTGGAATGGTTGATGGAAAATGTCAAGTTTTAGAACAATGTTTAGGGTTCTAAGCACTTGTGACATTCTATTCCCACTATCTCTTACAATAAAAACTCTAAGCATGCTTCTAGAATGAAATGAAATGTTAGAATACATAGGATGTTTGCGTTGTAGCACAGGACCTACACTTGGGTTCCTGTTGTTCTTCAGGCTAAACGCCTTACTTAAGCGAGCTTGGGCAGGGACAGTGATGTACTGAGGTCAGTTCTCAATGGTTCGTGCGAACCGGTAGCGGAAATTCCCCCAGGCCACGCCCACTTGGCCAGCCACGCCACCTCCCTACCTTTGGCAGCGGCGGCGGAGGAGATCAGGAGAGCGTCAGAGGAGAGCGGGCCTTCGGAGGCAGCGGCAGTGGTGGCAGGCCTCTAGGCAGCTCCTCTCCCCCCCCGCCACCGCCCCGCTGCTGGTTCTAGCAGCAGCAATGCCTGCCGGGCAGAGTTCGCGCTGGGCGGACAGAAGGTTGGTCGAGGGCTGAGGCCATGGTGGTATGTGTGGCTGGGAGGAGGGGAGAGAGGAGCTTTCACCACCTTGGCCTCAACTCTTGACCAACCTTCCTCCCGACCAGTGCGAACTCCGCCCGGCAGGCATTGCTGCTGCTAGAACCAGCAGCGGCAGGGGGAAAGAGGAGCTGCCTGGATCATCAGCAGCAGCAGCGCCTGCCAGGTGGATTTCACACCAGGCCAGCAGAAGGTCCTCCTCCCCCTCTCCCTGCACTCCAGACACGACCAGGAGCCAGGAAGAAGAGGAGGAGGAAGAGTAGCTGCTGCTGGCACTGCTGGAAGGAGGGGATGGCGGGGTGGTGGGCTGGCTGCCTCCCCCTCCCAGTGCCACCAGAAATGCTTCCCATTTGCCTCACCCAGGGCAGAAGGCGCGCGGGAAGTGCGGAGGTGAAAGCATGCCTCCAGCCCTGGCTGGGCGAGGCGAATGGGAAGTGTTTCCAGTGGTGCTGAGAGGGGGAGGCTGCCAGCCCACCACCCTGCCATCCCCACCTCCCAGCAGCGCCACTGGTGAAAGTGCTCCTGGACAGTGAAAGGCTGACCCACCAGCACCTCCTCCTCATCTCCGGGACAACGGGTGAAGCAAGAGAGCAAGGTAGGTTTCTTTTCTTTTTTTCTTGGGGGTGAGGTGGGGTTTGAGGTGATGCCCACAATTAGCGACACCCACAGTGTGGTAGTATTTTTTTTAGAGTGCATCACTGGGCAGAGAAGCTCCCCTCATACTCAAATGCTGAAGGTCAATTCCCTAGGACAACTAGTAGGCAGCCAGGAAGGCTGCAGGAAGCACAAAGAGTCCCATTACTTTGGTGGTTCTCTGCTAGTGTAAGGATGGGTGGATGCATCCATCTGAATCAACATGCATAGTAACAGTACTGTGGATTTTTCTTTCTCCTTCACCAGATGGCAACTTTAATGACCCATAGCTTTGGGAGAAAAGAAGGCCCTTCCCGGAAGTAACAAGGGCAGCGCGGGCCGGATCAATCGCAGTAAACCCATTTGTGTAGATTCACAGGGGGCTTGGGCTTCTGGGAATTGAAGTCCAAGAACATCTGGAGTGCCAAGGTTTACCATCTCAGCACTAGGGGCACTGTGAAGCCTTTCTTCACAGCCTGAAACAGAAACGCTCCCGCCAGAATGCCAAGACAAAATGTGATATTAATTAATTAAATAAATTTTTATACCACCCATCTGGGACATTTTCCCACAAACAGTTAAAACCAGGAATATACAGACAATGACAGTTGATGGTTTCCAAGGATGGCATTGTCCAAATGTACACTTATTAACTGGTCATAGAGAGAATGTTATTAAAAGCCTCTTTAAAGAGTGCAGTTTTTAGATGATTCTTAAAAAGAGGATGCCAAAAAAAAATCCTCAGTATTTAAACAAGATCTTGTTGGTTTAAAAAATGGCATGGAAAAACTGATTCACAGCAGTTCACTGTGAAATCATGGGCACAGTGTGCTTTTCAACACCTCATTCCTGGAAAGAATTCACAAGGTAAAAAGCTAAGTACTCACCCACCCCAGCTGTCTCCTCTGTATGTTGTCCTTGCAAACTTTAGCTGATGTTTCGCTCCTGGTGACCAATCACAATATAAACCAAGCTGTCTGCTAGCTATAGGAGATCAGAAAACCTATTGGGGTTGTGATATGTTTTTAACACTTAATGAATTGGCACTTATAAAATCAACACATTTAGTCCAGCTTTCTTCTCCTTCCATTCATTTTTGTTTCCTATCCTACTGAGATGTTAAAAAAATGGTTATATTTAGCCTAGGCACAGAAGGATTGGACTAGGCACATCCCTTCGGTTGTGTGGTCTAATAAATCTGAACTGGAAAGTGGTGTCTTATCTGTGGGGGATTTTCACAAACTCAGAAAACTGGAGCAAGCAGTGATACAAAATGTGTGGAAGTAATTCAGTCATAGGCTTTTCTTCAGATTTAGTTTTCTACAAGTGACAGTTAGATCAGAAGGGGTGAGGCTAGTCTGTTTGCCAATGGTTAAGATGAACCTTGTTATTGATCACTTGAACAGTGCTCCTGTGATTTCATTATGTAGGGGCATAGAAGAAAACTAGCACAAGATACCATAGCTATCAAACGTTTTCATTGCAAGAATAATGATGGTGAAAAATTAGCATAGAGGAAGTCAGGGAAGGAGGAGAATAATCATATACATACCTGTCAACCGCGGCTCTGGAAAATATGGGACCTGCGCAGAACGGTTCTGCGCAGATCGCCTTCTACGTATGCGTAGAAGGTTTTTACGCTTGCGTAGAACCCTTCTACGCTTGCGTAGAATCTCTACACACGTGTAGAAGGCTTCTATGATCCCCTTCTGCACTGATCGCCTTCTACGCATGCGTAGAAGGGTTCTACGCAAGCATAGAAGGGTTCTACGCAAGCATTAAAGCCTTCTACGCATGCGTAGAAGGTGATCTGCGCAGAAGGGATGCGCAGTACCTCCCCCCCCGCTGCCAATTCCGGGGTTTTGGCAGCTGTGGGTGGGAAATGGTGCAAATCGGTGCCGAAAATTGGAAAATCCTGGCCAATCCGGGAAGGTTGACAGGTATGATCATGTAGGAGCTGGGTGCTCTCTTCTTTTCTTTGATGGGGTCCATACTTTGTGCTAACAGTTGAATAGCAATTTTATGATCACTTGTTTGTATTTCAAATCAAAAGCTAACAAGTATATTTCAACAGGCTGACCATTTATAATTGTGCCACTGTATCACGGGTAGGAAGAAAGCTGAACAAAAAGTCCAGCATGGACAAGCTCTGAGGCTGCAATGCTACATACTTTCCTGGGAGTAAGCCCTGTTGAATAAAGTGGAATTTACCTCTGAGTAAACATGCAGAGGTTTATGTGACAAGGCTGCAGTTCTTGTGGCAGTCACTTTAAGAACAAATCCTCTTGAGCTTTGTGGGATTTCATATTCATAAATATGCTCAGGGCTATACGGAGATCATGTTATTTTAACATAGAAAGCATTTCAGCTGTATGGCTGTGAATAATGCCCTGAGCTCACAATCAGACTTCAATTATATAAGCTGAATAAAATATCAGGGAAGTAAATAGAAATGAAGAAACACACACACACACGCTATCATAACTGTTTTCAGAATATGACAAAGATGAAGAGGGTGAGAATACTAGTGGTCATATTTATTTATTTATTTATTTATTTTATTTATAGTCATATTTGTATATGCCGCCCACTCAGGCAGAACCCGACTCAGGGCGGCATCACAACAATTCTAAAAATACATAAAAACATTATAAAACCCACATCCCACCCCATTTAAAAACCCATATCCCACCCAACCCCATCCACCCACTATACAAAAGGAAAGAAGAGAGAGTTCTTATAAAAGCCAGCAGGCGGGCACCATAGTCCCATTCGGGCCCCACACCTGCCCTGCCAGCCAGGTCTTCACTCCTTTCCTGAAGGGCAGCAATTCACTTTGGAGTCTTAGGTCTATTGGCAGGAGGTTCCAGAGAGTTGGTGCGGACACGGAGAAGGCCCTCCTTCGGGTGCTAGACAGATGTGCACCCCTAGTTGATGGCACTATTAGAGAGCCCCTCCGGTCCGCTCTGGTTGGACGGGCAGACACTCTTGGGACGATGCGGTCTCTAAGGTATCCTGGCCCCCTGCCATATAGGGCTTTAAAGGTCAAAACCAGCACCTTAAATTGCACCCGGAGACAAACTGGTAACCAGTGCAGCTCCCGAAGTAGCGGTGAGGCATGGGCATATCGTCCACACCCCATCACCACCCGGGCCGCCGCATTCTGGACCAGCTGCAGCCTCCGAATGGTCGTCAAGGGCAGCCCCATGTAGAGCGCATTACAGTAATCTAGTCGGGAAGTAACCAGAGCATGGGTGACCATAAGCAAGGAGCCCCGGTCAAGGAGCGTGCGCAATTGGCGAATCACCCGAAGTTGGGCAAAAGCCCTCCTGGCCACAGCCGCTACTTGTTCTTCTAGCAGCAGCCGTGAGTCCAGAAGGACCCCCAAGTTGCGCACTGGGTCTGTCTGGGGCAAAACAGCCCCATCCAGTACCAAAGGTGGTAACTCCCTGGATAACACGGGGCCCCCTATCCACAGCCACTCTGTCTTGCCGGGATTCAGCCGAAGCCCATTGACCCCCATCCAGACCCCAATGGCCTCCAGGCATCCGGATAGGATTTCAACAGCATCACTGGGGTCCCCACGGGCCGAGATGTACAGCTGAGTATCATCCACGTACTGATGGTACCGCACCCCGTGGGAACGAATGATCTCACCCAGTGGCTTCATGTAGATGTTAAATAAGAGAGGAGAGAGCACAGAGCCCTGAGGCACCCCATACTTGAGGGGCCTAGGGCTGGACCTCTCACTCTCTAACCACACCGACTGGGTACGGCCCTCCAGAAAAGAGGAAAACCAGGACAACACAGTGCCCTGGATCCCCAGTCCTTTGAGCCGTTCCAGAAGGATACCGTGGTCGACGGTATCGAAGGCCGCTGAGAGGTCAAGAAGAGCAAGGACAGATGGACAACCCCCGTCCCGCTCCCGCCAGAGATCATCCATCAGTGCAACCAATGCCGTCTCCGTTCCATACCCGGGCCTGAACCCTGATTGAAAGGGGTCTAGATAATCCGCTTCCTCCAGGACACTCTGCAGCTGGCGCGCCACCGCCTTCTCCAAAACCTTACCCAGAAAGGGCAGGTTGGAAACCGGCCTGTAGTTGTTAAGGACAGCTGGGTCAAGGGACATTTTCTTCAGGAGGGGTCGCACCAAAGCATGTTTTAGCTGTGCAGGAAATACCCCCTCCCGTAAAGAAGCATTTATTATCCCCCCAACCCAGCCACCTGTTACCTCCTTGGAGGCTTTCACCAACCAAGTGGGACAGGGGTCCAAAGGACATGTAGTGGCACGAACAGCTGCAAGGAGCCTGTCCACTTCATCAGGGACAACAGGATCAAACTGATCCCAGATCGTACTGCAAGACTGTGCCCCGGCACCTCCCCGACTCTCCCCATCCACGCCAGGGTTCAATCCTGAACGAATCCGATCGATTTTCTCCACCAGATGGTCAGCAAAGTCCTCAGCCGAACCCTGCCAACCGGGCACCGATCTCCCCCTACCGAGGAGGGACCTGGTTACCCGGAACAGGGCGGCTGGGCGATTATCAGCGGAGGCAATAAGGGCGGTGAAGTATTGCCGCCTCACCACCCCCATCGCCACTAGGTAGGCCCTAATAGCAGCTCTAGCTAGTGTCCAATCGGAGTCATCCCGGGTCTTCACCCAGCGGCGCTCTAGGCGTCTCTTTGCCCGTTTGAGTTCGCGCAGTTCATCTGTGAACCACGGAGATGACCTAATCCCCCGGGCGCGGAGAGGCCGCAGTGGCGCGATTTCATCCAAGGCTACTATTGTCATCCTATTCCACAGGTCGACGAGTGCCTCGGGTGAATCGTGTAGTCGATCCAGAGGAACATCCCCCAGTTCCCTCTGGAATCCGTCTGGATCCATTAGTCGCCGAGGGCGGACCATTTTAATAGGCCCTGCCTCCCTACGATGAAGTGTCGCCCCCAGAAAGTCAAGAGTCACCAGATAGTGATCTGACCATGGCACAGGTGAGATGACTAAATCCTGTAGTCTCAGATCACTCTGCCACTGCTCCGACAAGAAAACTAAGTCTGGCATGTGACCACTGCCCCTGGTCGGACCCCGAACTACCTGAGTCAGGCCCATGGCTGCCATGGAAGCCATGAACTCCCTTGCCACCTCAGAAGCCATCCCCAGCGATGGCAAATTGAAGTCCCCCAGAACCATAAGCCTCGGGAACTCCAACGCCAGCATCGAGGCGGCCTCGAGGAGCTCAGGCAGGGCATCCCTTACCCTGCAAGGGGGCAGGTACAGGAGTAAGATCCCCAACTGACCCTTGGGGCCCAGCCGTAGAAGCAGGGCCTCACAACCAGCCACTTGTGGAGCAGTGGCCCTAGCAACTCCCAAGGACTCCCTGGCAACAATGGCAACACCACCGCCCCTCCCCTCACCTCTAGGCTGGTGCCAGATACCGAACCCAGCTGGACACATGTCCGCAAGAGGTACTCCATCTTCAGGAGTCAGCCAGGTTTCGGTGATGCATGCCAGGTCGGCCAGCCCTTCCTGGATGGCATCCTGAATCAGGGGGGCCTTATTACAAACCAATCTGGCATTCACCAGCCGCAGCCTAAGGGCGGGGTCACTCCGGATCTGCTGCTCAGGGCCCAGAGATGTACCTGCAGGGCTGGACTGAGGGACCACATTTAAACATCGGACCCGCATTCCCCGAGTGCGGCCCGCCCCACGGTACCCGCCATACCGCCCCATGCCCGTCACAACACCTATATGATTCTCCGGAACCTCCCTAGATAGAATGCTGCCCCTCCTTCCTGGCTGGCAAGACCAACATTCTCTCTTCCCTCCCCATCCGCCATCCCCCCCCAATTCCAGCAACAAGCATGGGCTCCCAAAACGCTAGCGAGTCCTGTCGTCGACATCTCCTTTTTCTTCCCCCCAGGTAGGGAGGACGGAGGCAGGGAGCTGGGGGGGACGTCCGTGCGCTGAAGCAGCCTCCACGGCGGCGTCTTCGGCTCCCCAATGCCACGGGGAGCCCTCCTAAACTCCCGGCCTGATGGCAGGGGGTGGGGAGGGGCGGCCTTGCGCGGCGGCGGTGGCGGCGGCAGCGTCGTCGTCGTCGTCTTCGGGTCCCTTGACCCGTGAGCCCTTTAAACCTCCCCGCCTGGTGGCAGGGGGCGGGGAGGGACAACTTCGCACAATGACTGCGGCGTCTTCGGCTCCCTCGGCCCGGGAGTCCTTTCAACCTCCCCGCCCGGTGGTAGTTGGCGGGGAGGGACGACTTCGCGCAATGGCTATGCGCCCCACCCCCTGAGCCTCATATAAAATCAGAATGAAATTATTATTGGGAAAACTCTTGCTTCTAAATGGACAGAAAGGCAGAGTGCAAAAATGGAAGTGAAAAAAGCAAATGAAGGATGAGTGAACGAATGAACTTGAGAGTGATGGCTATTTGCTGACATTATTATCGGTGATTTTCTTATTTCTGAATTTGTTTTCCGTAGTGAACAATACTTTTTTTAAGGTCATTATTTTGTGTTGTAAGGATTCCCAAGCAAGATGAAGTCTGAAAATAAAAGGCCAATTTTCTGAAGGACAAGGACAAAATTAGGATTGTATGGGTGTTTGCTATATTGAAGGTGCAGATTATGATCACGTGACACAAAAGGATTGGAAAAAAGTTTCACCTATGGCAAGGGTGGCCAAACTTGCCACTCCAGGTGTTCCTGAACTTCAATTCCCAGAAGCCCTGATCAGCAGGTGTGCTGATTTGGGCTTCTGGGAATTGAAGTTCAATAACACCTGGAGCATCAAAGTTGGCCACCCCTGACCTATGGCATGAAGTTCAAACCTGTGATACCAGACTAGTATTACTGAGTGATATTATAGTACACTCAGTATAGTTTTCTTTGTTAGAGCTGAACACTGGAGCTTTTACCAACTCCCCTTTTTTATGTCTTTCCAGGGGGAAAAAACATCTCAGATTGCCACATGCTGGGTGCTAGATGGGATGCAAAATGGGTAATGTTAAAATGTCAGCTTGGAAAGTTCAGGTGGCAAGTGAATTGCAATAGGCAAAGTTACCTTTTGAGCTCATTTGCAGTTCAAGTTGCCAGCTGCTATGGAAAGTCAGAGGCTAAATCAAATGATTAGTTTCAACTGGAGTAGATCCACTGAACAAATGAAACATTGATAAGTGAATCCTAATGTCAATCCTACCAATTCAGTGAGTCTGTGTTGTTAAGCACCAACAGTTATATTTAATCCCAGGGCACCTTCCCATCTTTAGCATTTTCCATGTACAGTAGTTATTTTATTAGAAACAGACCAGTCTCATTGCAGATGAAGAAGGAAAGAGGAAAGACAAGGAATGGATTTAATCAGAGTTACATTTATTAAAGCCAAACTACAAATGGGAATTATATGGGAATCTACCTTCTAAACCAGACTTTAATCCTGCATAAAACATCATGGGTAACAACTCCCTAGACAGAGTGAGCATCAACCATAGATAATTTCTGATTATTCTCAGTGGAAGGCAGTGGTGGGCATCAGCAGGTTTGCACCAGTTTGCCAGAACCGGTAGTACAAATTCTGGCTGCCCCGCCCATCCTGATGCCACCCCACCCCCGAGCCTCTGCCTCCACCGGGTCAGGGGATGAAAAGCCGCAGGACTCCGAGCGGCAGCAAAGGACTCCAGCAGCTTCAGCTGGGGATGGGATGCCACCCCACCGCCGAGACTCTGCCTCCACTGGGCTGGGGGCTGAAAAGCCATGGGACTCCAAGCAGCAGCAGAGGACTCCAGCAGCTTCAGCTGGGGACGAGATGCTGCCCCACCCCTGAGCCTCCTCCTCCACTGGACCGGGGGCTGAAAAGCCACAGGATTCCGGCAGCTTCAGCTAGGGACAGGATGCCACCCCATCCCCAAGCCTCCACCTCGACCAGGCCAGGGGTTGAAAAGCCGCGGGACTCCAAGTGGCGGCAGAGGACTCCGGCAGCTCCAGCTAGGGACAGGATACCGCCCCACCCCTGAGCCTCCGTCTACATCCTGCCGGGGGTTGGAAAGTATTGTTTTTTATTGCATAGATATGTTTATGGTATTGTAATATTTTTGCTAAATCTAGGACTACTGTATTTTATTTGTTTTTTATTGATGGACTATCTTCATCAGTGTCCCGAGCCCCATCTCTTCTTGAAATCTTCTCATCAGCTCTGCTTCAAAGGCATAGAGATGATGCAGACAAAAGCAGTTGATCAGTACCTGCCAGAAGAGGTGGTGGTGGATGGTTGGTCCTCATTCCACTCCCCCCCCCCCGGTTGGACTTGCTGTGGTCGGGGTGGGGAGACTATGGTAGCGCTGGGGTGTAATACTGTTTCTTTATTGATACATTGTTCTGAATTGAGTTTGTACATTGTATGTTTGGAGATTTTATTGTCCTGTTGTTTATTGATATTGATTGTATGAATTATCTTGTATTGATATTTTGTATTACTTTGTTGTTTTCATTTTGTATGAATTATGCTGTATTTATATTCTTGTATTATTTTGTTGTTCTTGTGAAACTGCTTTGAGTCATCCGTTGGGTTGAAAAAAAGGTATATAAATTAAACTTCAAATCAAATCAAATCCAAGTTTTGAAATAAAGTAGTCATAATTCGGATGCAATGCAGGGCTTTCTCCCTGGCCACACCCACCATACCACGCCCACAGAGTAGGTAGTAAAAAATGTTGAATCCCACCACTGGAGGCAGGGATATTTTCTAAATCCTCCCCACTCAAGGTTTTACAGCTTTGAGTAATAGATTAAATAGATATTCCCAATCCTGTACCAGGCTTGGAGAAACCCAAATTACATGTGGAAATCACCAAACATCATAAAAATGTGTATGAATAGGGATTCTCAACCTTTTCAAGCTGGGGGCCAGGTCACGCTGAGGGAGCCAGATGGCTATTTTGTCCTATCTGTAAGATGGGGGTGGCCATTTTGAGGTTGCCATTTTGTCCCAACAGCTTCAAAGGGGTGGTCATTTTGTTTCACCCTGGAAGGAGGGAGGGAGATGCCAACCTTCAATGGGGCCTTTGAACACACACACACCCCGACACTAATGAGATTAATTGCCTGCTCAGGGAAAGGGTGAGTGGGGCTTTTTAACTAGGCTAGTCATTCCTTGTGGGGCTGGAGGTTATCCTTAGGGCTGGGGTCCCAGAGGGGGGGGGGGGAGTTGGTGAGACAAAGTCAGGAGCCCAATGGTTCTATCCCCTCCCCACATGGAACCATTCTATGTGGCCCACCGCCCTTGATCCCACCACTGCCTCCACCGGAGGCTGTGCCATTTGTTTTCCTTTTTAATGTAAACAGCTTTGAAATGCTATTTACATTAAAAAGGAACCACACATGGCCCAGCTTCCAGCGGTGGGCCGCATGAAATGGCACTGGGGCTGGATCCAGCCCATGGACCATAGGTAGAGAACCCCTGCCTATGAGGTTTTATTAGGCCTATCTTTTGACAGAATTCCCCCACACACCTGCCAGAGAAGACCAAATATTACCAAATCCACCCTCGTCAAAAGTTAAGAACATATAAAATGATTAACTCAAATGGCCAAATGACACTATAGTAAACTGAGCTGAAGACTGAATCAAAAATGACAAATCAACCTGTGTTCCTGATAACCGCCAAAACCATAAACCCTTTCTTGAGACTTTAGTATTTGGGAATCAAGACAGTGGAAACAGCCGCAGTCAGGCTTAACTCATCTTTATTGCATGGACTCCAGAATGAACATGTGGTAATGGTGGATGAACAGCTGCTTTTATGCAGTGGCTATACATTTGAATGTGGCTCCTCGGTAGCTTATTGGCTACTGTCTGCGTGACGTTACCCTTAGTCACGCCCTTCTTGTCCAGGTGAGGTAGTGGTGGGAATCTTTCCCGCGGCTGTGGGTATTTGGAGAATTTGTACCATGTGAGCTGGATGCTCGCAACTGCCCCCAGTGGTCACTAGCTCGCGTCCTAATGGAGTTGGTTACATTGTTTCTTATACATGATAGGGATTGTTACATTCACTCATTCGTGTGGTTACATTGACTTCTTATACATGATAGGGATTATTACATTCACTCATTCGTGTGGTTACATTGACTTAAAGGCATGTTACATTCCATACACAACAGTAGAGTACCGGTAGGGGAAAAGGCCCCAGTATAAAGTGGAAAATGAGTGAGTGAGTGAGTGAGTGAATGAATGAATGAATCCTCGTTGCCATGAATTAACCATCTGGACTTGTGCCAATTACAGGAAGAGTAAATGGGTGCCACTATCCCTAAAGAGTACAAAAGTCTAACATTACATTACAATACAATACGATAAAAAAGTACAAATGAACAGATATACATTGAATACAGTCACCCTCACCCACCCTTTACCTCTTATAACCCACAATAACATATAACATATGAAAACATATACAGACTTCTCTAATCACCCTCACCCAACCCTTCACCTTCTTCTGTCTTCTTCACTCCACTTATCCTTCTGTTGAAGGACCGCCTCCGAAGTGCCAAAGAAGGGGAGGGAGACCAGAACTAGAGCGGGTTCTTACTGATATTTAAGACGTTAAGTGAATTTTATTGTTCATAGCAAAGCAGCTGTTTCTCTTTCCCTCCTGCTAATGGTTGTCACACCATTACTCATTTTATTACCTTTCCTTTGAATCATTTCTATTCAAATTTTGATCCCAAAATTATCCCCCTTTTCCCCTTCTTTTTTTCTATAGTTGCTATAATAATCAAGATTATTCAATTTTCTTTCTATAACCAGTTGCAAATTCTTACTCTTGTATTTTTATTTATCTATATACTGCACATCCAATGCTCTCTGTGAACCTCCTTAACATATATCACCTCATAAGTTATTATCTATCTATCTAGTTAATCTTAACACACCTTGCCAGAGGATTATTTACATATTTCAATCGATCAATCTCTTTCTAGAACCAAGCTTCCTTCATCTTAGGGCAGAGCAAATATAGAAACCAAAATCCCCCCCCCCCCGGTTCTGTAACTCAAAATCAAACTCATCCTCTGGGATATCTGCGGGGACAAACTCATTCCTCTCATCTTCTGGGGTATCTGCAGGGACAAACTCATTCCTCACCTCGTTCCTGCCGGTGTTACCCAAAGGATCCGGATTTGTAACTGCCCCTTCCCCCCTTGGTGGGGATCGCCGGTCCCGCTCTTCTCCCCCTTGGGCTAAACGGGTGGGTGAGGACCCTATCGCTGAGTTTTGTTGTGCGGTCTCTGTGCTCTGAATACTGGGAACCTAGCGCCGGAGTTGATCTGCATGTCGCCTCGACACAGTACGAGACAGGCCCTGTTTGGCCAATGACTACTCCCGGGACCCAGGCTGGCCCTGCGGCTGCGTAATTCCTGCAATAGACTGGGGTGCCTATTTCGAAACTCTTAGTGCCCCCTATCCCTATGTTCCTCCTGGTATCCTCCACCCTGGTGGGGTCCAACCTAGTTAGCATCATGGTCAGTTTCCTGCGCATGAGGAGTTCCGCAGGCGAGTAACCTGACGCAAGCGGTGTCACCCTATAACCCAACAGGAATTGGCATAGCTGTAAGTTCAGATCCCCGGGGACCATGTGCCTCAGTGCCTCCTTTGTTGTATGCACGAGGCGTTCTACCTGTCCATTGGTCGCTGGGTAAAATGGGTCAGAGGTGATGTGCCGAATGGTGTTTATTTCGATGAATGCCTGGAATTTGGCGGACGTGAAACTACTAGCGTTATCGCTCACAAGCATATCGGGTATTCCGAGGGAACTAAACACCCTGCGCAATTGCTTAATGGTTGCGGCTGATGAGGTGTTAGCCATTGGAATAACTTCTAGCCACTTGGAGTAAGTATCAACTATAAGAAGGAAAAGGGAACCTCTGAAGGGACCTGCGAAATCTATGTGTAGGCAGGACCACGGCCCCTTGGCTGCGTCCCATTCTCTGTGTGGAAGTTGGGACTCTTCGGGCCAAGAGCTTTGGCAACTCTCGCAAGTGTTCACCATGTGCTCTATGTCAGCATCTAATTGGGGCCACCAGAAATAGCTCCTGGCCAGGGCTTTGGAGCAAACAATCCCCGGGTGGCTGACGTGCAGTAACTTGAGCACTCTTGCTCTCAAAGACTCAGGAATGACCACCCGCTGACCCCAAAGGAGGCAACCCCTCTCCGTGGACAGTTCAATTCTCTTCCTAAAGAACGGTGTGAATTCCTCCGAAGGGGAAGTTGTCGGCCACCCTTTCTGCAACCACGAGCTCACTAGGGCCAACGTTTTATCTCTCCCTGTCACCTTGGCGATGTCGGCGGGTATTATTGAAGGTGAATCCAGAGCCTCTATCAGGAGCAGCTGGTGGTCTTGTTCCACTTCACACTCGGGGTTGCCAACGTGGGGCAGGGATGACCTAGAGAGTGTGTCTGCATGGCTTTTGTCCTTTCCTGGGCGGTAAACTAAAATGCTCTTATATGCATTGAGAAAAATGGCCCATCGAAGCATTCTAGGGGACAGGTTCTGCGGCGTGGGCTTGTCCATGGTGAAAATGCCTAACAGGGGCTTGTGGTCAGTCACGATGGTGAATGGGCGACCATATAGGAAGTCATGAAACTTCTTTGTCCCTGCGATTATCGCAAGTGCCTCCCTATCTGTCTGCGCATAGTTACGCTCTGCCTTTGACAGAGATCTCGAATAGAAGGCCACTGGGGCTTCCTGCCCGCTTTCTAACTCATGGCACAGTACCACCCCCACCCCCACCAGTGAGGCGTCGCAGACCAGAACCACTGGTTTCTTAGGGTCAAAGTGGGTCAGAACAGCCTCTGAGGATAAAAGCTGTTTTAGCTTGCCCCATTGCCAAACCTCATCTTTTTTGAGCAGCCTATGAAGCGGCTCTGCCACCGACGCCTACCTGGGCAGGAAGGAATGGTAAAAGTTCAGGAGCCCCAGGAAGGATTGCAACTCGGGTTTTGCGTGGGGCAAGGGGCATTTTGAACAGTGGACACCTTTGATTCAGAGGGTTTTATGCCGTCAGGGGTTATACGGAACCCTAGAAACTCCACCTCTTTCACAAAGAACATACATTTGTCTTTCCGCAAACTCAGCCCCGCTTTCTCGAATGCGGTCAGTACTCTGTCTAGCCTTTCGGCCAGTTCTGACTCCCTCCCTCCTGTTATCAAAACATCATCAAAATATGGCAAAACACCTGCCAAACCCTTCAAGAGTTGTTCCACTAAAGATTGGAAAATGCCTGGAGCTGAATTCACACCGAACTGTAGGCGCGTTACCTTAAATGCCCCTTTGTGGGTGACTATCGTCTGTGCAGAGGCTGCAGCTGGAGTTACAGTTAGCTGCTGGTACGCCTGCGCCAGGTCCAACTTCGCAAAACACTTCCCTCCATGTAACCTGGCTAATAAGTGGCTAACTACCGGCACCGGGTATGCATTTGGGCGTATTGCCTTATTGATGGAGCATTTGTAATCAGCGCAAATTCGAACCTCCCCGTTAGCCTTTAACACTGTGACAATAGGGGTTTCCCACTCTGCAGAGTCCACTGGGACCAAAATCCCCTGGCCCACCAACTTGTCCAGTTCCGTCTCTATTTTGTCCTTTAGTGCGAAAGGCACTCTTCACGGTTTGAGCCGTATCGGCCGGATCTCCGTGTCCAGGTTGAACGCGAATGGTGCCCCCTTGAATTTTCCGAGTCCCTTCTTGAATACCTCGGGGTGCGCGTTACACACTTCCTGGATTGGATCAGTTCCGACGGTATGCACGCCCCCTATGAACAATCCCAGGGGCTTAAACCATTGTGTCCCCAGGAGGCAGCAGGCCCCCTCCTTCAGAACAACTAGAGGGAGTTCCTGGGTGTGTTGCTTGTACTGTACCTTAAATTTTCCCACCCCCATCACTGGGATGCTATTCCCCTGCACATCTCGCAAGTTAGATTTCAGTGCGTTGAGTTTGGGTCGCACATTGGGGGAAATGCGCAAAACTCCCTCTGAGAAATAATGGAATAGGAAGACCCCGAGTCTATCTCCATCCTAACTGGGACCCCTTGCAACAGTACCTCCACAAAGAAATGGGGTGCCCTAAGGACACGCTGTGGATGGCCACGTCGATGTCCTCAATGGCTCTCCAGTACATGCGGTGTGCCTCTGGGTCGTCATCGTTGTAAACTCCGCCGACGCCATCCTGCCTCCGTGGGGGATGCTCTGCTGGGCCCTTGCTCTCACCTCATCGACGCCTACACACTTTGGCAATGTGACCTCTCCATCCACAGTTGTGGCACTCTGCCTTCCGGAACGGGCACTTACTCCGGTCGTGGGATGCTCCACAGGCGTCACAGCGGCGGTTCCCCTTTTCTTGCTTCTTGTCTGGGCCTTTCTCGACTTTTCAGATACCTTCGCCCTCACTGTAACACGAGCCGGCATTGCCTGATAGTCTGATGACAAGAAAGGCGAGCGTGAGGGAGGCGAGCGTGGGGGAGGTGGCACCCTCCAAGCCACATGGACCACCATTGCTGCCCCTTCGAGTGGTGATGGCTTTGCCTTTAGCAGTTTGACCCCGGCTCTCGTGGACTCAGCCGACTGTGCTTCCCTCAGTACTTCTTGGAAGGTCAGGTCATGCCCCTGGTTCATGAGCTTCTTTTGGGAGTCCTCATCCCACAACCCACAGAGCAAACGGTCTCTAAGGGCCATCTCTAGGATGTCTCTCCACTCACACGGGGTAGCTGCTACATGAAGGGCCACCGCATAGTCTGCTACGGACTCACCCGGCTTCTGGTCCCTCCTCGCGAACACTGCCCTGGCCGAAAAAATGGACACGGCAGGCTGAAAATGCCCCCGCAACGCTGCCAGGAGGTTCCTCATAGGGACTTCCTCCACCTTCCTTGGTGCCACCAGGTTCACCAGAAGCTTTACAGAGTGGTACCCGAGCATCGTGATGAGCAGGCCACGTTTCTTCCCCTCATTCATGATGTCGGCTACCGCCAGCGTGCCCTGAAAATGCATCTCAAACCAGTCCCATCGTTCGGGTTGATTAATGTCAAAAATCGGTTGTTGGTACGGTGTCTTGTTCCCGTGGGAAGCCATATCCCACCTTCGTCGCCAATTTAGTATTTGGGAATCGAGACAACGGAAACAGCCGCAGACAGGCTTAACTCATCTTTATTGCATGGACTCCAGAACAAACATGTGGTAATGGTGGATGAACAGCTGCTTTTATACGGTGGCTATACATTTGAATGTGGCTCCTCGGTAGCTTATTGGCTACTGTCTGCGTGACGTTACCCTTAGTCACGCCCTTCTTGTCCAGGTGAGGTAGTGGTGGGAATCTTTCCCGCGGCTGTGGGTATTTGGAGAATTTGTACCATGTGAGCTGGATGCTCGCAACTGCCCCCAGTGGTCACTAGCTCGCGTCCTAATGGAGTTGGTTACATTGTTTCTTATACATGATAGGGATTGTTACATTCACTCATTCGTGTGGTTACATTGACTTCTTATACATGATAGGGATTATTACATTCACTCATTCGTGTAGTTACATTGACTTAAAGGCATGTTACATTCCATACACAACAGTAGAGTACCGGTAGGGGAAAAGGCCCCAGTATAAAGTGGAAAATGAGTGAGTGAGTGAGTGAGTGAATGAATGAATGAATCCTCGTTGCCATCTGGACTTGTGCCAATTACAGGAAGAGTAAATGGGTGCCACTATCCCTAAAGAGTACAAAAGTCTAATGTGGAAGACCCATTAGCACACTGTCCTTCCTCCCTTCAATATGGAAATTATAATTAAGGTATAGCATTTGTCTCTTTTCCATCAGCAATCTTGGCTGTGTTCCAAAAAGCCTGGAGCTCAACTGTCCTTGTCATGTGGCCTGGGTATAAGTCCCATCCTATCAGGCACAGATTCTGGAAAGGGGTACCTTACATTGAAAGCTGTAGATTGATATACTGTAATGATTTATGGCAATAAAGATGGAAAAGGTGAACTCTTGGTCTCATTTTCAAATGTCTTATCACAAGGCTGCTGCTAGGATGTGCTCCCCAAGGATTAGAATTAAGGGTGGAAAATTTAATGTAGAATTAATTTATTATAAGAACTTCTATTCATCATTTCTCCTCAATAATGTAAGGAAAACTGAGTCTATGGCAAAAACACCATTGTCATGCCATCTGAACTTTCAAATTGCTTCGGTCTTCATGCTAGGGCCAGCATTACCACTAGGCAGAATGAAGCAACAGCTGAGGTTGGCGCAGTGATGTCCTGTGGCCTCCCTCACTCTACTTGTTCCTCTTGAGTCCCCTAGAGGAAGTTGTATATGTCACGTCTTCTAACCTGCACACTAGTCTGATGCTGCTGATTCTGCCTTTCAGAAGATACGGTGGTTCAAATGTCCCTCTCACTGTCACAGTTTACGTGCTCATACAGGATACATGCCTCCCTTGTGACATCATGAATTGTGATTAGGGTTACCATAATCCTATCCTCCCAAACCATGTGTAAAAGTAAAGGTTTCCCTTGCTCGGAAGCCCGTCGTATCCGACTCTAGGGTTCAGTGCTCATCTCTGTTTCAAAGCCAAAGAGCCAGGGTTGTCTGCTTCTGCAGACATATTCCGTGGTCATGTAGCAGGCATGACTAGACACCGGAGTGCACGGAACGCTACTTACATTTTCCTCGAAGTGGTCCCTATTTATCTACTTGCAATTTCTTACCTTCGAACTGCTAGGTTTGCAGGAGCTGGGACAAAGATGGGAGCTCATTCCACAAGTTGTTGCTGCTGCAACTTCAATTGAGGCAGCAATAAAATGGCGCAGTTTTTTTTTGCTGTCTTCTTTCGCTATTGTTGCACCACCTGCTGGTGTTCAATAGAAGCGCAGCTCTACTGCAAGAAAAAAGTGCATATTTTTTCTTCAAACCCCCTTGGTCTGAAAAGCGGGAATTTTAAATGATTCTTTTGGAACCGGGCCGAGACAGGTTCAACCTGTGCAATTCCCAGTTTTCCATTACATATGGCATCTCTAATTGTGATCAAAGATACATTTATCACAGATATGGAATGCACCAACATTTCTTGATTAAAGCACACAATATAAATCAGAAAAATAAATAAATATTGCCACAAAATAATCAGAAGGTAAAGGTAACCCTTGCTTGAAAGCCAGTCATATCCGACTACAGGATTCAGTGCTCATCTCTGTTTATAGCCAAAGAGCCATTACTGTCTGCTTCTGCAGACATTTTTGTGGACATGTGGCAGGCATGCCTAGACACCAGAGTCCATGGAACGTTGCTTACCTTCCCACTGAAGTGGTCCCTATTTATCTACTTGCAATTTCTTGCTTCCAAACTGCTAGGTTGGCAGGAACTGGGACAGAGACGGGAGCTCACTCCATCATGCAGTATCTGGGAATCGGTGAGTTCAATGTCAATTAGAAACTCATCGTAAAAAAGGCAAAACCAAACGAAAAACAAAAAACACCCCTCCTCCCAAAAAGAGATTTTAACACATATTCAAACCTGATCAAAAAAGGACTTGTAAAAGCATGCAAAGGAGCTTGTCTATAATGAGCAATAGTAAGAATGCCCCATGAGGATTAGAGAAAGCCCTACATCTTCCAGACTCCAGCAACCTAGGGGATTCTGTGAACTATAGCTTCTCAAGGTAACTTTTCAAATTGCATGTATAAACACAGAAGGGCTTGCTGTTTGATAAGTCAGCAACAAATTGCTCCCAAGGATAGGATGATAGTTGTGTACAGACATGGTTTCCAACAACTAAGTGATTAACAAAAGTTATATTTCCTCTCATTAATAATCACCTGTTATCTTGGCAACAAACTCTGAATTGAACTGAACAGTACTTGAGAAAGAGCAGTGCTTGGAAGTGAGAATACAACCTTGCCTTTTAAACCAGACTTTTTCAGGGTGTTACACCCTTTTGTCAAATCAACCTTCTGCAAACTGGACTTAGCTTTACTGGATTAATTTAAATCGAACATTTATCCTTTCTAAATGTCAACAAAGTACTGCCTCAATGAGAAAAGTGGAAAGTCTTATGTGATTTACATTGCTTGATATGTAGGTCCCCCGCTCATCTTCTGACTCGTGGAGAGATCATGTTAGAAATCATTGGAAACTTGGGATAAATTGTTCCCTAAATATTCTCACTGTATGCAACAGGCCAAGCCATTCTTATGCAGTCTTGGCACATAAGCCAGTCTGCTGGAGAAAAGGAATTTAACAGGAGGGGCTCTTTAATTAGATGGGTTCCTTTTAAAAAAATAATACTGAATTTTACTGGAAACTTGCTGGATTGTTTTTATGTCATGTTTAAATTTTGATTTTTAAAAATGTATTGGATCATTTTCAGGGATTTTGTTGGTGCTAGAAAGGCAATGTAATTAATAAACAAATCTGAAATCCAACTGGCCGGTCCTGACTAGAGTAAACCCACTGAATCAATGGAGCTTACATAACTGCTGAGTAACCTTTTAGTAGTTGTTTTCAGTGGAGCCATTCTAACTGGGGTTAGAAATAGAATTTAGTCCTAGATGACAAGTATTTTGGCACCTCAGAGATGAATCTTACAATGTAAACTTTTGTTAATCTTTAAGATACCACAAGAAGTGCCCTAGAGTTGTTGTGGTGTTTGGGCCTAGAGATGTGGGAGGTTGAAATGTGAACAGCAGAAAGTCCCATATTGGTACTTGACACAATGTTTAGCCCTAATGTTCATCAGGAAATGACTATCAGTGTAGGAATCGGGGCCACTGGGGTGGCCTTAAGGTCCCGGAGGAGACTGATCAAGTGACGACACGAGGCAAATGGAGCGAGATCAGATCAGTACTTTATTGGGAAAAGGCAACATCATTTATAGGGGAAAAAGCGCAACGGTGGCGAAACCGTCATCGGACAGGAAAATTACCTAACTCACGTATCCGGGTTAATGGGGAACCTCTCAAAGGGGAGTTGATTAACTTGGACACACGGGGCAAGGGAGACCATTGTTTAGGGCTTAGGCAAGGGTAAATATGGCCGATATTTACACCGGGGATTACCTTGGCCAGGGGATGAGTGATTACTCTAATGGGTAACTGAGGTCTGCGAGATGCTTGCTCGGCAGAATCGTCGGTCAGGCTACAAGCGGCTGAATTAATCCCTATCATTAATTCACCCCCCTTACGCCCTGACAAGGGCCAGAGGCCAGGAGTTTGCTCACTGGTTTAACCTCTGCCAGAGGCCACCAATGCCCAACCGGGCACGGGGAATCTTCATCTCCCCTTACTTTTTTATATTAAGAGCCTGACTGGCGACTCTGCGCAGAAGCGGCATCAGCTGTTGATCGTGAATGACGTCACGGGGTTTCTTCTCGGGGCGGCACTTCGAGATCAGTGAGGGAATACATTGCGCAAAGCAGCGTAACGCTATGCCTAGTATAGTCACCCCCACTACCACCTTGAGTACTGTCTGGAGCCACCCCCAGGGGATCCAGGACCACATCCAGCTCCACAATGAACTCCACCAAGCCCCCCATGCGGAACCCTCAGTGATGCCCTGGACTATGGTGTGGAGATCAGTGAGCTGACTCTGTACTTTGCGGGAGTTGTCAGTAAGGTTGAAACAGCACATACCATGAAGGGATTCGCAACCCAGGTGGTGCAACAATAAGAGGTAGTCGATAGCCGCTCGATTATCGAGAATGGCATGGCGAAGTTCCGCCTGCTCCTGATTGAGGAGCGCTATCGCTGTGGAGGTATGGTTGATGGCTTTTGCCAAGCCGCAAGCCAAGCGACCAATTCTCCGTGCGTTGCCAACGGCTAAGCCTGGCACGCCGACTATACTGACTGATAGTGAGACGTATTCGGCTGGACTTAGGACTCTAAAGCTGCTGTCACATGAGCTGTCTAGCTGGGTGGTGCGAGTGTGCCTGATGGGTGCAGGAACATTTGGAACATGTGGAACATTTGAAACATGTGGAGCATTAAAAACATTTGTGCTTGGGGTAACCATATCCCTAGTGGGGAGCAACAGTGTCAACCGGCTAAGGCAACATGTGGAATCTGATACATTTGCAGGAATATAGTTAAAGGTATACTGATTACATGTGAAGAACCACCCTGAGGGTAGGGTGACATGGGCAGGCAACGAGCCAATTGTCTCTGGGTTTGCACAAGTCCAATTGCTGCTGCCGGTATCGAGGCAGCTGCGCTGGGTTCGGCCGCCTGTGGCGCAGCCGACTATTCGCACGCAAGTAGAGTTCGGGCTGGCCGCCACTCGCGGGGTGTGAAGAGTGGCTGCATCAGCCGGCAAAGTCATGGTGAGCCGCAATCCCCCCCAGCGAGCGTAGGCTGCAAAGCTCGCAGGGAGATGCGGTCCGAAAATCTTCTTTAACAGCCAGTCACCATCCCTGGCGCGTGCGTCGAGAGTGTGGCACACTGGGATGAGACAGGTGCTGAGGATCGAGGCAGAACCAATGTCCTGCTTCAGGCAAAAATCGGACTGGTTGACAAGACCCGCCAACCTTGCCCACAAGTTGTAGTGCATCTGTGCTGAAAGGTCTTCACCGGGCGGCAGGCCGTTGGCCTGAAGCGAAGCGGCCTGAGCGCCTCCCCCCAGAAGCAGGGCGAGGGCCAGGATGATGGTGAAGATCCCGGAGTTGGCATTAATCTGGGCAAAGATTGCTGCAACGAAGTTCTCCGGTGTCGGCTCCTTCTCCTCGTGTTGGAGGGCGTCCTGGGCCTCTCTGCAAAGGGTCTTGACCATCCCCCAGGTGATCCTCTGTGCTTGGGTCCGCAGCCGCCGCTTCTCCTGGTGGGTCTCCTCAGTCAGAGCGAGGTCCTCCATCTCCGGGATCGGACTCGGGTCGGTCTGGGTCCACGCCATGAGGTTCCAAATGAGGCTTGACGCACCGAGCCGGAATCCAAACGACACCTGTAGGAGACATAATTGCAGCATACCCTCTCCCCCAGGTTATGAGCGGCACCGGGCCCCTCCAGGATGGGTCCGGTGGCACTCGGTACCAGACCATAGGTCGCGGGAGAGCTTCCGAACGGCGGAAGTGCTTCTCCTGCGGCGTACAGTCCGAAAAAACATTGAGGTGATTGTATGTGAACAATACCTTATTCAGACAAAACTGTGCTTGTCCCTGTGATGTGGGGAGGGCTGGTGGCTCCCCCCTTTCTGTTTGTTTGTCAATATAGGACTTTAGCGTCCGATTGACCCGTTCTACAATCGCCTGCCCTTGCGGATTGTAGGGAATGCCAAATGTATGCTTGATGTCCCAGGTGGCCATGAAGGCGGCCAACTGCCTAGAGCAGTAGGACGGGGCGTTGTCCATTTTCACGTGCCGCGGCTTGCCCATTGCCGCAATGCAGGACAGGAGATGCTGCTCCACGTGGGAGGCAGTCTCCCCCTTCTGCGCCGTCGCCCAAACGAACTGGGAAAAAGTGTCTATGCAGACGTGCATGTACTGCCATCTGCCAAACTGCGGCACATGCGTGACGTCCATTTGCCACACCTGATTGGCCTCTGTCCCCCGTGGGTTGACCCCCCACGAGGGCCCCCCCGGTGCCCCTGCGCAATGCTGGCAAGAGCGTACTATACCCTGGGCTTGAGAAAGTGGCAAATTGAACTGTCTGGCGAGTGCCTTGGCGTTTTGGTGAAAGAAGGCATGACTTTGAATTGGAGTAGTGAAAACTCCCAAAACTGAACGTTGCTGAATTTCCTTTGCCGCCGCGTCCGCTCTGCTATTGCCCGCGGAAATCGGACCCGGCAGGTCTAGGTGACTTCGGATGTGGGCAATATAGAGCGGCTCCGTGCGGTTTCGCAAATGAAATTGAGCAGTGAGAAACAGGCTAAGCAGATTCTTGTCTATCGCGGGGGTGATGTAAGCCCCCGGTAGACTGTGAAGCAAATTCCTAACATACAGACTGTCGGTTATAATATTTAAACGTTCCTTGGCGAAGGTGCGCAAAGCAAGGTTCACGGCTGCCAACTCCGCCCGCTGCGCGGACTTCTGTGGAAGAGTTAGCAGCGTGTGCCAAGCTTCGCCCTCCTGCCAGGTCAGGACACCATAGGTGCGTCCGCCATCAGAAAAGACTGTTCTGGCCCCCTGAAGTGGGACCAGCAAGAGCAATTCGAACAAGCTGACCGTTCCTGTTTGAAGCGAGACAAGTCTGGGGTCTTTAGGCAAGTGGTATGCCAAGCTTCCAGTGAATCCTTCCAAGGCTATCGGAAGCGAGTCACCTAGCTGCATCAACTGCTGAATTTGTTCCTTGGTGACCGGGACCACGATCTTGGCTAAATCGTACCCAGAAATGTCCCTAGCTCTCAGCCTGCCGTGGTAGATCACCGCGGAGACCAGTTCTTGGGGCGGAACAATGTTCCGAGATGAGGTGTTAGGCAAGTACACCCACTCCACAATTTTCGCTCCCTTCTCTGAGTCTACTCCTAGCGCCCCAGTGAACATGGATCCCGACCGCACGATGTACAGATTCAGGATTGGGGCATGTGGCCCCTGGGCGATCCTATCTACCCATCTTTGGCTGAGAGCTTGGTTAACTCTCTCGAACGCCAAGCGCGCGTCTCGAGAAATTTTTATCCGGTCTGCCGGCTGCTTACCTAGCGTTAGCAGCGAGAAGAGCGGTTTCAGAAGATCCGTATCCAATTGAAAATACGGTCTGGCCCAATTAATGTTTCCTAAAACCTGCTGTAATTCTACCAAGGTGACTGAGTCCTGTAGATTGATCTGAGGCAAAACCGGTGCTGCGAAAGAGCGGAGAAGCCGATGGCCCAAGTATGAGAAGGGCTCGGTTCTCTGCACTTTCTCCGGGGCAATGAGTAACCCTTTGTCCCCCAGGCTGGCCTGGAGGTCTGAAAACACTTCGCTGCCAAGTTTTGGCAACGCTACCAAAATATCATCCATAAAGTGACAAACTAAGGCTTGTGGGTAGAGGTTTCGAAACTTTGCCAGTGCACCGTGAACGTAAATTTGGCACAAAGTGGGCGAATTGAGCATGCCCTGTGGCAAAAATTTCCACGCGTATCGCTGCGTAGGCTCACTGTGGTTCACAACCGGCACCATAAAGGCAAACCTCTCCCGGTCCCTGGGGTCTAAGGGGATTGTATAAAAGCAATCCTTGAGATCTACGACTAGGATCTCCCACCCCTCGGGAATCATGTTCTGATTCGGGATGCCGCATTGAAGCGGACCCATTGGCTGTATGCATTTATTGATCTCTCTGAGATCGTGGAGGAGTCGCCACTTCCCCGACTTCTTCTTAATAACAAAAATTGGCGAATTCCAAGGACTTGTGGACTGTTCTATGTGTCCTGCGTCTAGCTGTTCCTTAACTAGCTGCTTGAGAGCAACCAGTTTCTCCCCCACCACCGGCCATTGTTCTACCCAGACCGGAGTATCGGTGAGCCATTTAAGTGGCAACGCCATTACCCGAAGGTAAGCGTAGCACCGTACTGCTGCAGAATGTCCCGCCCCCAAAGGTTGATGTGCACGTCAAGAATGTGCGGTCGAATTACCGCCGTGCCCTCAGCCCTTGGGATTGTGACTTCTACCCACTCTCGGCTCCTAAACGCTTCCTGAACACTGCCTACCCCCCACACATCGGAGACTGGCTCAATGGCCCACTCCCTTGGCCACTGGTTTCTGCTTATCACACTGACATCTGCTCCGGTATCTAACAGGCCTGAGAATGATCGATTATTCAGAAATACCTCAATAACTGGGCGCTGTTTCCACTCTATGTTGGTTTCCACTGTCGCTAAGACCTGGTATCCTTGCGCTGCCTCACTGGCGCTCGAGCGGTCCTCTGACCGGGACTCGAAGCTGTCACTGAGCCCTCCCTGGCTCTCTGCTGGCGAGCGACAAGGAACCATGATCAGTTGCGCTAAGGTGTCTCCTTTAGGGATGGTTTGGGGCAGGTGTGTCCAAAGCTGAACTTGGAGAACGCCTGAAAAATTTGAGTCAATGACTCCTGGAATTATAAAAATTCCGTGTGCACCAGCTACACTACGGGGCAAAACTAAACCTATAAAGCCTCTGGGCAGGGGTCCCATGTACTGGGAATCGACCAGATAGACTGTGCCTGGCAGGTCGCATGTAACGTCCGCCTGGCAAGTCAATTCTAGCCCCGTGCTGCCCTTGGGGCTGGCCTGCGCCCTCGCAATGTCTGGGATGGGGTTGGACTCTACTCTAGCTCTGGTGAGTTCTGGGTGAAGGACGCCTCTGTTGGGACTGGGGCCAGAGACATGCCCGTGCTCCGGTTTCCCGAATTCTGGCAATACCTGGCCCAATGATAGCCTTTCTTGCACTTCGGACAGAGGGTGTTCGGAGCCTTGGGACGGCCGGACTTTTGTCTGCCTCCCTTGGATCGGCACTCCCTAGCGAAGTGACCGATCTTGCCACAATTGTGGCATGCTCCTTTGCTCTTACCATTAGGTCTTCTCCCTCCTTGCACCGCTGCCGCTAGCAGACCCATCTTATAGGATTCTGTGCCAACATCGGCGCAAGCTCTAATCATGTCCAATAGGGTCAAGTCAGGACGATTGCCTAGGGACTGCAAGATTCTACGGCAGTCCAAGTTGGCATTGTCCTTGGCTAACTTAATCATGAGCTCTTCCTGGGCTTGCTCATTATCAATCTGCCTGCTAATGGCTTCTTCCAGGCGATTGATGAAGTCCATGTAGGGCTCCTGGGCTCCCTGCTTGATGGAGGTGTAATTCTTAGCCGCTTTGCCAGTGGCTGGGATCTTAAAGTAAGCCCTAAAGGCTGCCTCGGCTGACATCTCGAGAGTGGCGAGAGGCAGGTTGATCTGAGCATTGATTGACTCGAAATTACCGGAGCCATACAGCTGCTCAGGAAGCACCGCGCCTCCCATCCTGGCAGCCCGAGTTTGAGCCTCTAGGCGGAACTCGCTGTCCCAGATCATGTACTGGCTAGGGGTCAGCATCATCCTCATGACGGCTTTCCAATCATGGGGAATCCACATGGTGGTTTCGCACACTTGCTGAAGCGTGCCCCTAGTAAAACGACTTTGGAGCCCTGTTTCTGCAATTGCCTTCCGCATAGCCATGAGCAGCTTATACGGGACTGGGGAATGAACAATCTGCTGTGCGCCCGTGAGCGCGTCCATTTCCATGCGGATTGGACATATCTGTCTGAGCTCAGCTAGCTCTTCTGCTGGCAATTCCCCCTTCCTAAGCTCTTCCTCAGCTGTGCGCTGAAGGGCACTCTTGGTAACTAGGGAACCCGAAGCTGTCAGAGGAGCGCCTGCGCTTCTCATGCCCTGCATTCCCTCGGTGACGTCTGCAGCTGTCACCGCGGGAAGGCTCCCTGCGCTACTCTGCTGGTACTTGAATGTCGGATAGAGTGCGGTGGGCGCAGTCGGCTCGACTGGCTGGACTGATGACTTATCTAACGGGGGTTCTTCCGCTTCTATCCGGACTGGTTCGATCTCAGCTAGGAGTTTCCTACACTTCCTCCATGTGCAAACTATCCCTCCTGGGGCCTTCGGGGGTTGCTGAATGCAGTCTCCTATCCGATCCCAGAGCTGTAGGGTTAACGTACCTACTTCTGGGTAAAGCAGGCAGTGTTCCCTAAGGTGCGCCAAAAGTCTCGCTAGTTCCCTGCTGTGAAAGCGTAACTTAAATACCCTGGCCAGGATTCTAAACTCTTCCTCACGAGTTTTTTGGCTAGCGGACGGACTCTGTCCCTGAGAACAAGTCCCCATATTACCTGCGAGTAGTCCTCTGAAGTTTCCTCCTCGGGACGGGTTGACGCGTCTTGGGGCAAGGTAACTGGTTTTGGCGATGATCGTCTGGGTGGAGCTCGGAGCGTGGCCTCCTGCCACGGGCCCTCGGCGGCCTCTGCGCTGTCAGGGGCTCACAGCTGCCCTGAGCGGAACGCGTTTTTCCCTTTGGCGCAAGTCTCCCCGAAAGCCGGGAGCAAAGTGCAGGAATGCCTCTCTTGGAATGCCTCGCCGCTGGCCGTCCTTCTGACAGGCTGGCTGCCGGTCAGAGCGCCGCGCTGTCCTCCGGGCTGACGGGTCGCGGTTCAAGCGTAGAACCGGACCGCGTGGATCGCTACTCGTGAGTAGACCTCTCCTGGGTCACTTTACTCACGAGTAAATCACGTCGGGGTCACCAGATGTAGGAATCGGGGCCACTGGGGTGGCCTTAAGGTCCCGGAGGAGACTGATCAAGTGACGACACGAGGCAAATGGAGCGAGATCAGATCAGTACTTTATTGGGAAAAGGCAACATCATTTATAGGGAAAAAAGCGCAACGGTGGCGAAACCGTCATCGGACAGGAAAATTACCTAACTCACGTATCCGGGTTAATGGGGAACCTCTCAAAGGGGAGTTGATTAACTTGGACAAACACGGGGCAAGGGAGACCATTGTTTAGGGCTTAGGCAAGGGTAAATATGGCCGATATTTACACCGGGGATTACCTTGGCCAGGGGATGAGTGATTACTCTAATGGGTAACTGAGGTCTGCGAGATGCTTGCTCGGCAGAATCGTCGGTCAGGCTACAAGTGGCCGAATTAATCCCTATCATTAATTCACCCCCCTTACGCCCTGACAAGGGCCAGAGGCCAGGAGTTTGCTCACTGGTTTAACCTCTGCCAGAGGCCACCGATGCCCAACCGGGCACGGGGAATCTTCAATCAGCAAATCCATATTTGTATATTCCCCCCCAAAAATGTTATTACTGAATCAAATCTTCACACCCTAAATTGGATTAGGTAGATACAGTATTTTAGTGTTTATTTTAATCAAGTTTGATTTACCTGCTTTGCTGCCATATAGTTGAGACCTTTTAGGCCTGCTTCTAAAAGTCATGGCTGAGGGAAATTGAGGTGTTTCTGGATTATACTTCAAGTGGCTTCTCTTTTAATAGCTCTTGAGTTTGCATGCCACATATCATATTTGCTGGCATATAAGATGCATCCGAGTATGACGCACCCCATTATTACCAAAATAGTCCACTATCAGCCACTATATACAAGACACACTCTATTTTTCCAGTGTATTTTAAGGGGGGAAAGTGGGTTTTATATGCCAACCAATACGGTAATTTCATTTAAATTGTTAATTCAGGATTATATCTATTCAGAGGGAATTGAGCTTGTCTACATGGATTCTCCAGGCTGAGAGGCTTTCTCCAAAAGCCACTGAGATTGGACGTAGGAACAAAATGTTGTTTGACAAGATCCTTGCATCCAGACAGCATTTTGGTCCTCAAAAGGGTTTGCCGCAGCCCTATCAGCTGAGGCCGTAGCAACTGCTTTCCAGCTGATGGGGGATCTTCTGGAAAAACCTTAGTTTTCCTAACATTTTTGTATCATCTTTCAGGTCTCCAGTCCCACATAACTCAGCCTGTAACCATTTTTAAGTATCTGAAACAGAGTCAAGCTAGAAAATAAAGTTGGTGCATGTTTAGAATCTTTCAAGTGATGAAAAACGTTTGTCATAGCATGTGTTTTTCCTCACCTATGCATCTTGCGTTTGGTCATTGGAAGCATCTTGCGTTTGGTCATTGGAAGGCAAACACGGGCTTCATTTGCAAGTCTGATTGGGACAGACCTATTATTTTCAATTCTGCAAGATGCTATACCTCTAATGGCACTATACAAGTATGATATAGCTACAGGAGGAAGAACAAGAAATAAAAGCCAATCATGGCATCGACAGTCAGCTGAGGACTTGACTACTCTTCTTGTTTGACATTTTTAATGTGCTTGATTTGTAACCTCTCCTTCAAACAAGGAACTAAAACACTTTTGAGAATAATATAATGAAAACAACCTATTCATGAAGGTGGAAACCTGAAATGTCCTAGAAAAGGGCTATGCAATATATGACCTGTTGGCTACACAGTGGCAGTTTTGCAGTTCCCGAGAACTTCTGATTCCCTCTCCTTCCAATTAGAATAAAATAGAAAAATAAACTTTTTCACTTAAAAAGTCTCCTTGTGTCCGGTGTGAGATGTAGGGAGGGGGCAAAACAGTTAGGTTCTCCTACATCCCCAGAAAGTTTTATTTCCAAAAGCAGGCCACCAGAGGGTGCAAGGTGGCTTTTCCAGTTTTGACAAAATCCTTTTTAAAAGCTAAATTCATTTTTTCAGTGAGCAAAAACACATTCTAGCAACCTTTACAATACATATCCATGGCATTACATTTGTTTAAATAAAATAAATTACATATGCAAATTAGCCTCTTTTGGCCACACTTCTCTGCTTTTTAGCCCTACTTCCTTGGAAGTGAAGCTCTCAGACAAACAGCAAATGGGGAAAAATAGTCTTCAATCCAGCTAAAACCATCTACCCTCATTCTAATGATTTACACGTTGACACAAGTTTGGTGCTCATTTCAGTCTCTGGAAAGGGGGCACTTCCTTAACTGTGCACAGTTATACTGTGTGAGAGTTTCTACTTGAATTAAACAATGAAAGGATCCTTGCAGCCCAATGTTTTCATTCCCAGAGTAAGCTGCCCACCACCTCATATGATAATCCACTGCTCTGGTCTTGCTTCCAAATAATCAGCCTTCATGAAAACCAGGAAATGCTATTGTGTCTCTACAGAGGAGATGAGAGTGTCCTAGTTAAGGAAATGTGTGGAAAGCATTTCTCCTGTCCCCACATAGCTGGGGAGATTTAGGACTGTTGTATGGCAATAAGGCAATGCTTATTACCATCTTAAGAGTTCTTGCCAGCATTCTGTAGCATGAGCAGTACATACCATTAGATTGTTCAGTTCCTCTTGATGCAGAAACCAAGCAGAATAAAAACATGGCTGCAGAGGGTGATTCCCATATCCTCGCTGCATGACTCAGTGGTTTGGGCTGGCCTACATCTGACATGGAGACTTGATCAGAAGGGTAACTTGCATAAGCATAGTGGGTATGCTATAACATACTCAAAAAGGTAAGGTTCTTCTGTGCATTCACAACTCCTATGGTTTACTGCCTACACTGTGTTTTTTGGGGGAAAGTAATACAAATCATCTAGATTCAGTAGATTATCTCAAGGTGGCAAAAACACGCCAGTTAATCTGCTAAAAATCTGGACCAACTCAGTAAGGAGACTTGATTGGCTATTTTAAACCTATGTCATTTTTGACCATTTTTACCCATCATTTCACCACAGTTATCTTTTCAGGTTCATCTGTGATTTTGTAACACTGTCAGAACAGTTTCTAAACATGTAGTTTTCTTTCAATACTGTATATGCACCTGTGTGCTTTCTTTCAAAATGCACAAATATGTATCTTATCCTTTTTTTGTGTATTTAAATTCAAATTCTTGTATCAGGAGGTCCAGAATTGCCTCACTAACTGGAGTATGCAATCAGATGAGATCTCCATTAGTTCTATGACTTGAAGCTGGGAAAAACTTTTTACCGAAACACATAAGGAGTGAATTATTTCAAGAATCCTTTGATTTGATGGGAGTGGGCCTATAGCCAAAGAAGAAGAAGAAACACTAACAAGACCATGTATGAAATTTATGAAACAGTAGCTGTGTTAGTTTAGTGTCTTGCACGGAAGACAAAGAAGGAGCCGCAGTGAGGGCTAAAACACAGCTTTATTGCATGATGGTCAGGATGAACATGTGGTAATGGCGGAGGTACAGCTCCTTTTATACTGCAACAATACATTTGAAAAGGGTTACACGGTAGCGTATTGGCTGCTACCTGCGTGACATCATTCTGAGTCACGCCCTTCTTCTCCAGGTGTTCCTTGCACGGGAAGGTTCCTGCGGCTGCCGGTGATTGGGGGAATTTGAACCATCTGAGCTGAACGCTCGCAGCTGCCCTCTATGGGTAGCTAGCTCGCGTTCCCTTAACAGCTGAGTTACATTGTGATCATTGTCAGGTTACATTCAGACATTCTTAAAGTGATACAGTTACATACACAACACTCCTCCCCCCTAGGATGGGATGAAGTCCCTCAACCATTGTGGCTTCCTGCATGTACACTTGGGGCGTACAACTGCTTGGCTGAGCTCAGGGGAATTAGGGGCTCCGAGTTCCACAGACTCTCGTCCTGTAACAGAAAGGGGGAACTCATTAGTCGTCATGCGGGGACTCTGTGGCAACCTTGCGTTTGAACAGGGGAACGGAACATGTAACTGGGATCTGAATCCCTGCCTATTGCTCGTGGCACCTGGCGACCCCCCACAGCACGAATCTCGGGACCGATGAGGAGACCCTTGTTGTCTCACCCCAGTTTCTTGCACCTGCAACTGGTGTACTTGTGCTACCCCCTGCTGCCTGATCCGGTGGTCTTGGGGATGGGGTGAATGTACTTCCCCCTGCTGCCTGGGTTGGGGGTCTTGGTGATGGGGTAAACCTTAGAACAAAAGGACTGGGAGGACTGGAACTACCAGGGGCTGAACTAAAACCCCTCTTCTCACTTGGACGGGTGGGGGACCACTCCGCAACACCCCCCTGGTATGGTAACATAAAATTGAACTCATCAGGGGACTCCTCATCCCACTCTTTCAAAGTATCCTCCTCCTTGTGTGAGAATCCAGGGTATGCATTTGTACCTGGGGATGTCCCCGTGTCTCCCCCTTGGGCTAAACGGGTGGGGGAGAACCCTAACGCTGACTCTCTTTCACTGGTAACTCGCCTTCTGAGCTGGTCCGTGTGCCTTCTCCACAGCAGACCTGTGCTTGTTTCAATCCTGTAAGACACTGGCCCCGTTTGCTCAATGACCATTCCTGGAACCCACGTTGGTCCCGAGGTTGCGTAATTCCTGCAGTGAACCAGGTCCCCTACCGCAAAACTTTTGGAGCTCTCTATCTCTATATTTCTCCCCTCATCCTCCACCCTGGTCGGATCCAACCGATCAAAAAGTGTTACTGGCTTCCTCCGCATGAGGAGCTCAGCCGGCGAAAGTCCTGAAGCTAGGGGAGTTGCCCTATAACAAATGAGGAATTGACACAGCTGGAGGTTCAATTCACCGGGACCCATGCACTGCAGTGCGTCTTTCGTAGTGCGCACTTGGCGCTCTACCTGACCATTTGTGGTGGGGTGAAATGGGGCAGAGGTAATGTGCCGGATGGCATTCCTCTCAATGAACGCCTTGAATTCCGCGGACATTCAAGTACTGGCGTTATCGCTCACAAGGACGTCCGCAGGCCAAAACAACTGAACACCTTGCGCAATTGTTTAATGGTTGCGGCAGATGAGGTGTTGGACATGGGAATGACTTCCAGCCATTTGGAATACGAGTCTACTATCAGCAGAAACATGGACCCCCGAAAGGGGCTAGCGAAGTCGACGTGTACCCGGGGCCATGGCCCGCGGGCCGTGTCCCATTCCCTGTGGGGCAGCTGGGACTCCTCGGGCTGAGAGCTCTGGCAGCTCTCGCACGTGCCCACCAAATGCTCTATATCCGCGTCTATCTGGGGCCACCAGAAGTAGCTCCTGGCTAGTGCTTTGGAACGCACTATTCCCGGGTGGCTGGTATGCAGTAGCCTCAGCACCTTTGCTCATAACTTCTCTGGGATGACCACCCGCTGGCCCCAGAGGAGGCAGCCCCTTTCAAGGGAAAGCTCTACTCTGCGCCTGAAAAATGATTTGAATTCCTCCTCGGTGGGAGTTGTGGGCCACCCTTTTCTAACCCAGGAACTGACTTGGGACAGGATTTTGTCGGCCGCTATGGCTTTGGCGAGGTCTGAGGGAACTATGGGGGGTGAGTCGAGAGACTCGATCAGCAGGACTTGGTGATCCTGTTCTACCTCGCATTTGGGGTCTCCTAGACTAGGGAGGGGAGATCGGGACAGCGCATCTGCATGGGAGATCTCCTTCCCTGGGCGATGGACTAGTTTGTACTGGTAGGCGTTGAGGAAAATCGCCCAACGCAGCATTCTGGGGGACAGGGTTTGTGGGGTAGGCTTGCCTGTAGTAAAGATTCCCAAAAGGGGCTTATGATCGGTCACAATTGTGAACTCGCGGCCGTATAGGAAATCGTGGAACTTCTTTGTTCCCACGATTATGGCCAGGGCCTCTCTATCTGTTTGCGCGTAGTTGCGCTCCGCCTTTGAAAGTGACCTGGAATAGAAGGGAGCCGGGGCTTCCCGCCCGTTCTCTAACACGTGGCACAGAACCGCCCCCACCCCCACTGGTGATGCATCACAGACCAAAACTACTGGTTTCCTCGGGTCAAAATGGGTCAGGACGGCATCTGAGGACAAGAGCGCCTTGAGCTCTTTGAACACTTTCTCCTGCCTATCTCCCCACCGCCAAACCATGTCTTTCTTAAGTAGCCCGTGCAGTGGCTCCGCAACGGATGCCTTCCTTGGCAAGAAGGAATGGTAAAAATTCAGGAGCCCTAGAAATGACTGCAGCTCCGGTTTTGCGGTGGGGCGAGGGGCGTTTTGCACAGCCGCAACCTTGGACTCGGATGGCTTGATGCCCTCTGGGGTTATTTTGAACCCGAGAAACTCAACCTCCCTCGCAAAAAAACACACATTTGTCCCTTCTCAACCTCAATCCCGCTTTCTCGAATACAGTTAGGACCTTGTCTAGTCTTTTCGCTAGTTCCGATTCGCTCCCCGCTGTTATCAGAACATTGTCAAAATATGGGAGCATGCCTGGAAGCCCTTTTAAAAGGCATTCCACGAGGGACTGGAAGATCCTGGGGGCTGAATTTACGCCGAACTGTAGGCGCGTTACCTTGAATGCCCCCTTATGCGTGACGATGGTTTGCACAGCGGCAGCAGCTGGGGTTACCGTGAGCTGCTGGTACGCCTGCGCCAGGTCTAGCTTTGCGAAACACTCCCCCCCCCCATGTAAAGTGGCCAGTAAGTGGCTAACTACCAGCACCAGATATGCATTTGGCCAAATGGCCTTGTTGATTGTACATTTGTAGTCAGCGCAAATCCTGACCTCCCCACTGGATTGTAAAGCTGTAACAATCGGAGTTTCCCACTCCGCAGAATCAACTGGAACTAAAATCCCCTGCCCCACCAATTTGTCCAATTCCGCCTCAATCTTGTCCTTGAGGGCAAAGGGGACTCTTCTTGGCTTGAGGCGTATGGGCCGGATTTCTGGGTCCAACTCAAAAGAGACCAGGGCCCCCCTGTAAGTCCTGAGCCCCTTCTTGAAAACTGCATCGCACACATCCCGAATTGGGTCAGTCTCTATGGTGTTTATGCCGGACAGTTCAATTCCCAGGGGAGCAAACCACTGGGTTCCCAAAAGGCAACAGGTCCCTTCCTTGAGAACTACTAGGGGCAGTTTTTCCGTGAACTTTTTGAACTTCACAGTGAAGTTTCCCACCCCCAACACTGGGATCCCATAACCCTGCATGTCCCGTAAGTTCGACTTCATGGCCCACAACTTGGGGCGCGCATTTGGGGGAATGCGCAGGAACTCCTTCTGGGACAGGATGGAGTAGGACGACCCCAAGTCTATTTCCATCCTAACCGGGACCCCTTGTAACAGTACCTCTACGAAGAAGCACCGGTGCTCCAGGCCCACACGGTTCACGGCCGCCACGTCGTCGTTAGCCGAGACCTTTCCAATTCTGGCCACCTTGCGTTGGGGTGCTTGAGGGTGTCTTGACGAGCCCTTGTCCTCCGTTCGCCCGCGCCTGCAGACCCTGGTGATGTGGCCTTTCTGCCCACAGTTGTGGCACTCGGCCTTCTGGAATGGGCACCTCGTTCGGTCGTGAGATGCCTCGCAGCCATCGCAATGGCGGTTTCCCCTCTTGTTGGCTCGGTGCCTTTCTCCATGCCTCTTGACTTTCTGCACGTCGTCGTCCTCACTGGAACAGGAGTTCGCAGTCATAGATGACTCCTTGGAGGTTTCTGGGGTGCCTGTGGGCAGCCGGGGGGCCCACCAGGCCGCTTGTGCCGAAGTCCGCTGGGCCGCTTGCCCGGGTGATTTGGCCCTCTCAGGTGCGGCCCCCCGGGACTTGAAGACTCTGACCCCCGCTCCTTGCCACCTCGGCTGCTTAGGCCTCTCGCAGTACCTCGTTGAATGTGAGGTGATGGTCGCGGGTCATCAACTTTCTCTGGACCTCCTCGACCCTTAGGCCGCACAGCATGCGGTCTCGAAGGGCTATGTCCAGGTCCTCCCATTGGCAGTGGACGGCCGCCAACCTGAGGGCCGCTGCGTAGGCGGACACGGATTCTCCCGGGCACTGGTCCCACCTGTGGAATGCGACCCGGGCCAGAAAGATGGAGACGGGCGGCTGGAAGTGTTCCCACAGCATTGTGAGGATGCGGTCAATGGGTACTGCGTCGACCTTCCAGGGAGCCAGCAGGTTCATCAGGATGCGCCGCGTGGCTGGCCCCACCTGGGCTAGGAAGTGCAACCGCACCTTCCCCTCGTCGTCGATGCCTGCAGCATCCATCGCGTGCCGAAACTGGCACTCGTACAGCTCCCATTGCTCAGGATCGCTGATGTCGAATTGGTGAGGCTTGATCTTGGGATACGCCATGAATCCCACCTTCGTCGCCAATTTAGTGTTTTGCACGGAAGACAAAGAAGGAGCTGCAGTGAGGGCTAAAACACAGCTTTATTGCATGATGGTCAGGATGAACATGTGGTAAAGGTTACACGGTAGCATATTGGTTGCTACCTGCGTGACGTCATTCTGAGTCATGCCCTTCTTCTCCAGGTGTTCCTTGTGCAGGAAGGTTCACGCGGCTGCCGGTGATTGGGGGAATTTGAACCTTGTGAGCTGAACACTCGCAGCTGCTCTCTATGGGTAGCTAGCTTGCGTTCCTTTAACAGCTGAGTTACATTGTGATCATTGTCAGGTTACATTCAGACATTCTTAAAGTGATACAGTTACATACACAACAGTTAGTCTGTGTTTAAGCGTATCAGAGACTAAACTAAACTAAAAGTCAAACCCCCCCCCCATGTTGTGGCACTTTAAAGACAAAAGAAAATACAGTAGTTAGTCTTTAAAGTGTCATATTTTTTGTCTTTTTATTTTGTTTTGTTTTCTCTAATATGTTTGAAGATCATATATGTTTGGCAGAACATGAAGAGTTTTCTGTGCAAACACTGCAAAAATGCTTGGCCTTTCCTTGGCTGGGCTCTTCTCAGGGATTTGATGACAACCAGGGATGCATTGGAGTCATCTATATTACCTAGCCTTTGAAGAGCTATAGTAAGGAAAACATCCCCTGGTTGGCAACTTTTTATAAATCCAAACATACAGTTTCTTCAAACATATGGCAATTTGTTCAGTACATTTCCTACCTCAGGTAGTGGTGAGGACCATCATCTTAGTGTCAATCTGCATGTTAAAAAAAATGTGTGCATTTCCTTTTCTTACTACATTTTTTGAACTGTCAGCTCCTCACTTTTTAGGGCAATGCATGCGTCGCGGCAGGAAGAAAATTTAATTTTTAATTTCTCCTCTAAAAAACTTTCACCAGAGGAGGTACGTGTACTTTCTCTTGGACTAAATTATGTGCCTACTCCCAATTATCAAGCATTCACCACGAGAGTAGATATGTTCAGATTGACTAGGTTATTCAAACCTAAAGTGTTCTATAGAGGGTTGGAGTCTGAGTCTCGTTAACCTTTTAGACTAGAATCTACTTTTACTCCGCTAGTAGACCATCCGGCCATAGAGGTGTTCCATAACTTGGTTCTCAAGGAGATTGCTAAAGTAGAATGGTTGCAAAAAGCACTGTATAGAAATATTTCATCATCAGATAGGAGAGCTCTAGATAAATTGGCTGAGGATTTGACCATAACCATTAAACCATCTGATAAAGGAGGGGGGATTGTTGTACAGGACACTGTGAATTACGAATGTGAAATTTATAGGCAATTAGATGATACGATGTTCTATAAGAAATTAGTGGCTGACCCCACTCCTAGGGTATCCATGATTTTGAGAACTGTACTATATGAAGGGCTATCGTATAATTATTTGTCTGAGAAAACTTTTCAATATTTGTATAATCTCTATCCTAAAGTTGCTGTATTTTATACCCTTCCCAAGATTCATGAAGTCACAGAACAGAGTACTTTAGTCCTTGGATGGCCTATTGTGGCTGGAACTGGTTCCCTTTTGGAAAGAACAGCGAAATACGTTAATTCCTTCATGAATCCTTTCACCAGAAAAACACCCTCTTTTGTGAGAGACTCAACTGATTTTATCAATCAATTGGAGGGTATGTGCGTTCCTACAGGCACAAGTCTTAACTTTAGATGTGCAGTCCTTGTACACTAACATTCCTTTGGATAGGGTTCGACCAATTATTGCGAATGTGTTAGACACCAGGGAGTCTTTGCTACCACCCACCCACTTTTTACTGGATCTCATGGACGTTGTCCTTGAAAATAGCTTCTTTAGATTCAAACATGACTTTTACTTACAAGTAAAAGGCATGGCTATGGGTAGTTCCCTGGCTCCAGCGGTAGTGAGTTTATACATGGTCAAATTTGAAAGAACCTTTATCTTTAACAATGAGGTCAATCCATTTTATAAACACATATTAGTCTATAAATGATTTATAGATGACGTTCTTTGTACTGGATTCAGTTAGCATAGTTTCCAAATTAACTAAATGGATTAACTCTTTGGATGTCAATTTGAGATTTTTCTGGAACATCGGAAACTGTTTATATACCTTTCTTAGATGTATCTGTATATGTGGCCAATCAGAAATTAGGGATGTGTCTGTATAGGAAGCCCATCGATCAAAATTCCTATTTGGATTTTCGTTCGTTCCACCCAGTTCATTTAAAAATGAATATTCCATTTAGCCTCCTGTTGAGAGCTAAGAGGAACTCCACCAAAGAGAATGATTTCTTTAGATCTGTGGTTACTATTAGGTCCTTTTTGGTAAATAAGGGTTACCCTAGCAGTGTGATTGATCGTCAATTAAGTAATGTTAAAAGGATACCTAGAGCGCAACTCTTAACACAGAGTTAAGCACTCCCCATCTAGAATTCACTGTTCTTTTGACTATTCACCATTAGCCTTAAAAATTAAAAAGGCTATTATGAAGTTCTGGTATATTTTAGAAGATACTAGCAGAGGTCGTCCAGCATTGCTGGGCTGTTTTAAATGGTGTTGGAAGGTTTTTGTTTTATGTTTATTTAAATGAGATTAGTATGTTTTTTTAAAAAATGTTTTTATACGCACGTAGTGTTTTAAACTGTCATCATTTTTTTAAAAGTGGAAAGGTTGATATAATTTTTTTCAATTATTGTATTTTAAAAAATAATGTGTTACTATGTGAATTTTTGTTAATAGGTGTACCTTGGATAACAATTTTAAAAAATGTGTAAGTGTATGTTTTTTAAATTCAATGTTTTTCACTGTGTTTAGATGTTTTTTTAAAGTGAGAACTTATTTATTTATTTTTGAATTATTTTATTTTTTTGAATGTTTTTAAACCTTATTTCCTTCTTTTTTTTAATCTTTGAGATTAATTTGAATATATTGAGTGTTATTTCTCCTGTGGCCACTGGGTGGTGCTGTTGCGTAAATTTTTAATTTTGACTGTTTTTTCTCTACTGCCCTGCGTATTCTTCTGGTAAGTAGTGTCCTTTTCTCATTTCAGTTCCGGCCGTTGATGACGGTGGACGTCTCCTGGTAAGGTCTCTGATTTCTTTTTGTTAGGGGGGGTTTGTTTTGGGTTTTGTGTGTGTGTGTGTGTGTGGGACTTGTGTGTTTGTCCTTGTTTATTTTTGGTTGTTTTTGGATGTTTTTGTTTTTCCTTTTTATGTTTATTATTGTTGTTTTTTATTTTTGTTGAATGTTCTTGTTTATGTTGTCGGTGTGGGTATTTCCGTGGGCCGGCCTCAGTGGCTGGCCCATTGAAATACCATGTGGTGGTGGGGTGGGAGTATTTTCGTGGGCCAGTGTCGATGGCTGGCCTGTGGAAATACCATCGCCGCTTCATGCGGGGGTGGGGTTGGGGTATTTTCGTGGGCCAGCCGGGTTGTAATATCTATGCCGCCGGCCTGTGGGAATCCCCACATTGTGTTTGTTGGTTGTTTTGTTTTTTTGGGGGGTTTCGTGGCTCGGCCTTGGTGGCCGGACTGCAAAAATCCCCACGCCGTTTTTGTTTTTATTTTATTTATTTGGGGGGGGGTCGCATGCCGTCCTCGCTGGCAGGAACGTGGAAATCCCAATGGCGATGTAGGCGGCGTTTGGGGTTTGGCTTTTTTTCTGGCGGCTTGGTTTCGCCAGCCCCGGTGTGTCTTCGGCAGGGTAGCGTGGAGGAGAGGGAGACCCTCTCTTCCCTGTTGCTCCATGCAAGAAGGCTGGCGGGTCTTTTCATGGCTTTGAGGCGCTGCGCCAGAGTTGTGTTTTTAAATTTTATTTTATTTTTCACGTGCCGGTTTCCTCAGCATTCTTCACGCTCATGGCACGCAGGACTCTGGGGATTGTAGTTATGGGTTTGTGGTTTGTGCTTGTGGTATGTTTTTTTCTGCGGCTCATTGTTGATTGGCCGCGGGGCGTTTCTCAACGTTCTGATTGGCTGTTGCACGGCGCGGCGCAAAGAACATTGGGAAATGAAGTTGTTTCCCTTTTTCGCGTTTGTGGGGCTCTTGCCCCACTGGTGCATTTCTCAATCTTACGTTTACCTGCATACCCAGTTCGGGCATGTGCACGATTGGTGAGTGCTGGCTAGTAGGGCCTGGCTAAGGAGCCTATGCGAAGTTCCAATGGTTAACCCTCGATTTTATAGGTTAAGATTCCAGGCTGCTCTGAGAAACCTCTTATAGGTTTTCGAAGAATGCAAACCTTATGAAACATTCTTATTAGTTCAGACTCTTGCTCTTTGTCAGGTCCTCTGCAACCTATTATAAGAGGACATTACCGCTGCTCTGGATGTGCGGTATGCCATTTTGTGGTAGAAACTAAGACTGTTGTTATACCAGATAAAGAGATCCCATATAAACTACTTAGCTTTACGAATTGTGACTCTCGTAACGTAATATATTTAATTATATGTCCGTGTGAGAAATATTACATCAGATTAACTTCTCGGCTGTTGAAAGTGTGCATTATGGAGCACCGCTCCCGGATTTGGAGTCAAATTATTACAGCCCCCTTGGTATCCCATTTCATGGAAAAGAAGCATTCAGAAGATGACTTGAGATTTGTAGCATTGGAAAAATTGTCTTTTAGAAAGTTTGAGAGGGTCAATGTGGATAAACTGTTGCAACATAGGGAGGCGTATTTTATTCATTTGTTCAACTCTATATCCCCACATGGTCTTAATTATGACCACGATCTCAGTTGGTTTCTGTAGGAGGTCACTTTTAGAAGTCATATACTGTTCTATTAGGGACAACTGTGTATTCTGTAACTCCGTTCTGATAGTTTGCAGCTGTGAAGATTAGGGAGTATACATTTTCCACAGTTGAGCTTATGATAATG
>JAWDJD010000001.1:325111479-325356479 GCA_035047305.1 Bradypodion pumilum
TCAATAAATATAGCACCCAAATCCTGTCTTTCTTGCTTGGTTTTTAATATATATATTTTTAAAAATTAATAAGTAACAGGTATGATATCTTTAATTTAAGGTTGCTTGTTTGGAAAAGAGCAAGTGTCAGAAACATCCTGCGAGATTTTTCTTTTTGTCTTTATGTCCCTAGTACATAGATTTCATGGGTTACAAGACAAATACTCAGAAATGTCTGTTTGATTGTCACCAGCCAATGAAGCGGCTGTATTTTAGATCCCCATGGGGAAAATATTTAGTGGTAATCTAGATGGTGTTTACTATGTAATATAATGCCATTGTCAGAATCTCAGTTGCTAGTTAGTACTGTTCATTAGGCTGCTCCCCTCATGATAAATTCAGTCCAAAACAACACCTATTTATTGTAGTCTTTTCATTGAAAAATGTGTAGCTTTTCCTATGATTCAGTTCACTCTTAAAAGAACCCCACAACATTCTTTGCTTCTGTAATATTTACAAGCTGGAGAACTATGCTTGTAATGGAAAGCATGAGTTGTAAGTACCATTTCTGGTCTAATGGCTGGCATTAGACTTTGACTGGAGTCCCCTGGCTCAAGTTGCCACAAAACATGCTCATGACTTTTGATTACTTACTATGTCTGAAGTTAACTTGCAAAGCATAATTGTTTCATACTCTCCTTTGGCTGGTCATGCTAGAATCTATCAGTCTGAAAGCATGCTCATGTTAGTTTTTTTATCCAGCGGAGATAATTTTCATTCTTGGGAACTGCATCACAGGAAAGACCTCTGGAGTAGTATGTTGCAAGGAGGGATGTCATTATAACTATCCCCAGTGTGGCACATTGGTTATAAAAGTAAGTCCTTTCGACCATCTTTTTACATGATTAGGGCAACTCTCTTCCATTTAAACATGTAGGCTGCCAATGTATTGAATTTAGCACTTTTAAAATAAATATGCAAGAACAACATCATAGGATGCCACTTTGACTCTTCAGACATAGCTTTCCTCATCACCACCAGTATCAGGCCAGAAAGAGACAGAAAGGAGTGTCTGTAATTAGAAGCGAAAGCAGTTTAGTGGTGGAGAAAGTCTTGTGAAATCAGACTTCAAAACAGTCCTATGTTCAAGGCCTAAGGACAAATACCCGAACAATTCAGATTAATTTGCATATTCCGAGCCACGTGAAGGGGACTCCTGCTGTGACATTTAGACACTTTAATTAGTTAAGCGCTATATTTTAGCAATCATGGGATATCTTTAATGTCTTTTTTGTTCTCCTTGGATGTGGGCGTAAGAAAAGCAACAGGAAAAGCCAAGGACTAGAACATGATAGTGACAGTCAAAAACAGTAACATGGCAGAAAACTTTGTGGAAGAGAGGAAGTGAGAGTCTGGCAAGTTATTTTTCATAAGAATCTGTCAAGGATGCTTTAGTTGTGAATTCCCTGTATTGATCCTTGGGATCTTTTACATATCAGCAGTTCTATTGTTTTCTTATTCTAAGCAATTAGTTATAGGTGTGATTAACAAACAAAAAGACAATGACCCATGATTACCTTACAGAAAATGGTTATTCTTGTACTTTTAATTTTTTTTGAAAAAGTAATTTTTTTACCTTCATTTTCTGAAAAGTAACTAAAGTACTTACGTTTATAGCTACTTTTCAAAAAATTGCTGACCAGGAGAATCAAATACATTCTCCTCCTGTCCATCTCACCATCTCCTCCATAGTCACAAGAGGGCACAAGGCAGCCTGAGCTAGCAGTTGGACAACAAAGTATTTTTCCTCTGGTATTTTTTTGATGTCACATGCCTATAAATATAAAAATAATAGAAAGTTACACATATGCAAGAGAAGGGTATTTTTAAAATAAAAAAATATTGGAAACCATTGCGTTGGAACATCAATGGCAACATCATTGAGCAAATTAAAAGTGTAAAATACCTTGGTGTCCATTTTCACTATAATGCTAGCTGGGATACTCACCACAGGTTTGTGACTAATGCAGCAATGATCTCTGCCCTTGCTATAGCCTGGTTCCTTTTAAACATAGGTGGCCAATATATTCCAGCTGTGCTTAGGGTATTTAATGCCAAAGTGTGATCCCAAATGTTGTATGGGTATAGGGATGCCATAATTCCCTTCCCCCACCCCTGGAAACATCTGCAGACATTTCCATGGTCATGTGGCAGACATGACTAGACACCGGAGTGCACGGAACACTGTTTACCTCCCCCCTAGTTATCTACCTGTACTTGCAGTTTCTTGCTTTTGAACTGCTAGGTTTACAGGAGCTGGGACAAAGATGGGAGCTCATTCCATCCTGCAGTATTCATGTGACTGTGGCTACTGCTACAGATGCCACCTGCTGGTGATTCAATAGAAGGCAAGAAAAAGGTGCAATTTTTTTCTTCAAACCAAGCTTAGTTTGAAAAGTGGGAATTTCAAAAGTTTTTAATGGGACCGGGTGGGACAGTTACAACCCGTGAAATTCCCGGTTTCCCGTGACGTATGGCAACCCTATATGGATAACAATCTGGCACACCACAATGGATCACTCCCTGGAACTACCTCAATCCAGTTTCCTATTTGGTTCCTATTTGGTGATCCTAATTGCATCCTGTATGCTGCTATGTGTTGAAGTAGGCCAACACCTCTTGGATACTAAAGTTTGGCTAATAATATTTAAATTCTGGCAATGGTTAGTTGTTGACACAAACTCCCTTAGCCTCAGCTTTCAATTTCTTAAGGAGTCACAGTCTTCCAGCTGGCTCTCTTCCATACAGGGAAAAAATAAATCTCTAGGTTGAGCATTGGAACCAATGGCCCTATCTACTTCCCGTGAGGTCTTTAGATTAATTAAGCAAGAACTATTAGATATTGACTTCCAGACCCTTTGCAGTTCAGCCAAATAAAAATTGTTCTCCCTTGAGGTTGGGGATTCTCCCGCAGTGAGCCCAAATGGCTCCCTATTTGTGTAACCTGACTCTCCCTCAACAGCACGGGGCCTTTTCACTAGCAAAGTTTAATGTTTTGCCCTTTGAGCTCCTATATGAGAAATTCAGTAAAATCCCATATGGTGATAGGTTGTGTCCTTGTGGGGCCAAACGTGTTGAATCAGTTATCCACAGCCTCTTCTACTGCCCATTTTACAAGGAAATCCATCTCGACTACCTAGATCCCATTTTAATCAAATTTCGTGGACTCTCAGACTCTTCTAGATTGCTGCTTCTCTTGAACAATGGCTCCACCATTGTTTAAGACCAATTACTTGGACCGAGTGGCTGCCTTTCTGTCAGGTGCCATCTGCTCTTGACCATTTAGCAGGAGTTAATGATTCTTGATTTTACATGTTTTGGTTATGCCGCTCCTCGTCATTTTAACTATTTTTAATACCACTTGCATTTGTGGTGCCGTTGTGATGACAATGAAGGTTTTATGTAAGTTATATAAGACAGGGTATTTTTATAAAGTTACAGTTAGGGCATAGTTTAGTCATACTTTTACATTGGGAAAAGGCATGAATTACAAGTAATTATCATAAGTAACTGAAAATAGTTATGTCACTTATTTGTAATGAGTTATGTCCATGTTCTGCATTCACACATATACCAAGGACTTAATATCGCCTAACTGATCAAGAAAATCTATACATTCAAAATGTTTCTCCCCTATTCTTTTTTCATTGCATCTGCATGGAGAAAACTGTCAATCCAAATTGTCAATCTATTGTCTTCCCATGGTGTTAACTTATTCAGTGTTAATAAAGCACAAAACATTTGCAATTTCCCTTCTGCGGGTAGAACGGTGTGTTAAATCTGACATGAGGCTGCCGCCAACATTTTGATTGGAAGCTTCCTCTGCTCTTTCTTTCTCCTCTAAGGCATCTACCCACTCCAGCATGCCAGGAGTTAATATGCATTTTCCCACTAATCAGAGTGTGGGCGGTTCTCTGTTTATTTAATTACAGTTTTATGAAGAGTTTAAATAGACATTGAGCAATGAGCTGAAATTCTATGTGGGATATTCAAATGATATTGTATCTGGTAGGAAGACAGATTTTTCTTAGAAAAATTGGAATGTTGTTACTTGAACTTTGAAAGCAATAAAAGTTTATGGGGTGGTTGAAAAGCTGCTTTTCAATGCTGTTATAGCACGAAATGTTGGTAGTTCCCAATAGTAATGTGAAATCTGCACTTAGGAAATGCATGTTCAACCCAGTGAGATGCTTTTAGGTAGAAGCACTAGAACCATTGGAAAAGTTAATACATTTTTTAAATGTCAAGTAAGTATTGGTAGCATATGAACAGGAATCATGATGCTGCTATGGTGTGATGAGGCTGCTTGAACAAGTCTTTGGCCCCTGTGGTTATTTGAAGGACATGCACTTCTCACATGCTCAGAGTGCTTTTTCTTTAACCACATTAATCACTGATCGATGTATATGAAGAACAGTTCTCCCCAGGCTCATTTCCACCTGCTGATGACTGAAGTGGAGCAAGGACAGAGCATTTTCAAGGCCCTCAAAATGGATAGCACCTGACTGCTTGTTTTCCCAAAGCACAATGATCTTTCCTTTTGATCTCAATAAGCCAAAGAGTTATGATCTCAACTCTTGCTGCTTTAATGAAGGGTGTGAAGGCACACCTTTTAAAATTGGCATAACACTGCTGTTTAATATACAGTGGTACCTCATACAATGATTTTAATCCGTTCCGTGGGGCTCCTTGTTGTACGAAACAATTGCTATACGATACATGCATCGTATAGTGATTTTCCCTATGGGATGCATCATACAATTTTTTTTTTTTTGCTAAGTGGTTTTTCCCATTGAAAAATTGTTGTACAATTTTTTCCATAGGGAAAATTGTTATGCGGGACGCCATTTCCTCCCAAAACCTAATTGTTATGTGATTTTATTGCTATACGGGGTGATTGTTCTATGAGGTTCCACTGTATTGTAATGATTTTAACTGTTGAAATTACACCCTCAAGCTTCCCTCTTCTGGATTGCCACATTTCACTAGTACACAAGTACTCTGCTTGACATATTGAATGCTGCTGCTGTTCAGCCAGTATACTCTTTCACACAATGGTCTACACATACTTAGAGCAACCTGACCTATTTTTCATCCTTCGTTTTTGTACATGTAAGATTTTTATTTATTTATTTATTTAAGCCTTTCTGTTATAACTCAAAGCCTTGGGTGACACATGCCTTAGGTACATCTCAGTTGGATTACTACAATGCATTCTACATGGGGCTGTCTTTAGGAAGTGGTTTGAAAATTCAGCAGGTCCAAAATCTAAATCTCAGATTTTAGTGCAGAAGCCTTCTAACAGATTTGATGGTTCACTAACTCTTCCCATAACTCAAGCCTCATGCTGATTAGTCAGTCACAAAACTAGGGATGTTCTGTCAGTAGTCAAGCTCAGGCAAACTCTTGAATATGCTGCATAATAATTAATATGTTCATCAATTAGTATCATAACCAGGTTTAATTGTAACTTATTATTTAGTTCCAGTTTATATCAGAATATGATTCCTCACATTACAGTTAAGTTTGCATTTATTTCACACAAGTAGTTTCTGTTTTAATTATTTACAAAGCAAACTACAATTTCTGAGATGCTGAGCCATGATGGATTTTATATGTGTGGCCTTGCTTTAGTACAGGAGTTCTCAACCTTTTAAAGCTGGGGGCTGGGTCATGCTCCCCCAGACAGCTTCGGGGGCTGGACAGCCATTTTGCCCTTCCTCCACCACATGGAACTTCCTGGTGAGGTGGAGGCAGGGGGGGGGGGGGAGATGAAATGGTGCCATAGGCTGCATCTGGCCCATGGGCCACAGGTTGAGAGCCCCTGCTTTAGTACCTTGTCTAATATCTTCCAAGTGTGTTTGTACTGGTTAAGACATATGTCTGTACTGGTAAGATTGCAGTTAAGGGATTCATGACATTTAGGAGGAAAAAGATCCTGAATGCAATATGCTACCTGTATTGGATTTTAAAGTGATATCAATTCCACAGCAGGTTGAGGACTTTGCTGCCCCTCCCCCTGAGCCCACACCAACGGCCGGAGAAGAAGAAGCCAGGGCAGTTTGAGGACTTCGCCACTTCCCATCAACATATTGTATTGTAATGTAATGTATTGTTTGTAAGCCACCCTGAGTCGCCACGGTGAGTGGGCGGCAATATAAATTTGAACTAATAAATAAATGTAGCCGGGAAAACAGTGTCTTTTGTGATATGCAGATTTTTTTAAAGACATTTTAGTATTTTTTTGAGAAGTTGGCAAGTAAATAGTTTATTTTAAAATTATAAATATAATGGTAACTAATTACTTTTAGGGGAATCTAGTAGCAGAGAGTGGAATACCCAGTGTTGTGTTGTGGATAGTAATGGACTGGGGCTTAAGAGACCTGGGTTCTAACCTCTGCTTTATCAAGGAAACTCACAGGGTGGGATGGGATGGAACTGGTAGAACCACTCCTTAAGTATCTTTTAAAGTATCTTAAAAGTCCTGTTAGGGTTCTTAGAAATCACTTCCAACTTATAGTACATAATGGATAACAGTAATTGCCAGTAACTAGGTAATTGTCAGTAACTGCTTTTAAAATGTAACTTTCTAAGCTCTGGTTAAAACTGAAAAATACATTCAACGTACCGAATATACTCGAGTATAAGTCAACCCGAATATAAGCCGAGGTACCTAATTTTGACCTGAAAACCCAGGAAAATAGATTGACCTGAGTATAAACCGAGGGTGGGAAATGCAGAAGCTGCTAGTGAATTTCAATAATCAAAATACCTGAAAATAAGGTAAAATTAATTAAATTGTTGGCACATCTAAATCCGTGTCTTGGGACCCTCGTGGTCATTGACCTGAGTATAAGCCATGTCCCCTTTTGGGGGCTCATTTTTGGGGCTAAAAACTCAGTTTATATTTGAGCATATATGGTATTTCCAATATCACATCTAGTTGGGCACTTATCATGATCTTAAAGTACTCTTTTGGAAGTGGCAGTAACTCTGAAGTAATCCTTACAGAAGTATTTTGGAAGTGCTTTTAAATAAATATGAGCATTGCCCAACCAAAATTATATAATTTTAAATAGAAAAGTTAAAGCTATATGTGAATATTTATCACTGTAATGAATCAACAGTGCAATTCTAACACATTTGCTTGGACATATATACCACTGAGTTCAGTGAAGTTTTCTCTTAAGTAAATATGACAATTTTGCGAGTGGGGTGGCATATAAGTGGAACAATAAACAAACAAACAAACAAGCAAGCAAGCAAGCAAGCAAACAAGCAAACAAGCAAACAAGCAAACAAGCAAACAAGCAAACAAACAAACAAACAAACAAACATCACAGATACAGCTATTCACATGTAAGCCCCACATGTAATTAAGGGTACAATCCCATATTGATTGTATTGTATTACTGATATGTTGTTTAGCCACCCTGAGTCAGCGTAAACTGAGAAGGGTGGGATATAAATTAAAATTGAAATCGAAATATAAGTATGCATTGGATTGTAGGCGAAATTGCTTAAATTTAATGGCATTGCACTACACATTTGGGCTTTGAATCATACCTGTCAACCATCCCATTTTACCCGGGGAAACCCCTTATTTTTACCCCTCTTCCCACCCCCTCCCGTTTAATTGATTTCCCCATATTTCCCCTTTTTTAAAAAAAGAAATAAGCTGCAGTATTTTTTCCAGCCACCAGAGGTCACTGTGTGGCTTTTCGCATGTGGAAGGGGAGAGAGAGAAGGTGGGGGGGAGGGCGTTCTGTAGTTAGTTTCTCTTTCATTTTCTTGCCAGCCACATGGCCAAGATGGCGCTTCATTTCATGCTGGGACTAGGGACGGGTTTCTACTCTAGAGGTAAGCAATATTTCATATATGCAGGGGCAAATCAGCTCTTGGTCTGGGGGCAGAGACTTCTTTCTCACTCTCATGCTTTATTGAGCTGTTTCTGCCCCCTGCCTTCCGTTTCTGTTCCAGAGTTAACTTGGCAGGGGGGTGGGGGGAAGTGCTTGCTCACTATATGCTAAAGGTAAAGGTTTCCCTTGCTCAAAAGACAGTCGTTTCTGGAGTGCCAAGGTTAGCCATCACAGCTTTGTGCCCATTGCACCTACAATACTATATGAGAGAGAGAGGGTGTGTGTGTGTTCCGTTTCTGTTCTAGAGTTCACTTGGGAGGGATGGGGGGAAGTGCTTGCTCACTATGCTAAAGGTAAAGGTTTCCCTTGCTCGAAAGACAGTCGTTTCTAGAGTGCCAAGGTTCGCCATCACAGTCAGAGATTCCTACATTATATGAGAGAGAGAGGGTGTGTGTGTTCCGTATCTGTTCTAGAGTTAACTTGGGAGGGGTGTGTGTGTGTGCTTGCACGGTTGTGTAAGAGGATCTGAGTTAGGTAAAGGTAAAGGGTCACCCTTGCTCAAAAGCCAATCATATCCGACTCTAGGGTCCAGTGCTCATCTCTGTTTCAAAGCCAAAGAGCCAGCGTTGTCTGCGTCTGCAGACATTTCCGTGTCATGTGGCAGGCATGACTAGACACCAGAGCGCACGGAACACTGTTACCTTCCCACCAAAGTGGTCCCTATTTATCTACTTGCAATTTCTTGCTTTCGAACTCCTAGGATGGCAGGAGCTGGGACAAAGACGGGACCTCATTCAGTCCTGCAGTACTCGGGAATCGAACTGCTGACCTTCTGCCTCCCAGTCAGCATCTTAGTCACTTAAGCCACTGAGCAAACGAGAAATAAAACAAAACAAAAGTCCCCCAAGAAAATGGGGAAAGGGTTCTTTGGCCCACACAGCTTTGTGCCCATTGCATCTACAATACCATCTAGCCATCTTATTTTTGGCCATCCCCTTCTTTTGTCCTCCACCTTTCCCAGCATCAAGGCTTTCTCAAGTGAATCCTCTGTTCTCATTTGATGTCCAAAGTACTTTAGCGTCATTTTTGCTATTTGACCTTTAATGAGCAGTCAGGGTTGATTTCTTCTAGGATTGACCTATTTCTAACATCACATTTCAAAGGCATTATTCTTCTTCACTCAGCCGTTCTAATTTTTTATTTTATTTATTTATTTAGTCGTATTTATATAATGGTCCAGCTCTCACACCCATACATTACCACCAGGAATACCATTGCTTTAACTATGCAATTTATTGTTTGCAAGGTGATGCCTCTACTTTTCACTATGCTCCCCAGGTTTCTCATAGCTTGTTTCCCAAGCATCAGATCTTTGATCCCAAGAAAGTAAAATCTGCCAGTCGTATCCAACTCTAGGGTACAGTGCTCATCTTCATTTACAGCCAAAGAGCCAGTGCTGTCTGTTTGCAGACATTTTCATGGCCATGTGGCAGGCATGACTAGAGCCCAGCAAGCTGGGCTATATTTGGCCATGCCCATGGATTTGGCCACACCCACAGAGGGGTGTGGCCAAAATGTCCCTTATTTTCAAATCCAAAAGTTGACAGGTATGCTTTGGATGTTGACTTCAATGACTAATTCAAGTACAGTGGAACTTCAGTTCATATAATTAATGTGTTCTCCTGGACGTTTTTTGCAGCAAAAATTACTTTAACCGAATTTTCCATAGGAATACATTGAATGCAATTTCCCATAGGAAAGCATTGAAAGCCAATTAATCCATTCCGGGGAAAAATCTGTAAACCGAGCCACTATTTTTTATGGATTTCCTTTTGTTATTGGTTAACCAAGGTTCCACTGTAATGTTTAGATTTTTGCTGGTATACAATACTGACAGCAGCGGCACTGCTGTTTTTACACACATACACACACACACACACACACACACACAGAGTTTGAATCTAGGAAGATAAAGTAATTTCGTCAGACTGAGTGCTTAAGATTCTCATTGCCTTTCCTCTGTGGAGGGGTGGGGGATTTCGATTTGAATTCAAGGGAGAGTTGTCAATAATAATTTCTTGACAGATTTTTAAAAACCCACATCTCCCTCCCTCATTAGTTTGAACTGAGAGTCACGGTTCCCTAAGCTTGCTTTGAAAATTATTACCTATCAGCAAGACAGAAGACCAACATGTGAGCTATTGACAACAACCAGGAGAAGGTTGTCTTCATGATAACTATTGAGACAAGAGGGGCTTTTTCCTCCCTGCACCTTCTCTTTTCCTCTTTTCCTTTTCTTTTCTTTGCAGCCTACCTGAAATTAATTTTCCTTTTTTTTAAAATAAAAAAAGTTGGAACACTGTTGCCTTGGACCATTAAGATTCTCTTCAGGTTCAACAGGATATTATTACATAAAGAATGAGATTTCCTTTACTCATATAATTCTCTTCTTCTTGTTTGTTTGTTTTCATGTCAGAGATTACTCTGAGTTAAAAAGATTTTTGCAGGGGACGCTTGAATGAAGCTTCTTTCATATCCCCCATTGTGCAGCTCTCGGGGAACCGTCTTTCCAGTCTCCAAGCCTAGCGCCTTAACCACTAAGCCATGTGGGTGGGGGGAAGCTGCGTCTCTTCTAAAAATCTGTCAGTAAGATTCACGCTAGTGAAAATGATTTGGCACTGTAGTGGTGATGTCAAGTCAGGGTGTCTGATACTTGAACATCCTACTAACAACCCTATAGAATTTTATAGATCAGTAGGTGAAAATCAGAAACCTGGGTTTGTCACAGTTGGCATTTATGGCAATAAAGAGTCAATTCCACAATGGAATCAATCACTTCCAATCAAATCAAAATCCATCTGGATATTGAGATGTAAGTCCTTTCATTGTTGTAGTAATTACAGGTAACATCAGCTTGTCTAATTCTATTAGGTATTTTATGTACATTGCCTCTATGTTCTTTAGGCACAACATTCTTCAAAAGTGAAAAGATCCAAATTTCTTACAACCATGAAAAAGCTGTGGGCACAAATGCTTAAAATATATAAAAACTAAACTTAAGTCTCAGGTAAATAATTAAGCCTGTTATCATAGAATCATAAAATAACTGAGTTGGAAGGAGCCTTTTAAGCCATCAAGTCCAACACCCTGCACAATGCAGAAATCGGAATCAAAGTAGATGTGACAGATTGTTGTCCAATTCTCTCTTGAATGCTTCCAGTGTTGGAGCGCTCATCATCTCTTGAGGCAGTTCTTTCCACTGTCGTACTGCTCTAACTGTTATAGTCATGCTTCAAAATTGCAAGAAATTACATTCTATAAAGAAACAGAAGCTTATAGCCTAAAACAGTGGTGGCAAACCTATGGCACGCGTGCCAGACAGGGCACTCACAGCCCTCTCTTCAGAAGTAAATAATTATCTGTTTATTCCCTCATGTGTTTGCCTGAATTCACACCTGGCAATTATAGAGAGTTTTGTTTTACTTTCTGATATGCTTGAAACACAGACTAACATGGCTACCATTTTTTAAAAAATCTGACTGTGTGTGTGTTTGTGTGTGCATGCATGTGCACATGCATCTGTATCCATGTGGGATATGCAGATCAACACAGTTTTCATTTGCTTTATTGATTTCTCAGACACTCTTTTTTGAAAAATCTGGGTGCCTAGAGGGAAAACACTGTAAGAGGAATAAGTATGCATTTCCCTTAATCTATCATCTTATCCATCATCAAGTTGTTGAGTGAAAGTAGAATTTTACCAACAGGCCCTACCCTTTGCATTTATATGCATTTATGTTATATTTGTTCATGTGTTTGTGTCCCCTACACAGTTTGTATTCTACTTTCCCCCTTGGGTAGATCTAGATTCATAAAATAAATAGGCATGTTTCTATTCAGAAGAAGTGATAAGTATGTGGAATTTGAGCAGGAGGGAAGGGTTGGGCAGAAATGCACCCTTCTTCCTCTTTCATATCTTGACTGTCTGTATTCAGGTTGATCATATGAATTATGCCGTGGTCTCTATCATTAACTTGTTCCATCTAACCTCATGATCATTGCTATGCTATTTGAATTTTATATGACACAAAAATAATATTAGTGCTTTTACTGAATTTAACCTTTTCCTCAGAGCTTGACATGGGAAGAACAAAGCAGAATAACTTAAATACTGGATGCTTATAGGCTAACTTCGCTCCCATGTTTGATCAAACTACAATTGATGCTTGAGACTTTCCAATTGCTGGTAATGGACTGAGGGGGAAAAGGATAATGTGTTTGATCAATCAGCTTGGACAAATTTCATTTAAGGGATCAATAACAGTTTATACTTGACAGAGCTGAGGGAGCACATTTATTTTTCCCTTGGATTGAATAAATATTTTCACTGGGATCACAAATACAAAGCAAATCTCACCACTTCTTGACTTGAGGCAGAATAGTGTTATTGCAAGCATTGTGTATTTTAAACTAATGTACAGGACAACAGATAGCCAGAGGCTGAGGTTGCTGAATGAAACAGATGTATAGTTTATTTAAATGGAACATATGATTTTGTTTTTCTAGCTGTGTAAAATCCATAACAAAAATGCCACTTATTCTTAACAAAATCACACTGTGTGTTGTGTGTTTGATTCATTAAAGATAAGCCTTCTTAAACAAAACCCAACAAAACAAAAGGTGAAAACAGTGTGCCAAACTATGCTGTCACAAGAGGCTTTCTAGATGTGTCATTGTAACATTCTCTGAATCTATTGCTCTATCAATCTATTAAATAAGTAGTGCAAATACAAACATCACAAAAATATTTATATATTTATTTTTACACACCCTGAGTTCTTTACACCAGCACTAGAGGGATGAAGTTATGTACTGTACATAACAATCAACAACAGTAATACTATATAATAGAACTGGTTGCCGCAACTTGTACAACCTGAATTCTTTACAACCTAACGCCCGTGGGCTGGATCTGGCATGTGGCACCATTTCATATGCCCCCCACCCCTCCAAGGGCATTCGAGAAACAAAATGGCCATCCCTTTGAAGCTGTTGGGACAAAATGGCCACCCTCATCATGCAGGCAGGGCAAAATGGCCATCTGGCCCTTGAAGCTGACTGAGAGATTGTGACCCGGCCCCTGGCTTGAAAAGGTTGGGCACCCCTGCTTTACACCAACACTAGAGCTGAAGTTGCGTGAAGAAGAAAAGAATTAAAATGTTTCTTTGAAACCAAATGAGAACAAAGTCAAAGATATATTTTACAAACAAAGTAGGACATCCACAACACAGAGGAATCAGCTCCCCATATGCAATCTCTAAAACCCTAAAACTGCAAATCTGTAAGATCACTGTGTGGATCCACTTTTCCAGTGTCCTTCTTGCACAAATATATTGAAATTCTGCTACCTCAACCAAAGTGGAAAGGGTCTTTTATCACCTTGTGTGGGAACCGCAATTCCTGCCTTTCCAGCTCTCCCGGCTCTTTCTGACTCAAATCCTGAATCACAGCCCCTTCCTAGTCCATAGAGGTTACATTATCATGCCTTGCCATTGGCTTTGCTGGCCTGGGCTGCTGGGAGCTACCATCCAGCAACATCTGGGAGGACATTCATTTAACCTGCTGTTATAGTATATTCATGTAAATTGTGATGGCGTGTCACATTTCAAATAATTGGAGCAGATGCAATGACCGAGAAGACTTTGGTTCAAGTCTTATCTCTGCTACAAACCTCTTTGTTCAGCTATTATGTCTCAACCTCAGTCTCACTCTTTCATCTGTAGTGTGGGCATAGCACGTATAACTCTACAGTAACATTTGAAAGGATTAATAAGATTATGTATGTCAGCCTTCCCGAATCTGGTAGGCAGTGCACATACATGGATGTTGGTCTACCACTGGGAAGAATAATCTATGTGAAGTTCTCTGAGCAAGGACCAAATCCCCACATATGAAGTATGAAAATAAAGTACTATTACAAGCCGTTCTGCTCTGGAACTAAAGAGTGCTGCAGCAGCGAAAAGTCAGTCACAATAAAGAGCACTGCGTGAGCCAGTGGCTATTCTCAGCATACTTAGAAAATATAGTTTAAAATGCATATTGTCTGTGTATATTTCAGTAACCCAAATGCCACCGACGGCTGCCTTAGGGCTGCATGTATGTCAAATGCTTAAGTCTTCAAGACTCATAACCACAGGGTCAGTCTTGATGGTACTTCCAGGTCATTGTGCGCTCCACGCTCTTTGAGGCGATGGTTGACCTTTGGACAGCCCTGCCGGGTAACATGCTTTTCTTAGGGCATAAATAATCATTGTTAATTTGTTATTATGTGAGGGGTTCTTTTGTTTCTCAAAATGCAAATACAACATGCAGCTATGTGACTTAAGGATATTCAATTAGTAAATCAAAGTAGTTTTCACATTAATGTCTAGCTCTTCCCTCCCCAGCCCCCCTCCCAGTGACTTTCAAAGCAGAACACTTCTCAGGAGAAAGAAGACAAAAAGGACATGTCAATAGTTAATCTTACTTAAAAGATAGTATTAGACTAGTCAACTGGGTAGTAAAAAACCTTAAAGGTTTTATATGGTCCATATAGTGAGCTCTAGCCATCCACAGGGCAGCTGGACTAATTCTAATCGTATAGACAATGAGTGGGCAAAGTGTGGAACTGAGGCTTTACCCCTTCCAGGCTGTTTTTGTGTCCAGTCTCATCTCCATCAACCCTCCATACCTAAAATGTTTCCTGCTTGCATAAAATGGTCCATTGCTACTTCTGAAAACCTGCAGGAGAGACAGTCTACCTCAGGGCCTCCTGTATTATTTAATGCCAAAGAACAACCCATTTTTCAAGACTTAGATGTAGACTTCCAAACCATGTTTGATTTCAGCTCCCTCTCCCTCCTCCAATTTGGACATTTTCCATTTTGTTCCTTGCAAGCCCCCAAGACTCTTGGGGGTAGAAAACTGGGTCTCTTGGCTCACCAAATTTCTTCATCCCTAATTTAAAATGAGAATTATCCCAGATCATTGACAATGCTGGTAAGGGCTCATGGGAGCTAATGTTCAACAAAATTTAGAAAGACACAAGCAACCCATCCTTTGCTTCAGACCCACAAATATTCAGTGATGGTATTTCAACTGTGAGTTGCTGGTGTCTCAGGTTGTCAAGCAGACCATTTTCTCTTTTCTTGCCACCCTGATCTTTTTTACATGGGACCTTCTTCATGCAAAACATATGCTACCAATCAGCTACATTCCCTTTACAAAGTTTCATTCCAGTGGATTCAGTTTACATGTTAAGGGTCAGTCTCAACAAGCCAGTGTCCATGGAGCCATGAAACTCACAGGGTGGCATTGAGTCTTTCACATTCACTCAGCCTGAAGGGCTGTGGTGACTCAGTGGATAAAAAGCTCGCCTTGTTAGCTGGAAGGCTAGCAAGTCAGCAGTTCAAGACCTGGCTACTGTATGAATGATTGAGCGCACTTCTCTGTCCCAGCTCTTGGGGACATGAAAGGAGCCTCATTTGGGTGCATACCTGTCAACCTTCCCGGATTGGCCGGGATTTCACAGTTTTCGGCGCTGATTTACGCCATTTCCCGCCCCGCGCTGCCAAAACCCCGGAATTTGGCAGCGGGGGAAAGGAGGTACTGCGCAGCCCTTCTGCGCAGGTCACCTTCTATGCAAGCAGCATAGCCTTCCTACGCAAGCGGCGTAGCCTTCTACGCATGCATAGAAGGCGACCTGCGCAGAACCGTTTGCGCAGGCCCCATATTTTCCGGAGCCGCAGTTGACAGGTATGCTTGGGTGTTCTCTGAGCGGAGTTTCTTCTGCAAAAATCCTTTCAACCCAGAATAATTTCTGTCACAAAATTATTATTACTCAGCCCAAGTCACCTGGCAAGATAAGCACATTTTCTCCAATTATCCCATTTTCTCTTAAAGAACAGGATTTCCTCAGAAATCCACTTGAAAATTAAGCCTGTGTTTAGTTCCTCATGAGCAAAACTAAGCACAGTAAATGCAAAGCAATAGTTGAGGAAAATCGCATCCTATGAGAAATAGAATGCTGTTTTAGCATCCCACAAAAATGTGGCACACATTTTATCTAACTTGATATAAAATAATAATTAATCCTCAATCATCTTTCCATTTTTTCATGGTTAAGACTATAACGTACAAGTACTGGACCACCTGTTCCTCTTCTGTTTTAATGTGTCCCCAAGCATCCACGTACTTTTCCACATAAGTTTCTAGTGTCCCTGCATTGTATAAGCTTATTTAACTATGTATTTCCATTTTTTTCATGAAGGATATCAGACACCCACTGCATTTTAGTTAAGGCAATGAATTAGCAGGAGGGGAAAAATCTGTCTCACAGCCAGCTACACATTGTTTCAAAACTGTGTAACGCAAAAACCAGTACAAATCAGATTGCCGGTGGCCTACCCACTGCTTGGATAAGGTGGTGAATTATTAATTAAAATACAATTGGGTTTTTATTTTCTCTTTCTCTCACCCACCCACCCCAATTCCCACTGGGTTTCCACTGTACTCTACTTGATTGAGTTAGATAGTTGACAGCAGCAGTCCTTTGCGGTGTTGTGCAGTTTGAGTGGTACCACAAAGCAGGGAACACAAAGGGGACATATAGCTGTTTTCTGCCCCTTCCCTATACATGCATGTAGCATTTTGAATGAAGATACATCTGTAGGAGCGGTCCGAGTGAAATAATATATAAACCTTTCCACTGTGATTTAAACAGGGGATCTCCCTCCTTGGAAACTCTCAGAGTCCTGTAATGTAGGCAGACCTTTCTGTATGGCCAAGGCAACTGTTTCCATGGTGATAGGAGGCCTTTTGACAATGGTCACTGTTTTGGTGAAGTAAATTAATCCAAGCAGGAGATCAGTATATTGTAATAAGCTCGGGTGCTCTTCTCTTCCACCCCACTTTCCTGGGAAGGAGGGATGGGAACATCGATGGATGTGGAAAACCCTGAACAGAAGTAAATATAATAAAATACAATCTCATGATTTGATCTGAGGTAAGTCATCCTGAAGAACAATAAAAAGTATATGTTATGGGCAGAAGAAAACACACACAGTCTAGCTGGAAGCAGATCAAATTAATTCAAATGAAGTTAAAAGCAGGGGACTTGAAAATCTATTTCCAAGTCATACTTAACACCAAGTAAAGCTTACCTTTGTGTCAACAATATCAAGGCATGATGTTTTTGCTTTCCAGCCTCAAGCTCTGACCAATCAATCGTACAGTTAAACTGTCTTAGCTCCTTGATTCAGCAAAAGTAATCTACATGTGGATGCTGTCTAATATACATGCTGCGGAAACAGAGACAGAATGTGCCTCTGGAAGGGAGAATACTTGTCAGTGGCATCACCTGGTGCAGGGGTCAACAAAATTGGCTCCCCAGATGTTCTTGGACTTCAATTCCCAGAAGACCTGATCAGCAGGTATACTAATTGGGCTTCTGGGAATTGAAGTCCAAGAACACCTGGAGTGTCAAAGTTCACCATCACTGCTTATTCATTCCCATCGCTCAAGTGCAACTGAAATAATTACTTTGCATTTGCTTAAAAAAAACAAGCTCATTCACCTACTCTTACTTGCCTCAACACTTACAACCAGTGGTGGGCTAAACATTTTTTACTACCACACTGTGGGTGTCGTATGGTGGGTGTGACCAGGAGAAAGCCCTGCATTGCACCTGAATTAGGACTACAGTGATACCTCATACAACGTCCAAACTTGGTTCCACAAGTTTGGACTTTATACGGATTTGGACTTTGTGTGAGGCATGCAAAATCCTAGCCGCGATGCCTCATACAATGTCCAAATCCTTGCCGTGATGCCTCGTACAACGTCGTTTCCATAGAGATACATTGTACTGTAACAGCACAGACTTCAGGGCAAAGTCAAGGAAACAGACAGGAAACTGACCGAACTTTAAGAAATCATTGTCTAAAGGCTAAATACATTAAAAAAATATGTCAAACAACCCTGATTGTCCAAGAACCTGAAGAATGCTGCAAAAATCCCAGGAATGCTTCTAAAAATTCTGATGAAAAAAATCAAAAAAATCCAAAATTGTGCTCAAAACTACTCAAAACCACTCTTTGCCTTGTGCAAAACCCACAAGAGCAATGCACACATGTGTCCTGCCTTTTATACTGCCCAGGCACAATGCAACCTGGGGGAAACCCCAATGCCTCACTCAAAGTCGCAGTGACTTTGTATGAGGCAACTTTTTTCAAGGAATTAGGCGATGTTGTATGAATTCGATGTTGTACGAAGCGGGCTTTGTATGAGGTATTACTGTACTTTATTTCAAAGCTTAGATGGGCAGGGCCAGCCAGAATTTCTGCTACCGGTTCTGGCGAACTGATGCAAACCTGCTGATGCCCACCACTGCTTGCAACAGAATAAAAGGAACTTGAACCATTTACTATTCTTTCTTCACTACCTAGTGAAAGGGCAGGTTGATTATTTTTTCCAGCATTCAGACAACTTGTTCACTAGTTCACTAGTTCAGCCCTACCTGCACTTTTCTGAGCCCCTGTCAGAGACTTCTTACTGTTTTGGTGCAGGTTGGTGCTGTCAGGTTTGGTCCGTTCTCCTTGTGTGCAACCTCTGGGAATGGACCAAAATTCAGCCTTACAGCTCTCAGTTTCCAGTATTGTAAAGTGGTTTAATAAAAAAGACATTTCAGGATATTGTAAACTGAACACTTCCCCTGCTCTTTGGCAGAGGGACAGGGCAAGTGAAATTGTTGTTTTTGCCTGTGCTGGACCATCAGTGATATGTTGAATCACTTAGATTAACATTTTTAATTTTTAATTTCACTTTGTCTGAAGTGCAGATCAAAATGACAACTGTGGGCAGTTTCCGGGTAATTTCACATCCTCTTCCTCTTCACAGAGGAGCAGGGAAGTCTTCAATTGCTGATACAATGAAGTGACTCATTTATCAAACCCCTTCATAATAATGGAAATAATGTTACTTAAGTTCAATATGCCACACCAAAATGAGATATGGCTCCTTCACCTGACTGAATGTAACCCCATTTAGACCCCACCAGCCATCATCAAAGGGCCTATGTGGTTGCACCTTGAGTTATAGTAATTTTTTTAATTTTTTAAATTTATTTTCTAATTTCTATTCCCGCTCAACTCTGAAGACTCTGAGCGACTCACAGAAAATAAAACCAACGACAATTTTTTAAAAGAGCAATAAAAACCCATTAAAAACTACTGATAAATTTTAAAAAGATTAAAAGCTTAAAAGAACTTAAAAGAAAGAGAGAGTGTTCTACTAAATTAGCCAGCAGACCGGGGTTACCATGTCGCTGGTACCCCACACCTGCCCTGCCAGCCAAAATTTTAACCCTTTCCTGAAGGGTAGCAACTCTGTCTGGAGACGTAGCTCAATTGGCAGGAGGTTCCATAGGGCTGGAGCAGATACAGTACTGAGAAGGCCATCTTTCTGGTGCTAGAGAGACACACCCCTCTAGCAGATGGCACAATGAGAGAGCCTCTCCGGTCTCCTCTGGTGGGATGTACAGAAGTTCTTGGGTTGACACGGCCTCTTAAGTATCCTGGCCCACTACCATGTAGGGCTTTAAAGGTAATTACCAGCACCTTTAATTGCACCCGGAGGCACACTGGCAACTAATTATTGGCAGGTTCTGTCCTCCATACCTCAAACTGCAGCATATCTGACCTTGTACAGCACTCCTGAGCACATACAGTAGATGTGTGTGTCAGTGTTGCACATGATGCTCTGCATGTTGGACGTGGCTGTTCTTTCTGCTGAGAAATGCAGAACACTTGAAGCAGCACTGAATCTCTCCACTTTAATATAAATCACACAGTCACAAACTATATTGCAGATAATATTTAAACTTCAGTTGTCATCACTGTCATTGCCCATTTTACATCAAAATAAGACCTTCTGAGAGTTGCAGTTCCAATCATTACCCAAATGCCTTGGGGACATAAAAATGGATAATCACAGTTTGAAATAAATGGAAGGTCTATTTACATAGGCTTGTGGAAGCAATGAGAAACATGAATAGCACAATAAATTCAGATTCAAATCATGGAGACAAGTAATATTTTATACTCTTTGTCACACACACATGCAAAAACACATACATTATATATATATATATATATATATATATATATATATATATATATATATATATATATATATATATATATATATATATATATATATATATATATATATATATATATATATATATATATATATATATATATATATATATATATATATTGCGTTCATGAACACACACACACACACATGAGCAATCTATTGCTGTTCAGAATCCACCTGTTGGATCTTATTCTAAATCAGATTTTTTTTCTTTCCCCCTTTAAATGTATCTTATCCTTTTAGTCTCATTGGTGGCACTCTCAAATCTCACTACTGTATATATATAATATATATAATTTTGACTGCCTATAGAATATTTTACTTGTGTAGGTAAAAAGCATCTGGAACACATGCAGTTCCCATTTTATTACATCCTGGAGTAATTCTACTCACTGTTATGTGTTTTTTTAAAAAAATTTATACCAGAGGTATGCACTCTATTCAGCCCCATGTCAATAAATACGAATCAGGGTTCTTTGAGTATTTACGGAGGGACAATGGGACAGAGCAAAAAACACTTCAGGAATACTCAAGTAGTGGATAAGCAACTCCAACAGATCTTTTGTGTTACATCCAGTATTCGCAAGTTTTAAAATGTTAAAATAAAATAAAGATTTCAAGCTTTTAAAAGCAAGGAAAAGACACTATCAATATCTTTTAAGAAGGACCCTGAGTTGGTGGTAAAGAAGAAATAATAATAATTTTGTGTCAGAAATTATTCTGGGTTGAAAGGATTTTTGCTGGAGAAACTCCACTCAGGGGATGCCTGAATGAGGCTCATTTCATGTCCCCAAGAGCTGAGACAGAGAAGGGTGGCAATCCATCATGCAGTACCTAGGTCTTGAACTGCCAATTTGCTGGCCTTCCAGCTAACAAGGTGAGTTTCTTAACCACTGAGCCACCACAACCCCTGCAAAGGGGAAAGAAACTGGCAGACAGTGTAGCCCAGCACCAATCGTGCACATACCAGGCATTTGGGGTGTTGGTAAGGGTGTTTAGTGTATGGGACCAAAGACACCGGGACAGCCGAAGAGCTGGCTTAACACAACTTTATTACATGCTGGTCAGAGGGAACATGAGGTAATGGCGGACGAACAGCTCAATATATACAGTGGCTATACATTTGAATGTGGCTCCTTGATAGCCTATTGGATACAGGCTGCGTGACGTCATTGCAGGTCACGCCCTTCTTGTCCAGGTGAAGGTAGTGGCGGGAATCTTCCCACGCTGTTGTTCTAGGTGAGTCTTGGACCAATGAGCTTGGACGCTCGCTATTGCCATCTAGTGGTCACTAGCTCGCGTCCTATTAAGGTTACAGTGATGCAGCTGGAGGTTACAATGTTGCACATAGAAAAGGTTACATTGGATACACATGGATAGGTACATTGTTTAAGGGCACAGGCTTTAGGACACAACACCCCTCCCCCCTAGGATGAGACGAAGTCTCTTAGCCAAGATGGTTTATTGCACTCGCGTTTGGGCCGCGATGTGGGTTGGCCCACCCGGGGGCCGCTCCCGCTTCCTTGTTCCCTGGACCCTTGTCCTGTAATGGGAGAGGGAGACTTGTTAGAGGCTTGCTGCGGTTTTGCAGTTTTAGGGGAAAGGGTAGATTCCGTTGTGGTTGAACCGGGGGCACCAGGGGCTAACGTAAAACCCCTCTTCTCGCTTGGATGGGTGAGGGACCACTCCGAAAAAACCCCCCGGTTCCGAAAATCAAAATCAAACTCAGTTGGGGGATCCCGCGGGATATCTACGAGGACAAATTCCTTCTCCTCCCCCCTTGGTGGGGACTCTGGACCCCCCTCCCCTCCCCCTTGGGCTAAACGGGTGGGGGAGAACCCTAACGCTGAATTTGTATCCGTGTTTCCGGCGCCCTGCTTCCCTGGGACCCGGCTCCGGAGCTGGTCCGCGTGCCGCCGCCAGAGTAGACCTGTGTTGGTCTCCACGCGGTACGATACGGGACCGGTCTGTTCCACGACCACCCCCGGCACCCAGGCTGGCCCCGCGCTGGCGTAATTCCTGCAATGTACCGGGGCACCCACGCTGAAACTCTTGGTGGCTTCTAACCCTATGTTCCTCCCCTTGTCCTCAACTCTCGTGGGATCTAGTCTAGTGAGTATGGTGGTCAGCTTCCTGCGCATTAAAAGCTCCGCAGGGGAGTAGCCTGACGCTAACGGGGTCACCCTGTACCCTAGCAGAAACTGACACACTTGCAGGTTGAGGTTCCCGGGGCCCATGCGCCGCAGCGCGTCCTTCGTGGTGCGTACGAGGCGCTCCACTTGGCCATTGGTGGCCGGATGGAAAGGGGCGGAGGTGATATGCCGGATGGCATTGATCTCTGTGAACGCCCTGAACTCAGCGGACGTGAAGCAACTAGCGTTATCGCTAATTAGAGTGTCGGGTATGCCGAACGTGGAAAAAATTCTCCGCAAATGCTTAATTGTCACGGCCGAGGAGGTGCTCGTGACTGGGACGACCTCCAACCACTTGGAGAAAGCGTCCACCACAAGGAGAAACAGGGTTCCTCGGAACAGGCCTGCGAAATCTATGTGCACCCGGGACCACGGTCCCATTCCCTATGGGGAAGGCGGGCCTCCTCCGGTCTTGAGCATTGGCAGCTCTCGCAAGTGCCGACCATGTGCTCGATGTCGGCGTCTAACTGGGGCCACCAGAAGTAACTTCGGGCCAGCGCTTTGGAGCGCACAATTCCGGGGTGGCTGACGTGCAGCAGTTTAAGCACCCGCGGTCGAAGGGATGTGGGGACCACCACCCGCTGCCCCCACAAGAGGCACCCCCTCTCTAGGGACAGTTCCAGCTTCTTCCTAAAAAATGGGGTGAATTCCTCTGCTGGGGAAGACGCCGGCCACCCCTTCTGTACCCAGGAGCAAACCGCCGCCAACGTCTTGTCCTTCCTTGTCGCTGTGGCAATGTCGGCGGGCACTACGGGGGGCGAATTCAGTACCTCTATCATGAGAACCTGATGGTCCCGCTCCCCCTTGCTCACCTGGCTGGGCGTCAGGGGGAGGGGGGACCTCGACAGAGCGTCCGCATGGCTGATCTCTTTCCCGGGCCGGTACACCAACGCGTGCTGGTAGGCGTTGAGAAAAATGGCCCACCTAAGCATTCTCGGGGACAGGATCTGTGGCGTGGGCTTGTCTGCGGTAAAAATGCCTAGTAGGGGCTTGTGGTCAGTCACGATGGTGAAGGGGCGGCCATACAGAAAATCGTGAAATTTTTTGGTCCCCGCAACTATCGCCAGCGCCTCCCTGTCTGTCTGGGCGTAGTTTCTCTCCGCTTGGGACAGGGACCTGGAGTAAAACGCTATTGGGGCCTCCCTCCCGTTTTCCAACACGTGGCATAACACTGCCCCCACCCCCACCAGGGATGCATCACAGACCAGTACCACCGGCCGTTCGGGGTCGAAATGGGTCAGAATGGCATCGGACGCCAGGAGTTGTTTCAGTTCCGTGAATGCCCTCTCCTGGTCATCGCCCCACATCCATGCCGCATCCTTCTTGAGCAACTTGTGAAGCGGCTCAGCCACCGCAGCCTTCCGTGGAAGGAAGGAGTGGTAGAAATTTAAGAGCCCTAGGAACGACTGCAACTCGGGCTTGGATGTGGGGCGAGGGGCTTTCTTGATGGCGGCCACCTTGGATTTGGACGGTTTGATCCCCTCGGGTGTTACTCGGAACCCTAAGAACTCAACCTCCTTCGCGAAGAAGACGCATTTGTCTTTTCGCAAACTCAACCCCGCCCGTTCGAACGCCGCCAGGACCTTGTTTAGCCTTTTAGCCAACTCAACCTCACTCCCCCGTTATCAATACGTCATCAAAATATGGTAAAACGCCGTCCAGCCCTTTGAGGAGGCATTCCACGAGCGACTGGAAAATTCCAGGCGCCGAGTTCACGCCGAATTGGAGGCGCGTCACCTGGAACGCCCCCTTATGCGTGATTATGGTCTGTGCAGCAGCTGCGGCAGGGGTTACCATGAGTTGCTGATAGGCCTGTGCCAGGTCGAGCTTAGCGAAACACTTTCCCCCATGTAACCTGGCTAGCAAATGGCTGACCACCGGCACCGGGTACGCATTAGGGCGGATTGCCTTATTAATGGTGCACTTATAATCGGCGCAAATGCGAACCTCCCCATTGGCCTTCAATGCTGTGACAATTGGAGTTTCCCACTCCGCAGAATCAACAGGAACAAGAATCCCCTGGCCCACTAATTTGTCCAGTTCCGCCTCTATTTTGTCCTTGAGTGCAAAAGGCACCCTGCGCAGTTTAAGTCTGATTGGGCGGACCTCCGGGTCCAGGTCGAACGTTACTGGGGGTCCATTGAATTTCCCAAGTCCCTTCTTGAAGACTTCAGGGTGCGCGTCGCACACCTCCTGTATCGGGTCAGACCCAACGGCGTGCACCCCCCCCCCCCCCAATGAACAGACCCAGGGGCTGAAACCATTGAGTCCCGAGGAGGCTGCAATTACCTCCCTTAAGAACGACTAGGGGGAGTTCCGCGGCGTGCCGCTTGTACTGAACCTGGAAATTCCCAACCCCCAACACCGGGATACTGTTCCCTTGCACATCCCGAAGCGTGGACCTCAACGCTTTGAGCTTGGGCCGTACGCAGGGGGCAATTCTCAAAAACTCCCTCTGGGAAATAATGGAGTAAGAGGAGCCAGAGTCAATCTCCATCCTAACAGGGGCCCCTAACAGGGGCCCCCTCAACAAAGTAACGGGGGTGTCCCATGGACACGCTGAAAACCGGGGCGTCGTCGTCGCTGTCGTCGGAGATGCGGCCCACGCCGTCCGGCTTCCTCGTGGGCCGGGCGCCATCCTTCGGTCTCGTCGAGCGGTCTGGCCTCGCTGAGCGGTCGGGTGAGCTCCTCCAGTCCTTGCGCTGTCGTCTGCAGACTTTGGCGATGTGCCCGCGGCGGCCGCAGTTGTGGCATTCGGCTTTTCTGAACGGGCACTTCGCGCGGTCGTGAGCCGCCCCGCAGCCATCGCAGCGCCGGCCCTCCTTCCGGACCCTCCGGACGTCCTCGTCGTCGCTGCTTTCGGCGGACGATTTCGAAATTCGCTGGGCCGCGTGCACCGAACCCTCTGTTTTGTCGGCCTTCGGCCGCCAGTCCTGGAGCTCCTGCACCCCGGCCTTCGTGGCTTCCGCGGTGTGTGCCGCCTTCAGGACCTCCTGCAACGTGGGGGGCGGCTCCTGATTCATTAGCGTGCGCTGAATCTCGGCGTCCTTCAGGCCGCATAGCACGCAGTCCCTGAGGGTGACTTCCAAGTTCTCCCATTTGCATGGGCCGGCAGCCAGACGCAGGGCCGCTACGAAAGCGGCGACCGACTCATCAGGCGCTTGGACTCGCCTCCAAAACGCGCTCCGAGTGGGAAGCATCGCTACCGAGGGCCGGAAATGGTCTCGCAACACCATCAGGAGCTCTTCTGCCTTGAATTCAGCCGCCTTTTTGGGTGCGATGAGGTCAATCAAGACCCTCTTGCCGTCGTGCCCGAGCATTCTGGTAAGGATGGCTCTTTTCTTCGCCTCGTCCTTAACCTCGAACTCCACCAGCGCGCCTTGGAAGTCCATTTCGAAGAGTTCCCAATCTTGCGGTTTCTGGATGTCGAAACCGGCGTATGTCTTGGTCCCGTGGGCAGCCATGATCCCACCTTCGTCGCCAATTTAGTGTATGGGACCAAAGACACCGGGACAGCCAAAGAGCTGGCTTAACACAACTTTATTACATGCTGGTCAGAGGGAACATGAGGTAATGGCGGACGAACAGCTCAATATATACAGTGGCTATACATTTGAATGTGGCTCCTTGATAGCCTATTGGCTACAGGCTGCGTGACGTCATTGCAGGTCACGCCCTTCTTGTCCAGGTGAAGGTAGTGGCGGGAATCTTCCCGCGCTGTTGTTCTAGGTGAGTCTTGGACCAATGAGCTTGGACGCTCGCTATTGCCATCTAGTGGTCACTAGCTCGCGTCCTATTAAGGTTACAGTGATGCAGCTGGAGGTTACAATGTTGCACATAGAAAAGGTTACATTGGATACACATGGATAGGTACATTGTTTAAGGGCACAGGCTTTAGGACACAACAGGGTGTCTGACAGAATCCATCAGATTGTAGCAGCTACTGTTTGAATCTTTATAAAAACTGCAGCATGAAAGGAAGGACTTCTGCTAATGCAGCATATTGCCTGGGATTTGCATCTCCCCCTTCTTTTTCTAAAAAATGACTTGGTTACACTAATAAGACTGGATGTGCATGAGCGAGTGGAGATAAATGCCTCTGTTCCTGTGGTTGGCTCATAACTTTCCCCTCTTCCCATCTGGTTTCTCTTTTCTTATTAGCATGGTGGTGTCACTGTCATGTGGGTGGGATGTATTTGGGGCGGGGTGTGTGTGTGTTAAAGGATCCGCATCCTTCCTATGAGCCGCATTTAGGCCATATTCTGAAACACGAACAACCCTAAATGGGAAATCACCACCACTTGAACTATGAGAAGGAGGAAGGGACTAGAAGGAGGAAAGTTAAGCTGTCAAAGATCTTAGAATTTTAAAGCTGTTTCTGCACCAAGTGAACTGCAGGAATAACTGCACGAGACCCAACTACTCATACTGTCATGGTTTTATGAAGAAAGAGCACATGAAATATTGCAATGCTTGGCAAAGGCTCTTATTCCTTAGCTATTCTGCAAAGCTTGGCAATGGATGGTTAAGATATTACAAGCATTTCTCTTCCTCTATTATACATGTGCACGCATGCACGCACACACGCACACACACACACACACACACACACACACACACACACACACAGACACATCATCTTAAGCCCTGTTCCTGTGTACACATAAGTGCATATTTCAACACCCATCCTATCTTTACATTTATTAGAATGCGATGGCATATTTTCCCCCTCAGAATTGCACTCCAATAAAATTAAAGATAGGCTGCGCATTGAAATCTGCATTTACCTTTACCTTTATATATGTTTTATAAGATTTTGATTGATTGATTTGATTTTTTTCAATTTGTATGCCGCCCACTCAGCATACGCCAACTCAGGGCGACTCACAAAAATCACAGCAACAATACAATAAAATATAACAATACAATAAGATGATGATGATGATGATGATGATGATGATGATGATGATGATGATGATGATTGGGACCTTATTAACTTGTGGAGCTTCTCTCCCATAAATTTATTGCCCTATCTTCCCAGGATGGCAATGAAAGTTGTTACTAGGTGGAGAATATTCTCAGTTGCAGCACCTATGCTATGAAATAGTTATTCTCTAGAGCTGCATCTGACACACTCTCCATCTAAATAAATCCAAAAACTGAATTTTATAGAGGGACTTTTAAAGATTTCCTCCCTATGGTTTCTTAATTTTGAGTATCATTAATTTTTGGGACCTACTCCCAACGGGAGGAACTTTTTTATTTTTGTTTATTGTTATTTTTTGCATACTGCTATCTGGGGGGGGGGAGGTATATTCATTTTAATGTTTGTTTCCTTTCTTCTTTTATGTTGTAAACCACACAGAGAGGGAATTTCCTCCCAGAGGGGTGGTATAACTATATATTTAATAAATAAAAGAAATAAAACAAGATATTTGAGGAATAGCTTTTCCAGTGTCACACACCCCAAATTTCCATGGCTGAGGTGATATTTGAAACTGGATGTGCATAGCTATTACCTTACTTTAGGTATTTGTCAGCCCAAGCAAGGGGGTACACAGAAAGAGCCGCCTCAAAGATTGTGGTATTTTTGAACCACAATTGGGCATACCCTGTGTCAGGATCAATTCCTTTTCATAAAGGGTCAGTTCATCTATGCCTATAAATCTGTGCGTTAACAGTTGGAATGCGACGAAGGATGTTGCACCAGGCCCCACTAGCCCCGACCGAGCCTCCCTGCACTCACCCGAACCGGGTTCGCAGGTAACTGTCGGGTTGAGAAATGTGGCAGTGGGGCAGGAGCCCCCCAAACGTGAACAAAGAAAAAGGACTTCAATTCCCAGCGTCCTTTGCACTGTGCAACCCCTCAGCCAATCAGGCTGAGGGATACGAGCACAGAGGAGGCTGGGAACGCGCTCTGACTTAAAAAACAAACAAAATGGTGGGAGCCAGAGGGAAAGACGCAGCTGGAGGGAGCCAGGAAAAGATAAGGGTTAGGTAAGGGTTAGGGGGTGGGTGAGGGAGGCAATGAAAGGTGCTGGGTCCAGAAGGGTTGGGGGGACAGACCCCTTTTGTCCCCCCTACTCTACCAAACCTAGGGGACCAGGGAGAGGAGATCGAATACACCCCCCACACACACACACACTCCATTTTAAAAGAGAAGAAACCACTTGGTTTCTTCTCTTTAAAAACGGAGTGGGTTTTTTTTGGGGGGGGAATGATCCCCTCTCTGCTGGGTCCCCTGGCTCTGGAAGGGTTGGGGGGACAGACCCCTTTTGTCCCCCCAACCCTATCAAACCAAGGGGACCAGGAAGAGGAGATCGAATACACCCCCCTCCCAAACACTCTGTTTTAAAAGAGAAGAAACCATTTGGTTTCTTCTCTTTAAAAACAGAGTGTTGTGGGGGGTTTTTTTTTGGGGGGGGAAATGATCCCTTCTCTGCTGGGTCCCCTGGTTCTGGAAGGGTTGGGGGGACAGACCCCTTTTGTACCCCCAACCCTACCAAACCCAGTGGACCATGAAGAGGAGATCGAATACACCCCCTCCCAAACACTCTGTTTTAAAAGAGAAGAAAGAGCTTGGTTTCTTCTCTTTAATAACGGGGTGTCCTGTGGGGGGATCCCCTCTCTGCAGGGTCCCCCGGCTCTGGAAGGGTTGGGGGGACAATACACACACACACACACACACACACACACACACACACACACACACACACACACACACACACACACACACACACACACACACACACACACTGCTTCTCTCTCTCTCTTTCTCTCTCTCTCTCTCTCACACACACACACACACCACTCCTGCCTTGCCAGGAATTTTTAATGTGTGTGTTGGTGGTTGGAGTATGGGTAGTGTTGGTGGTATTGTATGGGTAGTGGTGGTTGTGCACACCCAAAACCACCCCTAACCACCAACACACCTCTTTTTTACATAAATTACCAAAAAGAATTATCACTTACAACACAATTTAAAACAGCCCGGCTCTTTACCAACATTAAGAAAAAAAACCTTCCAGAACCATTTAAAACAGCCCGACACCGCCAGGCAAAATCTGCTAGTATTTCATATTTTCATCACACATTTCAATGAGCAGGCCTCATGTATAAAGGTCTATTACACCAGTAACTTTACACTTCAATAAACAGGCCTCATATAAAGGCCTACTACACCACTTTATACAATGGTTCAGTAAAAGGCTCTGACTACTTTCTGACAAGTCCTGACTTGCCTGGCTAAGGCAAGCTGGACAGTTGAACGGTAGTTACCTCTCCAACTCCCAAGGGGAAGGGAGGAGTCTTTCCTTTCCCCATCTTTGCTCACAGCCTTAGGTCTCTAGGGGATGGACCTGAAAATTGTCCCTGTAGTAATGATGTATTGATTTGTGTAGTAATGATCTATTAGTTAGACTCCATGATCACATTAAAATTATAATCATTTATAATTATGGTTATTTAGCACTAACAAGTTCCCAAAGGTGGGGGCAGTGATGTCTTCTAACATTGCTGGGAGCTCCTGGAAAACTGGGAGCAAAAAAAGTAGCCATATGCAAGGACACTGCCTGGATGAACTTGATTTATTACAATTGGTCTTTTGACCATTGTAAGAAAGAATTCAGCCCCCAATATGGAGCCTTACTAATGCTTTCTCCCCAGAGCGCATAACCTGAACATTTGTATCTATTTTTGTACCTTCTGTACTAACTCCCTGGCTATCCAACATCAGGCATTTTTTATCTGAAATACGTCAGTGTAATATGAGAGAGATTGGTCATGTAACTGCAGTTCTTTTGTTAGACACTAGAATTGCTGATACAAGATATAGCTGGGTTTTATGATAAACTAACATAGGTTACCCGGCGTTGCCGGGCTGTTATAAACTGTGATCAGCTTTTTTGGGTGGTTTTTTTTTTGTGGATTAAAAACAGAACAAAGGATGATATAATTGTTTCAAATTGTTTTATTTAACCAAATAACGTTTCAGTATGTGACTTTTTTGTTAATAGTTGTATCGTAGGTAATATTTTTAAAAATGTGAAAGTACATTTTTTTTTACATTCAATGTTTTTAAACTGTGTTTAGATGTTTTGGGTTTTTATTTAAGTTAAAACTCAACAGAGGATGCTGTAAATCTTTTTATTTTATTTATTTAACATATGTTTGTTATTTGATGAAACTTTTGATTTATTGTTTTGTTTTTGACTTGTTTTTACTCTTGTGGCCTCTAGGTGGGGCTTTATTGTTTTTGACTTGTTTTTAATATTCCGCCCTGCAGGTGGGGCTGTTAGTGGTTTTGTTTTCATTTCACTGTTTTTTCTCTCCTGGCTTCTAGGTGGGGCTTCTTCCGGTAAGTAGTCTTTGTTTCTTCATTTCTGTTCCGATCTTGTGGAGGGAGGATGTGCTGGTGAATTCTCTGGTTTTCTTTCTTCTGGGGTTTTTCTTTGTTTTGTTTTTGTGGTGGTGGGCTGGGAGGTTTGTCTGTTTGTTCTTTTGTGGTTTGGTTGGGTTTTAGGTTTGTTTAATTGGTTTATTGATTTCTGGTTTGTTTAATTTTTGTGATTTCGTTGTTGTTTATTTGTGTAATTTGTGGTAGTTGTGTTGTTAGAGCTAGGTATTCTTGTGTTGTAGTTAGGTGTTTTGTCTGCTTTTCTGGAATTGTGGATGTTTTTCTTTGTGATTTTGTTGTTTTATTTTTTGTGTATTAATGGTTTTTAATTATTGATTTTTATTAATGTTGGTGTTTGTTGTTGGTGTGTACTTTTGCATGAAGAACGGGCTGCCTGTCAGTTCCTCTTTTCCCCATTGCTGCTTTGAATTTTGGTTTCGATGCAGCAATGGGGAAAAGGAGCAGCCAGCAGTCAGCTCACTCTTCCCCCAGGAAGGTTCATTAGGTAGGTCGGGGTAGAAGGAGGCAGAGAAGAACTATCTGCCTGATGATGGTTCTCTCCTCTCTGTCTCCTTTCTCTCCTGGCTTACCTAACTGGTGATTGGCAGGCAGCGATCCGTAAGGGGTGGTGCTCTTCCTTGCGAATAGCTGACTGCTGCTTTTGTATTACCTCCGTCGGAAGTTCAAATGCAGCAGTCAGTCATTCGCCAGGGAGGGTGCTTCCCCTGACGAACTGCTGCCTGCTGCTGTTGTTTCCCCGCCCCCCAGCTCAACTTTCCTTGAGGCCGGCGATGGTCTCACTGTGTCTTTGGTGGGGTAGCGTGGAGGAGACAGAGTCCCTCTTCTCCCCGTTGCTCCGGGAAAGAAGGCTGGCGGGTGTCTTGCGGTGGATTTTTGTGGCTTTTTGTTTTGCGAGGCTGTGAGGCGCTGCGTCTGCCTGCTGGGGACTTGCGCTCCTGTTGGGTTTTTAAATTTTATTTTTCACGAGCTGGCTTTCTCAGCGTTCTGCATGCTCACGGCGCGTAGGATGCTGGGACTTGTAGTTTTGTGTTTTTGGTTTGCGTTCGTGAGGCAGTTTTTTTCTGCGGCTCGATTTTAATTGGCCGCGCCGCATTTCCCAATGTTCTTTTTGCTGGCGCCTCTCAGCCTGATTGGCTGTGGCACGGCGCAGTGCAGAGAACGTTGGGAAGTGAAGTTCTTTTATTTTTTCACATTTGTGGGGCTCTTGCCCCACTGGCACCTTTCTCAACCCTGCAGTAACCTCTGGACCAGTTTCGGGTGAGTGCAGGAGGCTCGGTACAGGATGGATGGGTGCAGAAACGTATAGCAAGTTCCAATGGTTAACCCTTGGATTTATAGGTATAGATAGGGGTTATAAAAATAAAGAACCGTCTCATCCTGGCTCGAGCCTCTGTGTCTCGTCACTTTTACCACTGTGGCAGGCAGGTTGCGACATGTCCCATCTTTGCACACGAGCCGGATCAGCTGACCAGCTTTCTGCCATCTCAAAAATCAGTTTGGTTGGAGGGAGATTACTCCCAGCCTTATCTCTGCACACCTCTCACAAACCTGTTATGAGCATCCTTATCAAGGTAAAGGGCACATCTTCTGTCTATAAAAGCGAGAGATTTTTATATGGAGGTATAATAAAAGGGGAGTTGACATGACATCACAAACCTGAACCCAACTAATCTGAAAGTCTGCCATGTTAGTTGCCCCAAAACATTGGTTTATGGTGCTTTGATTGTGTGGAGTTGTGAAAGTAGATCGGGGTTTCCCCTTTAATATCAGTGGGTGGGGGGTTGCGATTCCCCTCTCCGCTGGCTCCCCAGGCTCTGGAAGGGCTGGGGGGACTGACCCCTTTTGTCCCCCAAACCATCCCGGACACAGGAGACCCAGGAGAAGGGAGCAAATCCCCCCCAAACACTCTGTTTTTAAGAGAAGAAACCGCTTGGTTTTTTCTTTAATAGCGGGGTATCCTACGGGGGGATCCCCTCTATGCTGCCTCCCATGGCTCTGGAAGGGTTAGGGGACAGACCCCTTTTGTCCCCCCAACCCTCCCATACACAAGAGACACGGGAGAGGGGAGTGAATTCCCACCCCCACCCCCAAACACTCTAATTTTAAAGAGAAGAAACCGCTTGTTTTTTTCTCTTTAATAACAGGGTGTCAGCGGGGGGATCCCCTCTCTGATGGGTCCCCTGGGTCCAGGAGGGTTGGGGGGACAGACCCCTTTTGTCCCCCCTACCCTCCCGGACACAGGTGCCCAGGGAGAAGGGATCGATTCCACCACCCCCAACACTGTTGTTGAAGAGAAGAAACTGCTTGGTTTCTTCTCTTTAATAAAGGGGTGTCCTGTGGGGGGATCCCCTTTCTGCCGGGTCCCCTGGGTCCAGGAGGGTTGGGGGGGACAATATGAGTCTGTCCCCCCAACCTTCCTGGACCATACCTGTCAACCTTCCCGGATTGGCCGGGATTTCCCGATTTTTGGCGTCAATTTTTGCCCTTTCCCGCTCTGCGCTGCCGAAACCCCGGATTTCGGCAGCGGGGGAAAGGAAGCACTGTGCAGCCCATCTGCGCAGGTTGTGTTGCACGCATGCGTGGAAGGGCTCTACACTTCCGTAGCTCCCTTCCACGGATGCGCAGAAGGCTACGCCATGTGCGTAGAAGGCTACACAAGTGGCGTAGCCCTCCACGCGCATGCTTACAATGCAACCTGCGGAAACCCGGTCCGCGCACGTCCCGGATTCGCCGGAGCCACGGTTGACAGGTATGTCCTGGACACAGGAGACCCGGGAGAGGGGATCAATTCCACCCCCCTCCAACACTCCGTTGTTGAAGAGAAGAAACCGTTTGGTTTCTTCTCTTTAATAATGGGGTGTCCTGCGGGGATCCCCTCTCTGCTGGGTCCCCTGGGTTCAGGGGGGTTGGGGGGACAGACCCCTATAGTCCCCACAACACCCCCGAACCTAGGGGACCCAGAAGAGGGGATCAAATCCACCCCCCTCCAACACAAGAAGCAATCGTAAACAGTAGTCTACTAATGTTTTGGGCCATCTAATATGGTGGCAGGCCATGCCCACTGGCTTCAAAGCAACATACAGCATGAAGTCTGTAGCGCCATCTCCCCTTATTCTACCTCCATGGGTTTTTACACAGCAGCCGTCTTTGGAGATTGGGCCTAGCCCATGTCACATCTCTTCAGGGTTATGGATCCCTGACAGATCTCTGTATGGGGGGCCTTGGCCCACACTTCTAATAGCCCAGGTGGATTATATCTTCTTGCTTTTATTTCTTAGAATGTGTTATAGTGTACTTTAGAATAGATGAATAAAACTACAAAAGACAAGTTCTTCGTCTGCTGTCTCCTACTTATTTGAAATCTGGGAGCTTTGCTAGAAGAGCAGCTTGGCCGACATCCTAGATGTGAGTGTATTAGGGAAGAGGCAGAACAAGAAACGGCTGCGATCCTGCCATTTCATGGACTTTTGCTATTTAACAGCCAGTTACCGCTTACTCTGCCTAGGAGAGTAAGCAGAGATGTGCCTTTCCCCAAACCAGAGTATGAGAGTCCGTGGTTTAAGAGTGTTCTCCAGGAGGCAGGCTGCAGTCCCTTCGTGGGTTGCCTTGCAGGGGTGCTCAAAAGCCGAGACCCCCAATGCTACCAAAATGGGGACCCTCTCATGCCACGGTCACGACACCCTGGTAATAACAATCTTGTGTTGCTGGCTAATCTTTCTCACACTAAGTCAGGCGAAAGGAACTGCAGAATGAACTCACCAAAAGGTGCCTTCATTTTGGCAGTTTCACGTCTGGCCTATACATGGAAGAAGAATTCCAAGCAATTAATCATTTTTAGAAAGAAGATTATCATGCAAACGGGCTTTCTATTGCTTAAACCACTTTACTTAATAAAGTGGAAATTGCACAGCTGAATGGGAAGTGTGGTTAAATGTAGTTGCTCAGCACATTTGGTAATTTTGAGGTAAGGCTGCTGCTAGATGACTCTCACTGCTTCACTGGCTAGCCCCAAGAGATGGCGCTATGATTGTTGTGATATGAAACTCATCCTATCAACGGAGCTTATTTGTCTCTGTTTTATTTACTTACTTGGGTCTCAGAGCACATTACAGCCCTGATTGCTATTCAGTGGTTCCCCTGAGTAATAATAATGCCTGGTGAAAGATCTCCAAAATTGTGATCATTTCCATAATCGTGGTAACTTCTTTATTCTATGTTATGTGCTGTTAAGTCACTTCCAACAGGGAGGAAAGCAGCATACATATAAAACAAAACCCTGATGTTTCTAATAAAAATTTCAAGATAAATGAGATATTCAGAGAGATATCTATGATTGCTACATTCTCCCCAGCTAGTTTCCAGGGCTGAGCAGTGTTTTCAACCCAGGACAGCTGAGTCCTAGGCCAACACTCGATCTCTTACACAACATGACTCTCGTTACCTTAATTACTCCAACTAAAAAGCATAGCATTCTCTGTGCAAGGTTATAGATCTTCAGAAGTAAAGTCACAAAAGGCAGGCATGGGGTGAGATAGGAAAGATTGGTAATAAAGCCATGCAGTTTGGGTGCCATCTTAAGATGGCCCCTAGGTTAGAATTTACACTTGGTCTACAGATGGTGTGGACACTATATTGTCCCTACAGAAATATGACCAGTTCATGGGATATTCTTATATTTACCAAAATGGAGGGGTATTCACACTAAGCATAACCAATATATATATTGGTTATGCTTAGTGTGAATACCCCTCCATTTTGGTAAAAATAAGAATATCCCATGAACTGGTCATATCCTACATTCACACAGACCCCTGGAAGAGGCAGCCAGTGAATTGTGGAGTGGAGGTAAGAAAATGCTGTATGCAATGGCACTCTTTTTCTGTTTTGCAAGAGTATAGAGGACATGAAAGGGAAGGGAAACATAAGTCATCAACAACCATGTCCCATAGCAACATGCAGGTGAACCCCAAAAAGCTCAAGGGATGCAGCATACAATCACATGTGTCAATCACAGTAATGTTGGGGAGGAACAAAGTGTCTGGCTAAATAATGTTAAAACTACATGGCTAACCAGATAGAGGTTAGAAAATTGAAAAGCTGAGGTTTCTTCATCCAGAATTAATCCATCTTCCTCACACCTACAACACATTCCACCCACACTGCTAACGTTTTTTTCCAACGGCTAAAAATTTCTATTTCAAAAAGAAATGAATTTAGCTGTGAGCTGTATAGACTCTGGTTTAGCTACAAAGAGCAGTTACTTGAGTTGACTAAGTCAGACCTCATTCAACCAGCCATTTTATATTTTCAGAAAGCCTCCTCGGATGCCAACTTGAAATATTGTCCCTATAGAAATCCTTCTCCCCCTTTCTGCTGGTTTGGAGAACCAGCTCTGCCATTAGGAGGAATAAGGCCAACACCCTAGGTCAGTGATGCACTGCAAAAAAAAAAAAATTACTACTGTGGGCATGGCCAAACCATGCATTATGGGCTCTGGGCTATGGGTGTGGGTGTGGCCAACCAAGTGGGCATGGCCTGGGGGAATTTCCGCTACCGGTTCTGCAAAACCTTACAGAACCTGCTGCAGTGCATCACTGCTTGGAGCCCTCCCATATGGTTGCCCCAGCGCAGAGTTCGCTCTACCCGCTGCCCAGCAGTCCAATGGGAGCACTTCCTCCCTCCGCCAGCACAGAGTTTGCCACACACCTCTGCCCAACAGCCCAATGAGAGAGTTTCCTTCCTCCCCTGTTGCCGTGTTGGCACTTTGTGATAAATAAGTGGGTTTTGGGTTGCAGTTTGGGCCCTTGGTCTCTAAAAGGTTCGCCATCACTGCCCTAGGTAGCAGATGCCAGCGGCAATAGTAGTTTCTCTGCTCTACATCCTTGTGCCCCTGACTATTCCCTGCTGTTGGAAAACACAGCTGAGCAATGCCACATAGCAAGAATTCTCAGAGTCAAATCTTGTGCGCCTAAGGTCCTGATTTTCCCCTTTAAGGTTCCCTAGAAAGCCTATCGTATTATAATTGGCATTTGCCTGGCTTTAAGCTGCCAAAATCCCTTTCTCCTAAGGCTTTGTTGTTAAGAACAACTGCTTTAAGCTAAAAGAAAAAAATATGATAGATGTGAGTACTTTTCTCCAATCTACTGTCTTTGCCCCCTACTCATTCCTGTAAGATACCCCTCTAAGAAATCTGAAATTTAATTGGCCCTTGAGCTGAAACCAGTACTCCATCCTCGCCACATGGCCTGTCATGGACATTCTAAACTTGGAGGATACTATCCTCTTGTCAGTGTTAATGTAAGATTCAGATGTCAATCAAGGAAGTATCTCTATGCATAAATGTGACGAGTCTAAATTTTTTTCTGGCCTTGGGCAGTAGAATATATATTTCAGTATTCCAGCCGTGGGATTGGAGGAGGGCTGCTGATTCCTAAATTTTCCTCATGCAATGAACTTTCTTGGATTTCTTGAAAGGAGCCTCCACACAATCCAACAGAAATAAAAATACCCTCACCCAAAATAATTCTGAGAAGAAGAATTTCAAAATGGAAGTGTTTTTTGACTGATGGGGAAAACCCCCCAGAATAAAACAAATCTAAAACGGAATCAGTAGTTTCAGTTTAGAGCCAGCATTTTGCTGTTTACTCCCAATCAACACAGATATATTGGAATCAGTGTGAGCTGTAGCACTGCAGTGGCTTAATGGTTAAGACGCTGAGCTTGGAGACTGGAAGGTCGGGGTTCAATACCCGAGTGTTGCACAATGGATCTTGGGGACATGAAAGGAGCCTCATTCGGGCGTCCCCTGAGCAGAGTTTCTCCAGCAAAAATCCTTTCAACCCAGAGTAATTTCTGACACAAAATTTATTTAATGTAAGCTGTTCCACAAAAAAATCTTACAGAACAGCACAGACATTTTGTGATACTTCTAGGACAATAATAATAATGGAGAACAATCTGTCATTAGGTTTGGCTGAATGCTTTTGCCTGCCAGACTTTTATTTTCTTCCTCTTATTTTTTAAATCCTGTGGACATAGATGCTAAGCGGCTTTGACCATATAGATTTTTAAAAGGGAATTTTCAGTAAAAATAAAAATAAAAATCCACAAGTAATAAGTGTGAAGAAACATGTGTATGGTGAGATTGTTCCCATTTGAAATAAGAGCACAACAGCCATTAAGTATTAACTAGATAGGTACTAGTAATAGCCCTTGTCAACATTCTTAAAGGAAATCAATATACAACATAAATGTAAAATTAAAAAGATTCTTCCCTAGATAGAAATGTATAACTTGGGCTGAACACATAAATACCTCATAATAATGTGAAACTCTTTCATTTTCATTCCTCTTTGGACACCTAGACTTTGGACACCTTAAACTTCTTCTGGAAGGACAATTTGATGCCCTTTCAAACTTTAGTGAGGGTAGACAATGAGTCGGCCCCAGGTTTAGTCATGATTACAGTTTAAGTCAAAGGGACTAAAGCTAGTCATGATTAATTTAATTTCCCAGTATTTCAATTGCCTTGCTCTAAGTAGGACTAAAGCCCCATTTAGTTGTTTTCTGTCCATATAACTCATTGTGCTTCCATGGAGCAGCAACCAGCCTCTTCCATCTCCCTTTTTTTCTTTCTACCAGTGGAAAGTGGCAAATCTGGAAGGGAAACATGCCTGTTTATGTGTAACATCCATGCAAACAGGAAACATCTTGAAATGCTTGTCACTTTTAGTGTGTGAAGAGTGACAACAGAGAGGGGAGAACCTAGCTCAGTGGTGGTGAACCTACGGAACGTGTGCTAGAGGTGGCACTCGGAGCCCTCTCTGTGGGCACCCGTTCAGTCACCCCAGCACAGAGTTTGGCCCGCCCCTATGCCCAGCAGCCCAATGAGAGGGCTTCCTTCCTCCCCCCCAGCACAGAGTTCACCCCACCCTTCTGCCTAGCAGCCCAATTGGAGTGTTTCCTTCCTCCCCTGTTGCTGTGTTGGCACTTTGTGATAAATAAGTGTGTTTGGGGTTGCAGTTTGGGCACTCGGTTGCAGTTTGGGCCGAGCTGCTTCCTTCTGTGAATTGGGAATTGGTAAGGGATAATTTGGTTGGGCCCCAAAGTCTGTAGTCAAGTAATTATATTATTCTTGATCCTAGTATTTTTTGGCAGCTGGATCTTAACAAACATGACCCACTCAAAGTAAGAAGTCAAGGTGGATGGGCTTTCTTGAACCTTGTATGTGAGCAGACTGGCTTTCCAGAGAAACCTGCTAGTTGTTTTCACTTGGGTCATACTGAGTCACCAGCAGGTTTATGGTCACTAGGAGCAAAGTGCTTCCTTCTTACCTTTTCTTTGGCCATATTCCTCCTTGCTACAACTACCTCTTCCCTATAGCTTAAAAACCCAACATCTCTGGTACTTTCGCGGGTCAAGTGCCCTCAATAAAAGCATTCAGTTTGCTCAGCTCACTACCGCCCATGGGGTGGGGGTGGAGAATATCATTCAAAATACCACAAGCATCATTTCAAACATTACACTTCAAACAAGACAGTTGATTGTCTGTGCGCCATGGCTTGCCCAATTGCCCTGGTCCTGGTCTGGGGACAAGGGGAGCCTCAATAAAATTATAGGGCCTCAAACAACTGTGAGCTAAATGGTCCATAACAGCTCTTCCGGCAGCAAATATTACAGCAGGAAAGTGACTGCTGTGGTTCTCGAGGTGCTTGCTGAGCAGATGTATGGTCTGGCCATCTCACTGACAATGCCTTGGTCCCCAGTGATGCACTGCAAAAAAATTTACTACCTACTCTGTGGGCTGGCCAAATCTGTGGGTGGGGCCAAATTTGTGGGCGTGGTCAAACATCCTGCATTATGGGCTATGGAGATGGACATGGCCAATCAAGTGGGCATGGCCTGGGGGAATTTCCACTACCGCTTCTGCAGAACCTGACAGAAGCTGCTGCAGTGCATCACTGCCTCCGTCTGAAAAGAAGGGTACTTCCAAGAAAAAGCATGGTGGAAGGCAGTGGCAAGGCTACTGGTACTCATGTCCTTCCACCAGAAATAGTGAGATGTTTTGTATCACCCCTAGTTGTAGCACAGTTCTTCTTATATCTGTAAGGGTATATGTGTGAGGGGTAGGATGTGTTAAAAGGAGGCCAGGATTTATTTAGGAATTGAAAACATAACTGTGACCTAGGTATTTTAGGTTCTTGAGCAGGCTGGCCAGCATTCACATGTCATGTGCTGCCCTTTTGCAAATGCAGAGACAGTGGAAAGAAGAACGGAAAGGAAAGAAAGGAGAACATTTGTTCCTTCCACCATGTAACGACTAGACTTAGACTATTACGTGAACTATTTCATTGAGGTACAGGCACAAGGGGCACAAAAATTTCAGGAGTGACATTTTAGGGCATATAGAGAAGATGCTGTCTTCAAGTCTATCTGTTCATAGAAAAGGCTTCAAGATTTTAAAGTACTAGAAGGATGGTCTGGGAGATGGATTTGGGTAACACGAGCATTTTGTCACCAGGGGACAAACTAAAACTCTCAGGTGTGTATTCAGAAGGTTTTTTTTAAGACAAATTTTATCCTAAGTGCATTACATTTTGATACCAGTCATAAAGGCGGTGCAACTGTCGTCAGAAAGAACTGGTGCTTTCAAAAAGAAAGTGCAGTTGAATCATATGCAAGCACACCAACTGAAAATTGGAGCAGTGATCATACTCATTGTATTGCATTAATCTGCATGGAAGAAATAAAAGGAATTAAATAGAAATGATATGAATAAATACATTTATGTAAAAATAAATTGCAATTACAATGGGATAACTAGCATGCTATTTGTGGTCTATTTTAATTAAAGACACGGAGCAGATCAAAACTCATTGGTTTGGGATTTGAATTGGTTGTTCCAGGACGGCAGAGGGAGCCCTTGTATTTATGCAGAAAATGTTCAAGCTAGATTCCACCACCACCCCACCTAAGAGAATGAGAGGGTTTATAAAGGAACATAAATCCTTCCTACTGTGCCAGATAATTCTTTCACAAGTGCAGACAAATATCTGTTATGTGATTCTGTAGTCATATGTCACAGCTATTTTGAATCATATATATTTGGAACGGGATATCACTTGTGTCCACAGTTAATGCACATTATTTTCAGAATTTCCAAGTGATTTTTGGTGGCATATATTTTATTGGCTTTTAATTGCAAGGGCTCTTTCAATGGTTTGGCTTCCTGTTCTGCTAAGGGAGCCAGGAAGGGGGTGGGTGGTGGGTGGGGTACAGATTTCCTGTGAAACACATATTTTGCAGGCCAAAAGTCCAAGATTCAGTTTATGATATATCCAAATGGAACTGAGAGAGAGTCAACTGGACAAATGGTTGCTGCCTGTCAGTGCAGACTGTGCTGAGCTAGCTTGATTCATAATCTTTCTCATCTAAAAGGCAGCTTCCTATGTCTCCTACCTTCACAGCAGAAAATAGCCTAGGGATGCAAGTCCCCATCACTGTGTCAGCCTTTCTTTGTAAGGATGAATGAGGGTGGTGTCACAGTTTGTTGTGGATTAAACCCAATTTCTTGCCAATTTCTTCATATGACAGAGGGGAAGAAAATCAGATCCCAGTGACTTGAATGTGAGAAAAACAGAAATGGGCAGATTCTTCCCATCAAGGCTCGGGGCATCCAGTGCTTCCCTCTTAAAACTCTGGCTTTGAATATCTGTATGTGGCTTAGTGGTTAAGACACTGAGATTCATGACCAGAAGGCCGGCAGGTCAGTAGTTCGAGTGCGGCACAACAGAGTAAACGCCCATTGTCTGTCCCAGCTCCTGCCAACTTAGCAGTTCAAAAGCAAGACATTGCAAGTAGATAAATAGATACTGCTTTGGTGAGAAAGGTAACAGTATTCAGTTCACTCCGTGTCTAGTCATGCCTGCCACATGACCATGGAAATGTCTGCAGATGCCCTTTGGCTGTAAACAAGATGAGCACCATCCCCTAGAGTCAGACACAGCTGGCTTGGGAGCAAGGGATGCCTTTATATTTATTCAGCCTTGTTACTATTGAGTCAAGAGAGCAGACAGCACTTTCCGTGAACTACCATGCATCTGACTATTAGCATTTAATAAGGGGCTGCAGTGGCTCAGTGGTTAAGAAGCTTGCCTTGTTAGCTGGAAGGCTGGCAAGTCAGCAGTTCGAGACTCGGATACTGCATGACGGATTAAGTGCTCGTCTCTGTCTCCGCTCTTGGGGAATGAAAGGTGCCTCATTTGGGCATTCTCTGAACAGAGTTTCTTCTGCAAAAAATCCTTTCAACTCTGAATAATTTTTGACACAAAATTGTTGTTATTATTCGACCTATTGTGAGAGCCAGCATTTTCTCCCCTTTAAATAGAGTATATACTTGTTTAGTTTTGCTGGACACCTTGGGGACAAATCACTCTGTAGAGTTCTCTTCTCAAATATATGAGGGGGCTTCTAAGGATTGACATGGGCAATAGATCAGTGAAATGCAGAGCATTATAGTAGATTTTGAATGTGGAGATGGGCAAAGATTTTGCACACATTCCCAGAGTTCTCTCACACTTTGGCATATCACATGCAGGAATGAAGGGTCTCATAAGATGCATCGATATCTTTTCTCTCTGTCCCATAACACAAGAATGGTGCCTCTCACTTGAAGAAGCCCATGGTTGAAATCCAGTAGTAAGCTACAGCCAGAGTAGGCCCACCGAATCATGGGGATTTGGCGAGTCAACACCTATGTAGTTCAGTTCATTCAATAAGTTTACTTTATCTGCAGCTTACTACTGGGTTTCATTTTTTAAAAGGTGACTTGACGAGAATGTTGTAAGCAACACAATGCCTGCCTATCACTCTTAGCAGCTGACAATCAACTCTATGAGAAATGAACAAGTGTTTAGGAAGAACATTAATCTCACCACTTTGAATGTGTCCTATGTATAGAAGGCTACCCAGTAATGATCAAGAGCCGTTAGATTGCGGAATGAGGACTATAAAGTTACCTATCAGTACTTAGCATCTGGGCAGCTGACAGAGCAGGTACACAGCCCATGTGATCCTATTTACATTTAGATATGTTGTACAGTATTTCCATTTAAGTCATAGAAATTATTTGCTAATTTTCATTAATGCACATAAGGCAACATTATATATTTTTCTCCCACCATTTTTGGTGCTCTTCCCCTAGCAGTTTCTTTTAGGCCAAAAAGAAGGTTCCCTCTTCTGTAGACAATACCGAAACAGATACAAGTCTTTAGTGTATGGGACCAAAGACAACCGGACAACCGAAAGGTTGGTTTAACACAGGTTTATTGCATTGCATGAGGTTCCAGTGAAGCATGAGGTAATGGCGGTGATACATCTCAATATATACAGTAGCTCTCTACATTTGAATCTTGTAGCACGGTAGCTGATTGGTTGCTACCGGCGTGGCCTCGCCCAGGCACGCCTCCATTCCTGCTGCTGAATGCAGGTCTTTCTTCAGCTGCTGAATGCAGGTCTTTCTTCAGCTGCTGAATGCGGGGAAGGTTTTCCCGCGGCTGTCCGTGATTGAGCAATGTGAACCATGTGAGAGTGAACGCTCGCAGCTGCCCTCTATAGGCTGTCTGCTCGCGTTCCTTTACAGCTGATATCGTTTGTATCTGGATTGGTTACAATCTTGCCTTACAGTATAATGAACATGCATACATACATAACAAAGTCAGAGCTTTCAGGGCAGCTTTCCAACCAGGGCTGTAGCCAGAGGGGTGGTGGTGGAGTGGGGGGTGAAAACCTTCCTGAGCTAACAGCCTGCCTCCCCAACCCACCCGTGATGCCAATGTTATATATGTGAGTGTGACATTGTTGCCCCTCCTGCCCCCCAAATAATAATAATAATAATAATAATAATAATAATAATAATAATAATAATAATAATAATAATAATAATAATAATAATAATAATAATAATAATAATAATAATTCTAGAATCCTGGCTACAGTCCTGTTTCCAAACACCTTTTTTTAAAAAAAAATTGTAGGTTAAAACACTCACAAATAAAGCACAAATAATTCCAGGTTACAACAGCAATTCCTGGAAATGAGACACTGTTTTTGCTTACTGCATTTTTCCTGGCTCTGGAAACAATTTGTACAGGAGGCAGTGTGTGGTCTAATGTTTTTTTAGACCTCCTTCTAGGATTGTTGAAGGACAACGGTAGGCAGGCTACTTCCCGTATAACAATCTTTAACATTTATTTCAGTGTCATTGGTGTTGTTTGTGTGGAGCAAAATATCTTACCTGAAGTCTAATTGCATTTCATTTTGGGAGAAGGTGATGAATTTATTGTTCTTCCTCTAAACTTTTATCATCTTTTTATAGGTGAGAGTCATCAGGAGTGCACAAGTTGTGACATTAAACATTATAGGCATAGACAAAAAACAGACTTCTGCATTTCAATAATGACTGTACATTAGCAGTTAATGTGCTATTTATCATTTGGGCTATAGTGCTAAATCAACTAATAACAGTAACAATAAAATATTCCGGTGTATCTACATTATATAAGAGAAAATGTGGTTAAAAATAAAATATGGTTGAACATAAAATAAGCTGAAAGGTATTGGATTTGATTGCACCGAATGTGTATTTAATCTCTTTGCATCATTCACTTGTGTGTATTAATTCACAATATGTATGGATCTGTACATATCTATGCAATTGGACACAAATCTTAATATCCTTTTTAAAAATTGTATCTGTTTTCAAGATTAGCCTGTACAGTAAGTTTGCAGAGCCAGGAATCTAAGCTATTCAGAGATTCCTCACTTAAGACTATATCCTAAGGGAAATCGTGCAAGAACATAGCCAGTAGTAAACACTGGCAGTTAAACTATACAGACATTCTTCATTCTGTCTGCTCTGGAGTCTTTTCTCCATAAAATACTTAAATCAGACATTCCCAGTTGAGAGTCCTGATCCCAAGTCATGTTCCTTCCTCTGTCCATCACTGGCTACTAATATTTATTATATACTGCCACCAATCATAAGAACAGCCTTGCTGGAACAGGCCACATCCCATCCAGTTCAGCATTCTGTCACGCACAGTGGCTCACCATTTGCTTCAGGGTATTCCCAAGCAGATGCCAACATGCATCACTCTGCACTTACTAGTGTTGAAGTTCATTTGCCACTGTTTTGCTCACTCCCCCAGTGTCAAGAGATCCCTCTGGAGCGCCTCACAATCTCTCACAGTTTTCACTACCCTGTATAGTTTAGTGTCATCAGCAAATTTGGCTACCTTGCTATTTATTCCTACTTCTAGATCATTTATGAAGAGGTTGAAAAGCAGGGGTCCCAGTACTGAACCTTGGGGGACCCCACTCTTTACTTCCCTCCACTTGGAGAAGTGTCCATTTAGTGCTACCCTCTGTTTCCTGTCCCTTAGCCAGTTGCTGATCCAGGACAAGACCTGTCCCTTTATTCTATGACTGGTAAGTTTATTCAAGAGCCTTTGGTGCGAGACCTTGTCAAAAGCCTTCTGAAAGTCCAGATAAACAATGTCAACTGGATCCCCCTTATCCACATGCTTGTTGACACTCTCAAAAAATTCCAACAGATTAGTGAGGCATGATTTGCCCTTGCAAAAGCCATGTTGGCTCTCCTTTAGCAGTACCTTCTCTTCTATGTGCCTATTAATCCTATCTTTTAGGATGGTTTCCATCACTTTACCTGGGACACATGTCAAACTGACAGGTCGGTAATTTCCTGGATCACCCCTGGATCCTTTTTTGAAAATTGGTGTTACATTCGCTACCTTCCAGTCATCAGGCACAAAGCCTGATTTGAGGGAAAGATTATATATTTTGGCTAGGAGATCAGCAATTTCATCTTTAAATTCCCTGAGAACTCGTGGATGGATGCCATCTGGTCCTGGTGATTTGTTAGTGTTTAGCTTAACAAGACATGCAAGGACCTCCTCCCTGGCTATTTCTATCTGGCTTAATTCTTCGGTTTCCCTCCCTACGAAGATAGGCTCTGTTTTGGGCATGTGGCCTCTGTCTTCTTCAGTGAATACTGAAGCAAAGAATTCATTGAGTCTCTCTGCAATCTCTGTTTCCTCTTTAATAACCCCTTGCCTTCCATTGTCATCTAATGGTCCAATGGCCTTCCTAGTTGGGTTCTTACTTCTAATGTACTTAAAGAAGTCTTTGTTATTTCTCTGAGTATTTTTAGCTATACGCTCCTCAAAGTATTGCTTTGCTTTCCTGATTGTTGCCTTGCATTTGTTCTGCCAGAATTTATGTTTCTGCCTGCTGTCCTCATTCGGACAAGCCTTCCATCTTCTAAATGAGCTTTTCTTGCTTTTGATCACTTCCTGAACAGCTCCTGTAAGCCACATCGGAGTCCTCTCGGACCTGGCAGTGCCCTTTTCCCTTTTGGGTATGCATTCCAATTGGGCCTCTGTTATTGTTTTTGTAAACAGCCTCCATGCCTCTTGGAGTGTTTGGACTCTCTCAATTTTCCCTTTCAGCTTCTTTTTTACTAGTTTCCTCATTTTTGGGAAATTTCCTTTTTGAAAATTTAAGGTCTCTGTGTTAGATTTTATCAGTGACTTGTGGTCTATGATCAAGTTAAACATAATTGAGCTGTGGTCACTGTTCCCTATTGGATCAGTCACATTAACATCTTGCACCAGATCCTGCGTATTACTCAGGATCAAGTCAAGGATTCTTGTACCTCTAGTTGGGTCTTCAACCATCTGTCCCAGAGAACAATCATTTAGCATATCTAGGAACTTTATCTCTTTATCATGTGCTGAACAATAGTTTTCCCAGTCTATGTGAGGGTAATTGAAGTCCCCCATTATAACCAGGCCTCCCTTCTTGGATGCCTCCTTTACAACATTCTCCAACTGCCAGTCTCCCTCAAGAGTTTGGGTCGGAGGCCGATAGTATATGCCTACTGTTAGACCATCCTTGTGGCCTGGTACTCTTACCCACAGAATTTCTAATGGTGACTCCAAATCACTTAGATATTCCAATTCGTATGGTTTTATCACTTCTTTGACATACAAAGCTACACCACCTCCCGTTTGCCCCTTCCTATCCTTCCTGTACAGTTTGTAGCCTGGGATAACTGTATCCCATTGGTTATCATCCGTCCACCAGGTTTCAGTGATGCCAATAATATCAATATTCTTATCTATTGCTAAGTATTCCAGCTCCCCTATTTTGTTCCGGAGGCTTCTGGCATTTGTATACAAGCGTTTATATATGCTTTCCTGATACAGTCTTTTGAGTCCAGTTGCATTGTTAGACTACCTCTTGCATCTTTCTGCTAGAGTGCTGGTGACTAGCTCCTTGCTCTGCTCAGTAATTTTTGCATCCTCCTCACTACTCAAGTACACACTTTTCCGAACTGGATGCTGTCCAGCTCCTGTCGGCTTTCCCCCAGTTATCAGTTTAAAAGCTGCTCTGCAGCCTTTTTGATGTTGAGTGCCAGCAATCTAGTCCCATCATGGTTCAAGTGCAACCCATCCCTCCTGAACAGATTTGGCTTGTCCCAAAATGTTCTCCAGTTCCTGACAAATCTGAAGCCCTCCTCTCGACACCACCACTTCATCCATGCATTAAGGCTTTTGAGCTCTGCCTGCCTGGTAGGTCCTGCACGAGGAACAGGCAGCACTTCTGAAAATGCTACCTTGGAAGTCTGGGACTTCAATCTTCTTCCTAACAACCTGAATTTGGCTTCCAGGACAGACCGCTTGGCCTTCCCAACATCATTGGTACCAACGTGTACCATGTCCACTGGCTCCTTCCCAGTTCTCTCTAACAATCTATCTAGATTTCTCGTGATGTCTGCAACTTTTGCACCTGGCAGGCAAGTCACCATGCGGTTATCATGTGCATCACAAATCCATCTCTCTGTATTTCTAATTATTGAATCACCTAGTACAAGGACCCTCTCTCCTGCCTACAAAGGTAGACTCTCCTGCAATCTGTTCATCTACATGCACCTCATCAACCATATTAAGGGAGAGGACTTCAGTTTGTTCCTGTTGTTTATCTTCCTGGATCTCATCAAGTGTGATGAAGGAGAGATCCTCACATGGAACCAGTTGTTCCTCTGTGTGTTCCTCATCAGGTGTGATGAGGGAAAGAGCCTCAAATTGATTCTGTAATTTCAGACTCTCAGAGTGATTCCCTACTCTTCTCCTCCTTTGAGTCACATTCCTCCAAGCATCTCCCTCCTGAGTTAGTGAAGTGCCTTCTTCCTCTGAACTGTCTCTTCTTTGTCCAGGATAGTCTACTCCGCTCTGTCCAAGAACAGCTCAAGCTCCTTAATTTGTTGATGGTTAGATATGTGGGCATCTAGCTGCTAGACCTTCTCTTCTTGTAATGCAACCAGCTTGCACTTGCTGCAAGTGTAGTTCTCCATGTGCTTTGGCAAGAACACAAACATGGCACAAGTACTGCAGGTAATTACAGCTCTTCCTTCAGAATCCATTTTAACAAGTGCAGTATTCTGGGCCTCAAAAATGTACATGTTTACTACCTTTCTATCTAGTAAGAATATATTCTTCCTTTGTTCTTAGTTTGAAATCTCGGCGCGCGGGCCTCTAAAGCAGCTCTACTCCAACTACAAGCACGCCCAAAACCATTCACATTGCCAAGACTTCACTACCTATTGAGAAAATTGGAACTGCTCAGAGCTTGGAAGTACTGTAACTAATTGCAAATAATGTAATGAATTACATGAATTAATTCTCACATGCCCTAATATATCAACACTAGGACTAAACCATTGACTAAAGCATCTGAAAAGAGAACCAAAGCTTTTGAAATGTGGATCTACAGATGGCTGCTAAGGATATCGTGGGTTAAGAACATAAGAACAGCCTTGCTGGAACAGGCCACAGCCCATCCAGTCCAGCATTCTGTCTCACACAGTGGCTCACCATTTCCTTCAGGGCATTCCCAAGCAGATGCCTTCACCTGCTTAGGATTCCCTGGAAATGATATTGAGAGATATCCTGCCTATCTCTCCAACCCGGAGGTTGTCCTTAAGTATCCATAGGCCAGTAATCCTCTGGGTGAAAAAGTACTTTCTCTTATTTGTTTGAGAACTAGTACCCAAAAGTTTCATGGAGTGTCCCCTAGTTCTAGTGTTATGCGATAGGGAAAACAGTTTTTCCTTATCTACTTTGTCCACACCGTGCATGATTTTACAAACTTCAATCAGGTCACCTCTTAGACGTCGTCGTTCAAGAGTGAAGAGGCCCAACCGTTGCAGCCTCAGATGGTAAGGAAGGTGTTCCAGTCCCCTAATCATTCTGGTTGCCCTCCTCTGCACTTTTTCCAGCTCCATAATATCCTTCTGGAGGTATGGTGACCAGAACTGTACACAGTATTTCAGATGGGGCCTCACCATAGATCTATAAAGAGGCAAAATGACACTTGCTGACTTATTTTCTATACCCTTCCTAATGATCCCTAGCATTGAGTTTGCTTTTTTCACTGCTGAGGCACACTGGGTTGACACCTTCATTGAGTTGTCCACCAGGACACCAAGGTCCCTTTCCTGGTTTGTCGCAGAGAGTTCAGACCCCATCAGTTTATAAATGTAATTGGGGTTCTTTGCCCCAACATGCATCACCCTGCACTTACTAATGTTGAAGCTCATTTGCCACTGTTTTGCCCACTCCCCCAGTGTCAAGAGATCCCTCTGGAGCTCCTCACAATCTCTCACAGTTTTCACTACCCTGTATAATTTAGTGTCGTCAGCAAATTTGGCTACCTTGCTTTTTACTCCTACCTCTAGATCATTTATGAAGAGGTTGAAAAGCAGGGGTCCCAGTACTGAACCTTGGGGGACCCCACTCTTTACTTCCCTCCACTTGGAGAAGTGTCCATTTAGTGCTACCCTCTGTTTCCTGTCCCTTAGCCAGTTGCTGATCCAGGACAAGACCTGTCCCTTTATTCTATGACTGGTAAGTTTATTCAAGAGCCTTTGGTGCGAGACCTTGTCAAAAGCCTTCTGAAAGTCCAGATAAACAATGTCAACTGGATCCCCCTTATCCACATGCTTGTTGACACTCTCAAAGAATTCCAACAGATTAGTGAGGCATGATTTGCCCTTGCAAAAGCCATGTTGGCTCTCCTTTAGCAGCGCCTTCTCTTCTATGTGCCTATTAATTCTATCTTTTAGGATGGTTTCCATCACTTTACCTGGGACACATGTCAAACTGACAGGTCGGTAATTTCCTGGATCACCCCTGGATCCTTTTTTGAAAATTGGTGTTACATTCGCTACCTTCCAGTCATCAGGCACAAAGCCTGATTTGAGGGAAAGATTATATATTTTGGCTAGGAGATCAGCAATTTCATCTTTAAGTTCCCTGAGAACTCGTGGATGGATGCCATCTGGTCCTGGTGATTTGTTAGTGTTTAGCTTAACAAGACATGCAAGGACCTCCTCCCTGGCTATTTCTATCTGGCTTAATTCTTCGGTTTCCCTCCCTACGAAGATAGGCTCTGTTTTGGGCATGTGGCCTCTGTCTTCTTCAGTGAATACTGAAGCAAAGAATTCATTGAGTCTCTCTGCAATCTCTGTTTCCTCTTTAATAACCCCTTGCCTTCCATTGTCATCTAATGGTCCAATGGCCTTCCTAGTTGGGTTCTTACTTCTAATGTACTTAAAGAAGTCTTTGTTATTTCTCTGAGTATTTTTAGCTATACGCTCCTCAAAGTATTGCTTTGCTTTCCTGATTGTTGCCTTGCATTTGTTCTGCCAGAATTTATGTTTCTGCCTGCTGTCCTCATTCGGACAAGCCTTCCATCTTCTAAATGAGCTTTTCTTGCTTTTGATCACTTCCTGAACAGCTCCTGTAAGCCACATCGGAGTCCTCTCGGACCTGGCAGTGCCCTTTTCCCTTTTGGGTATGCATTCCAATTGGGCCTCTGTTATTGTTTTTGTAAACAGCCTCCATGCCTCTTGGAGTGTTTGGACTCTCTCAATTTTCCCTTTCAGCTTCTTTTTTACTAGTTTCCTCATTTTTGGGAAATTTCCTTTTTGAAAATTTAAGGTCTCTGTGTTAGATTTTATCAGTGACTTGTGGTCTATGATCAAGTTAAACATAATTGAGCTGTGGTCACTGTTCCCTATTGGATCAGTCACATTAACATCTTGCACCAGATCCTGCGTATTACTCAGGATCAAGTCAAGGATTCTTGTACCTCTAGTTGGGTCTTCAACCATCTGTCCCAGAGAACAATCATTTAGCATATCTAGGAACTTTATCTCTTTATCATGTGCTGAACAATAGTTTTCCCAGTCTATGTGAGGGTAATTGAAGTCCCCCATTATAACCAGGCCTCCCTTCTTGGATGCCTCCTTTACAACATTCTCCAACTGCCAGTCTCCCTCAAGAGTTTGGGTCGGAGGCCGATAGTATATGCCTACTGTTAGACCATCCTTGTGGCCTGGTACTCTTACCCACAGAATTTCTAATGGTGACTCCAAATCACTTAGATATTCCAATTCGTATGGTTTTATCACTTCTTTGACATACAAAGCTACACCACCTCCCGTTTGCCCCTTCCTATCCTTCCTGTACAGTTTGTAGCCTGGGATAACTGTATCCCATTGGTTATCATCCGTCCACCAGGTTTCAGTGATGCCAATAATATCAATATTCTTATCTATTGCTAAGTATTCCAGCTCCCCTATTTTGTTCCGGAGGCTTCTGGCATTTGTATACAAGCGTTTATATATGCTTTCCTGATACAGTCTTTTGAGTCCAGTTGCATTGTTAGACTACCTCTTGCATCTTTCTGCTAGAGTGCTGGTGACTAGCTCCTTGCTCTGCTCAGTAATTTTTGCATCCTCCTCACTACTCAAGTACACACTTTTCCGAACTGGATGCTGTCCAGCTCCTGTCGGCTTTCCCCCAGTTATCAGTTTAAAAGCTGCTCTGCAGCCTTTTTGATGTTGAGTGCCAGCAATCTAGTCCCATCATGGTTCAAGTGCAACCCATCCCTCCTGAACAGATTTGGCTTGTCCCAAAATGTTCTCCAGTTCCTGACAAATCTGAAGCCCTCCTCTCGACACCACCACTTCATCCATGCATTAAGGCTTTTGAGCTCTGCCTGCCTGGTAGGTCCTGCACGAGGAACAGGCAGCACTTCTGAAAATGCTACCTTGGAAGTCTGGGACTTCAATCTTCTTCCTAACAACCTGAATTTGGCTTCCAGGACAGACCGCTTGGCCTTCCCAACATCATTGGTACCAACGTGTACCATGTCCACTGGCTCCTTCCCAGTTCTCTCTAACAATCTATCTAGATTTCTCGTGATGTCTGCAACTTTTGCACCTGGCAGGCAAGTCACCATGCGGTTATCATGTGCATCACAAATCCATCTCTCTGTATTTCTAATTATTGAATCACCTAGTACAAGGACCCTCTCTCCTGCCTACAAAGGTAGACTCTCCTGCAATCTGTTCATCTACATGCACCTCATCAACCATATTAAGGGAGAGGACTTCAGTTTGTTCCTGTTGTTTATCTTCCTGGATCTCATCAAGTGTGATGAAGGAGAGATCCTCACATGGAACCAGTTGTTCCTCTGTGTGTTCCTCATCAGGTGTGATGAGGGAAAGAGCCTCAAATTGATTCTGTAATTTCAGACTCTCAGAGTGATTCCCTACTCTTCTCCTCCTTTGAGTCACATTCCTCCAAGCATCTCCCTCCTGAGTTAGTGAAGTGCCTTCTTCCTCTGAACTGTCTCTTCTTTGTCCAGGATAGTCTACTCCGCTCTGTCCAAGAACAGCTCAAGCTCCTTAATTTGTTGATGGTTAGATATGTGGGCATCTAGCTGCTAGACCTTCTCTTCTTGTAATGCAACCAGCTTGCACTTGCTGCAAGTGTAGTTCTCCATGTGCTTTGGCAAGAACACAAACATGGCACAAGTACTGCAGGTAATTACAGCTCTTCCTTCAGAATCCATTTTAACAAGTGCAGTATTCTGGGCCTCAAAAATGTACATGTTTACTACCTTTCTATCTAGTAAGAATATATTCTTCCTTTGTTCTTAGTTTGAAATCTCGGCGCGCGGGCCTCTAAAGCAGCTCTACTCCAACTACAAGCACGCCCAAAACCATTCACATTGCCAAGACTTCACTACCTATTGAGAAAATTGGAACTGCTCAGAGCTTGGAAGTACTGTAACTAATTGCAAATAATGTAATGAATTACATGAATTAATTCTCACATGCCCTAATATATCAACACTAGGACTAAACCATTGACTAAAGCATCTGAAAAGAGAACCAAAGCTTTTGAAATGTGGATCTACAGATGGCTGCTAAGGATATCGTGGGTTAAGAACATAAGAACAGCCTTGCTGGAACAGGCCACAGCCCATCCAGTCCAGCATTCTGTCTCACACAGTGGCTCACCATTTCCTTCAGGGCATTCCCAAGCAGATGCCTTCACCTGCTTAGGATTCCCTGGAAATGATATTGAGAGATATCCTGCCTATCTCTCCAACCCGGAGGTTGTCCTTAAGTATCCATAGGCCAGTAATCCTCTGGGTGAAAAAGTACTTTCTCTTATTTGTTTGAGAACTAGTACCCAAAAGTTTCATGGAGTGTCCCCTAGTTCTAGTGTTATGCGATAGGGAAAACAGTTTTTCCTTATCTACTTTGTCCACACCGTGCATGATTTTACAAACTTCAATCAGGTCACCTCTTAGACGTCGTCGTTCAAGAGTGAAGAGGCCCAACCGTTGCAGCCTCAGATGGTAAGGAAGGTGTTCCAGTCCCCTAATCATTCTGGTTGCCCTCCTCTGCACTTTTTCCAGCTCCATAATATCCTTCTGGAGGTATGGTGACCAGAACTGTACACAGTATTTCAGATGGGGCCTCACCATAGATCTATAAAGAGGCAAAATGACACTTGCTGACTTATTTTCTATACCCTTCCTAATGATCCCTAGCATTGAGTTTGCTTTTTTCACTGCTGAGGCACACTGGGTTGACACCTTCATTGAGTTGTCCACCAGGACACCAAGGTCCCTTTCCTGGTTTGTCGCAGAGAGTTCAGACCCCATCAGTTTATAAATGTAATTGGGGTTCTTTGCCCCAACATGCATCACCCTGCACTTACTAATGTTGAAGCTCATTTGCCACTGTTTTGCCCACTCCCCCAGTGTCAAGAGATCCCTCTGGAGCTCCTCACAATCTCTCACAGTTTTCACTACCCTGTATAATTTAGTGTCGTCAGCAAATTTGGCTACCTTGCTTTTTACTCCTACCTCTAGATCATTTATGAAGAGGTTGAAAAGCAGGGGTCCCAGTACTGAACCTTGGGGGACCCCACTCTTTACTTCCCTCCACTTGGAGAAGTGTCCATTTAGTGCTACCCTCTGTTTCCTGTCCCTTAGCCAGTTGCTGATCCAGGACAAGACCTGTCCCTTTATTCTATGACTGGTAAGTTTATTCAAGAGCCTTTGGTGCGAGACCTTGTCAAAAGCCTTCTGAAAGTCCAGATAAACAATGTCAACTGGATCCCCCTTATCCACATGCTTGTTGACACTCTCAAAGAATTCCAACAGATTAGTGAGGCATGATTTGCCCTTGCAAAAGCCATGTTGGCTCTCCTTTAGCAGCGCCTTCTCTTCTATGTGCCTATTAATTCTATCTTTTAGGATGGTTTCCATCACTTTACCTGGGACACATGTCAAACTGACAGGTCGGTAATTTCCTGGATCACCCCTGGATCCTTTTTTGAAAATTGGTGTTACATTCGCTACCTTCCAGTCATCAGGCACAAAGCCTGATTTGAGGGAAAGATTATATATTTTGGCTAGGAGATCAGCAATTTCATCTTTAAGTTCCCTGAGAACTCGTGGATGGATGCCATCTGGTCCTGGTGATTTGTTAGTGTTTAGCTTAACAAGACATGCAAGGACCTCCTCCCTGGCTATTTCTATCTGGCTTAATTCTTCGGTTTCCCTCCCTACGAAGATAGGCTCTGTTTTGGGCATGTGGCCTCTGTCTTCTTCAGTGAATACTGAAGCAAAGAATTCATTGAGTCTCTCTGCAATCTCTGTTTCCTCTTTAATAACCCCTTGCCTTCCATTGTCATCTAATGGTCCAATGGCCTTCCTAGTTGGGTTCTTACTTCTAATGTACTTAAAGAAGTCTTTGTTATTTCTCTGAGTATTTTTAGCTATACGCTCCTCAAAGTATTGCTTTGCTTTCCTGATTGTTGCCTTGCATTTGTTCTGCCAGAATTTATGTTTCTGCCTGCTGTCCTCATTCGGACAAGCCTTCCATCTTCTAAATGAGCTTTTCTTGCTCTTGATCACTTCCGGAACAGCTCCTGTAAGCCACATCGGAGTCCTCTTGGACCTGGCAGTGCCCTTTTTCCTTTTGGGTACGCATTCCAATTGAGCCTCTGTTATTGTTTTTGTAAACAGCCTCCATGCCTCTTGGAGTGTTTGGACTCTCTCAATTTTCCCTTTCAGCTTCTTTTTTACTAGTTTCCTCATCTTTGGGAAATTTCCTTTTTGAAAATTTAAGGTCTCTGTGTTAGATTTTATCAGTGACTTGCAGTCTATGATCAAGTTAAACATAATTGAGTTGTGGTCACTGTTCCCTATTGGATCAGTCACATTAACATCTTGCACCAGATCCTGAGTATTACTCAGGATCAAGTCAAGGATTCTTGTACCTCTAGTTGCGTCTTCAACCATCTTTTTCAGGGAACAATCATTTAGCATATCTAGGAACTTTATCTCTTTATCATGTGCTGAACAACAGTTCACCCAGTCTATGCCTCCTTTACAACATTCTCCAACTGCCAGTCTCCCTCAAGAGTTTGGGTCGGAGGCCGATAGTATATGCCTACTGTTAGACCATCCTTGTGGCCTGGTACTCTTACCCACAGAGCTTCTAATGGTGACTCCAAATCACCTAGATATTCCAATTCATACGATTTTATCACTTCTTTGACATACAAGGCCACACCACCTCCCATTTGCCCCTTCCTATCCTTCCCGTACAGTTTGTAGCCTGGGATAACTGTATCCCATTGGTTATCATCCGTCCACCAGGTTTCAGTGATACCAATAATATCAATATTGTTATCTATTGCTAAGTATTACAGCTCCCCTATTTTGTTCCGGAGGCTTCTGGCATTTGTATACAAGCATTTATATATGCTTTTCTGACACAGTCTTTTGTGTCCAGTTGCATTGTTAGACTGCCTCTTGCATCCTTCTGCTAGAGTGCTGGTGACTAGCTCCTCGCTCTGCTCAGTAATTTTTGCATCCTCCTCACTACTCAAGTACACACTTTCCCGAACCGGATGCTGCCCAGCTCCTGTCGGCTTTCCCCCAGTTATCAGTTTAAAAGCTGCTCTGCAGCCTTTTTGATGTTGAGTGCCAGCAATCTGGTCCCATCATGGTTCAAATGCAACCCATCCCTCCTGAACAGATTTGGCTTGTCCCAAAATATTCTCCAGTTCATGACAAATCTGAAACCCTCCTCTCGACACCACCACCTCATCCACGCATTGAGGCTTCTGAGCTCTGCCTGCCTGGTAGGTCCTGCGCGAGGGACAGGCAGCACTTCTGAAAATGCTACCTTGGAAGTCCGGGACTTCAATCTTCTTCCTAACAACCTGAATTTGGCTTCCAGGGCAGACCGCTTGGCCTTCCCAACATCATTGGTACCAACGTGTACCATGACAACTGGCTCGTTCCCAGTTCTCTCTAACAATCTATCTAGATTTCTTGTGATGTCTGCAACTTTTGCACCTGGCAGGCAAGACACCATACGGTTATCATGTGCATCACAAATCCATTTCTCTGTATTTCTAATTATTGAATCGCCTAGTACAAGGAGCCTCTCTCCTGCAATCTGTTCATCTACATGCACCTCATTAACCATATTAAGGGAGAGAACCTCAGTTTGTTCCTGTTGTTTATCTTCCTGGATCTCATCAAGTGTGATGAAGGAGAGATCATCAGGTGGAACCAGTTGTTCCTCTGTGTGTTCCTCATCAGGTGTGCTGAGGGTTGACTATGTGAAGAATGTAGAAGTGTTGTGCCTGATGGATAAAAAACAAGAACTGTTTAAGACCATTAAGCAAAGAAAGCTACAATACCTTGGGCATATCATGAGGAACGATATGAAATATAGAATACTCCAACTCCTTCTGCAAGGGAAGATCCCTGGAAAGAGAAGCCCTGGACATAGACAGATTTCATGGCTGAAGAACCTGAGAGACTAGTGTAGCATATCCATGGAAGAACTGTTCCGAGGAGTTAAGAACAGGAAGACGATCACCATGATGATAGCCAATATCCAGACAGATACAGCACCTGAAGAAGAAGAATGCCCTAATGGGATCCTGTATGACTCAAGAGATCTGGGTGCAAGATCCTGCTCAAGCACAGAAATCCACTGTGGGGTTGCAATGGTAAATCCACTCATTGAATGTCTCACTTTGAAGAACCTGTGAGGGTTGCCATAAATCGGAAGTAACTTGGTAGCACAATAAGCTTGGTAGGATATTTTACTCCTCCGGATTCTTGTTTTGTTGCAAGGAGCAAGATCTACAAGGAGGGGATTCCACAAAGCTGTCAGTTTCCTCTTCTTTTTTTTTCTTTTCTACTGGAGATTGGATGTTGTCAGAGCCACTTTGACTCTGGATGCAGCAAGTCTAAACAACAATATGTTGCAAGTTCTTCAACCAAATTGTTTCCTAGGGAATTGGTAACAGTCTATCCATGTACAGTAATACCTCGGATAACGAATGCATCAGACAATGCTAAAATCGGATAACATTGGGGAATTTGAGGAACACTTTTGCACCACACAACATTAAGACAACGTTCTGCGATGCAAAAGTTTTCCTCAAATTCCCTGACGTTGATCTCTGCCCCAAAGCCTGCAGACCAGCCCTGCCGGCTTTGGGGCAGAGATCTCCGGAGGCTGAGGGGGGAAGGAGGCCTATGTAGAGCCAAGCATTAAGCCACAGGTTTCCTTGGGGTGAGAGCGTGCGCGGCTGCTCCCCCCAAGGAAATGGGTGGTTTGAGTGTTGGGCCATTGCTTTAAAAGGAGGTAGCTGACTGGGTGAGCTGCCTCCTTCAAAAGCAAGCTGGGTTACATAGCCTCGAGTGCAGGGCTGGCTTCCCAAGCCAGTCCAGGCTTTGTAGCCTGCCTCCTATGAAAGGAAACTGGGGATCAGGGGGTCCGATCCCTGCCTTCCTTTTGCAGAAGGTAGGCGAAGGGGTCTCCCTGCCTTCTGCAAAAGGAAGGCAGGAATGGAGCGTCTGAGACAAGCTTTCCTTTCGCAGAAGGCAGGGATACCCCCTTGGCTGCCTTCTGCGAAAGGAAGGTGGGGATCGTAGCATTCGAGACAGCTCACCTTGGATTATGGCTTCCAGAATCCATCATTGTCCTTCTTAGTGCCCAATTGAATCTCCCATTTGCTAAGGCTCTAACTTTCAAACCAATCAGCCCAATCAGTGTAAAAGGTCTCCCTTGCTCGAAAACCAGTTGTGCTCAACTCTAGGGGGCAGTGCTCACTTCCATTTACAGCCAAAGAGCCAGCAGTGTTAATTCTGATGACCAGGTGCAAGCCATTTCCCCCTTTCTTCCTCCTTCGTTTACACAAGAAGACAGAAATAATAAAACTTCCAGTACCACTTCTATCCATTCTTTACCTAGAAAATCTTGGAAAAGATTGGCATGTTGGAATTTGATGTGGCATGAAATGACATCGACAATGATGATGGAGCCTCTTTTTGTGCCCAGATATGGGAATCTGACTTTCTGTTCCTGTTTTTTTTAATTATTATTATGGCCAACTGCAGCTTGAAAAATCCACACTTTCCATAATTCAGGTATAACTGTGATACAGTGCAGGAGGAGGATTCAATATCACACCTTATTCAGCCAATTTCAAAGTTCCCCAAATCCTCTACAAGTCATGCTGTCTTCCTTTCAGGTTGAAGTTAGTGCAATTTCCTTTACCTGGATACCAGCATCGTGGGAAGCAGAAATAAGTGGTTCATTTTAAAATTCATTTTTATTTTATCATTTGGCATAATCAGTCTCAATGATCTGGTTGTTTGGTCATTCACTTTAATCTGGGGAATTGTAGAACAGGCTTTCTACAGTACGGAGCTTGCTTTGAAGTGGAATATGTAGATGTGCACCTTTCTGATGTATAACAAGCGGCTCTGCTTTTTCTTTAAGAGGAACCCTGATAATAAGATATGCTTTGAATAGCAAAATATGCTTAACTACAATAATTTGTGGGTTGCCCACTTCACTGATTGGATAGCACCCTTCCAGAATGGTTCATCTGGCTAGAACACAGGCTGGAAACCAACCAAGCTAGGACAGGAACGGAAATTGGGTACGGGCCAATTATATAGGTAGCAAGAGTGACTCCAAATTGCCTTGGCTGGGGGCACTGAGAGCAGTAGGCATAATCTCATAATAGTGGAAACTTCCAGGAGAAACACAAGCCTGTAACAGCACACGTCAGCTAGACAGGATGAACCTTGAAGATGCCCATCAACAGGTGACACCTGAACACAAGTAGGCACGGCAACCTTCTGGTTACTGTTTACATCACTAGTGCATACAGAAATGTGCACTAATATATGTATTAGAACTCATTGTATATGTGTGTGTGCTCTTTGTTTGCTCTGAGTAATGTATTTCTTCTCTTTTTTGGTGATGTGCAAATGACCACCTTTATTTAAGAATGATTGTTTTTTCCTTTCACTCTAGTTTTCTCCAGTCTTGCATACACATATAATACAAAGATCTTTTTTGACATTCTCGGTTTCCCATATCAGTACGAGGGAGAGCTACAATGTTAGGTGTTTCATTTTTCCCAATGTATTCAAAGACAACCCAGCCCCCTTCACTCCCAGAACAGGCTATCCTTTCTGGAAATGGATCCTCCTTTCTGCCTGGGGGAAGGACAATATCTTATGGTCCTTCAGATGTCTTCTTCTGGACCATAGGACTGCAACCTTAATCAGATTTTTAATGGTATATATAGATGATTTTATTGTACTTTTAACAAATCACGTTCTCTGCCTAAATGTCTTTTTTTTTACCCATTTGTCTTACAAATATTTTGATTTTTAAAAGGGGGATTAAGTTCCCTGGAAATAGGATTCCCTTGGAATAAATGTAGAACCTGAGAGTGCTGCAGCCATTAGTAGTTTTGAGGTCGATAAAGAAAACATTTCCTCGCAGAATGTGGTGCACACATTACCATAATTTCCAGATATAATGGAAAGGATTTCAAGAAAGGTTTCCATCCACCTGCTTGCTGTGCTGGGAGCATTCAAATTGCGTCGTTATATGGTCATTTGCATAAAGGTGAAATCAATGCACTGTAAGAATTTGAAAAGACAGCACAATTATGATTGTGTAGGTGTGGCTGTCAGCATTTTCAGGATCATTCACTCTGAGATTTAACATCTGGAAGTGATGAGTACTCACAGCCTCTGGAGGCTTTACTGGGAAATAGAGACACTGTGGGACACAGACCTACTCCCCAAACCACTAGCCAAGGAACTGATCAAAGGCTTGCAAAGTTGGATCCTGAAACCTCTCACTATCATTCTATCCTAAGCTTGGACAGTGTTATTTCTGAAGAAGAATGTGGTTCACAAACCCTGTATGGTAGCCTTCCAGGGTTCATATAAATTTGTCATGCTTTGAATGGCTACCTGGAACAGTACAGAATACCTGTGAGCTTGCAGTATGAGTACAATGGTAGTAAATGGCAATGGGTCTAACAAATGTATGACAGCAATAAGTTTTATATCTTACAGAATTATTGGTGGCTCTCATGGTCCATTTTCAGGCCAAATTGAAAATGTTGGTTTTGACCTTCATAGGTTTCTTGGTTGAGGACTTGTGGATCTCTAGGCTTATTATCCCACACATGTAAGCTCAGGGATGCTATAATTCCCTCCCACAAAAACAGGACAGAAGAAAAGGTTGCCCTTGATCAAAAGCCAGTCATATCCAACTCTAGGGTTCAGTGCTCACCTCTGTTTCAAAGTGGAAGAGTCAGTGTTGTCTGCTTCTGCAGACGTTTCCATGGTCATGTGGCAGGCATGACTAGACACCTGAGTGCACGGAGTGCTGTTTACCTTTCCCCCCCCCAAAGTGGTCCCTATTTATCTACTTGCAGTTTTTTTGCTTTCAAACTGTTAGGTTTGCAGGAGCTGAGACACCCCCTCCCCAAAACCTCCACCCCCAGCATGCAAAGCTGGGCTGAAACAACTTGTTTTCCTCCTGATCAGATGGTGGGAAGCAGAAAACAAAGCACACACACTCCTTTCCCCTTTGGACGATTCAGATCAAATTGGGAGTGAGGGCGGGAAGGGCCAATGCGTTCACACGGCCGAGGGGAGATACTGAGATAAGGGGTGGGGGGACCCACTGGGATGCAAAAAGAAGGGAAAGGGAATTGCTTTTTGCCCTTGAAAAATCCCTTTTTGCAAAGAGGGAGCTGCGCTGGGGAAGAGGTTCGCTTCTGATTTCAGGTAAGGTGCCAACGGGAGCTCATTCCATCCTGCAGTATTCGTGTGACTGCGGTTGCCGCTACAGATGCCACCTGCTGGTGTTTCAATAGAAGCACCACTCTAAGGCAAGAAAAAGGCGCAATTTTTCCTTCAAACCAAGCTTGGTTTGAAAGCTGGAATTTTCAATGTTTTTTAGCAGACCGGGCGGGACAGTTACAAACCGGAAAATTCTCGGTTTTCCATGACGTATGGCAACCCAGTGTAAGCTACTTGGGTCTTGAAGTAGTAACTGAATTAGGACTCTCTTCAGATGTCTCAGCAGTCTAAAAGAAGGAGAGTGACCATGAGTGCTTCCCTCCCCACCAAAGAGGTCCACCTGGTTTTTATGGTATTCTCTTTTTGGTATCAGACATGGTTAAGACACTGAACTCACTGACTGGAAGATCAGAGTTCAATTCTCCAGTTTTATTTGTTGTTGTTCAGTCGCACAGTCGACTCCGACCCTTTGCAACCCCATGGACCATTTTGCTCCAGGCGCCTCTGTCCTCCACCATCCCCCTCAGCCCTCCCAGCTCTGTGCCCATTGTGTCTACAATACCATCTAGCCATCTCATCCTTGGCCTCCCCCTTCTTCTTTTGCCCTCCACCTTTCCCAACATCAATGCCTTCTCAAGTGAATCCTCCCTTCTCATTTGATGTCCAAAGTACTTTAGCTTCATCTTTACTATTTGACCTTCCAATGAGCAGTCAGGGTTAATTTCTTCTAAGATTGACCTATTTGTTCTCCTCGCTGTCCAGGGGACTCTCAAAACCCTCCTCCAACACCACATTTCAAAGGCATCTATTCTTCTGCGTTCAGCCTTCCTAATTGTCCAGCTCTCACATCCATACATTACTACTGGGAAAACCATTGCTTTGACTATTCTAATTTTTGTTTGCAATGTGACGTCTCTGCTTTTCACTATGTTCCCCAGGTTTCTCATCGCTTGTCTCCCAAGAATCAGTCGCCTTTTTATTTCATGGCTACAATCCCCATCTGCAGTGATCTTTGATCCTAAGAAAGTAAAATCTGTCACTGCTTCTACTTCTTCCCCGTCTATTTTCCAGGAACTGATTGGGCCTGTTGCCTTTATCTTGGTTTTCTTGATATTGAGTCTCAAGCCAGCTTTTGCACTCTCCTCCTTCAGCCCAATCAAGAGATTCTTTAGGTCTTCCTCACTTTCTGCCATTAGGGTGGTATCGTCTGCATATCTCAGATTATTGATGTTTCTCCCAGTGATTTTAATCCCATATTGTGATTCCTCCATCCCTGCACTGCGCATTATGTGCTCTGTGTATAGGTTGAATAAGCATGGTGACAAAATGCAGCCTTGTCTTACTCCTTTTCCTATTCCAAACCACTCTGTTATTCCATGTTCTGTCCTAACTGTTGCTTCTTGGTTCATGTACAGATTTCTCAGGAGGCATATGAGGTGCTCTGGTATTCCCATCTCTTTAATTACTTGCCACATCTTGTTGTGGTCCACACAGTCAAATGCCTTAGTGTAGTCAATAAAACAAAAGTAAACTTGTTTCTGGTATTCCTTTGTTTTCTCCATGATCCAACGTATGTTGGCGATGTGGTCTCTAGTTCCCCTGCCTCTTCTGAAACCAGCCTGCACCTCTGGTAATTCTCTCTCCACATGCTGCTGAAGTCTATCCTGTATTATCTTGAGCATCACCTTGCTGGCATGTGGGATGAGCCCGATTGTTCGATAATTTGAACATTCTTTGGCATTGCCCTTTTTTGGGATTGGGACGTATACTGATCTTTTCCAATCCTGTGGCCACTGTTTTGTTTTCCAAATCTGCTGACATATTGAATGCAGTAATTTGACACCATCATCTTTTAGCGCTTTGAAAAATTCAACTGGGATACCATCATCTCCACTAGCTTTGTTGTTTGCAGTGCTCTTTAGGGCCTTTATGACTTCGCTCTCCAGGATGTCTGGCTCAAGTTCAATTTCTTCAGCATTGTGATTATCAGGAGTGTTGAGGTCCTTTTTGTAAAGTTCCTCTGTGTACTCTTTCCATCTTTTCTTAATTTCTTCTGCATCAGCTAGCTCCTTTCCGTCTTTGTCCCTTATCATGGTCATTTTTGCTTTAAATGTTCCCTTGATTTCCCCGATTTTTTTTGAAAAGATCTCTGGTTCTGCCTCTTTTGTTGTTTTCCTTGATTCATAGACCTCACATTCCATGTCCCTATGCAGTATTGTTCCCTGCAACACTGTATTTCTCCTCCTCCTTTCATATCCCTCCCCCTTTTCAAATCTGCTGTGCTGAGTATCTCCTTGTTTTGCCTTTTGTTTTGGTCCATAGGGTTCTCTTGGCAAACTTTGTGGCGTGCCTTGCCGGTCTCTACGCCAGTCTTTTCCCATCACACATGTTATCACATTTTAAACAGTTTTAAAACAAAGTATTATCATGCACAATATCACAGTTTATCACATAGTATCAAAGTAAAAGTTGAACTAATTAATGAAAGGGAAAGAAAGAAAGAAAAAGTCCACTATATCAGGTCTCTATGTAAGTCAGTTTCTTGTACAGTCACTATGTCAGTTGCCATAAGCCATCTATGTTTAGTCAACTATATTATTTCAGTTTGATTACTTATCCTTTGCATGCACACAGCAGCTCTTGCCTCCCTTCGGCCGCATGGAGTTGGTCAAAGGCGCCGGCTCAGGCCTCGCTGTGATGGTGGTTGTGGATGGTATCTCCTGGGGGTGGTCGGGGGTCTCCGGAGGTGTCCTTCTCTCTGGCCCCAGGTCTTTGGATGGGGAGGGAGGGGCAGGATCCTTTACTCACCTCCCCTGTGGGCCTCTCTGCATGGAATGAGCAGTAGAGCTGGGCCTTCCTGAAGCCTTTTCTTCCTCTCCAGGCCCAGGTCTTTGGATGGGGAGGGAGGGGCAGGATCCTTTACTCACCTCCCCTGTGGGCCTCTCTGCATGGAATGAGCAGTAGAGCTGGGCCCTCCGGATTCCTTTTCTTCCTCTCCAGGCCCAGGTCTTTGGATGGGGAGGGAGGGGCAGGATCCTTTACTCACCTCCCCCGTGGGCCTCTCTGCATGGAATGAGCAGTAGAGCTGGCCCTTGCTGATTCCTTTTCTTCCTCTCTAGGCCCAGGTCTTTGGATGGGGAGGGAGGGGCATGATCCTTTACTCACCTCCCCTGTGGGCCTCTCTGCATGGAATGAGCAGTAGAGCTGGGCCTTCCTGAAGCCTTTTCTTCCTCTCCAGGCCAAGGTCTTTGGATGGGGAGGGAGGGGCAGGATCCTTTACTCACCTCCCCTGTGGGCCTCTCTGCATGGAATCAATTCTCCAGTACTGCATGACAAAGTGAGCTCCCATATCTGTCCCAGCTCCTGCCAACCTAGCAGTTCCAAAGCAAGAAATTGCAAGTACAAAAATGGAGACCACTTCGGTGGGAAGGTAAACAGCGTTCCGTGCACTCCGGTGTTGAGACATGCCTGCCACATGTTCACAGAAATGTCTGCAGATGCAGATAGCACTTGCTCTTTGGCTATAAACTGAGATGAGCACTGAACCCTAGCATCAGATACTGCTGGCTTTCAATCTTTAGCTTTATCTTTACCTTTACCTAAAGATTTTCCAAGACCTTAAAACAATGTGTTGCTATATATTCTATGTAGTATATTGTATCATATCTTTTTGGCTGGAGCGTCATTTCATGGTATGAGACAGGAAGCTAAAGAGGTGAAGTTTCTGTCCAACACTTCTGAAGCTCTATCGGCATCTCACAAGGGCCAGGATTCCAAGACCAGCAGAATTGCTTTTCCATTACTCTGGCTGAAATCAGAGGGGAAAAATACAGCTGTTAGGTAACTGAAGCTTCCAATTATGGAACTGTTCAAGGGAACAAAGGTGCTTCCAGATGATCCTATTTTGGAGCATACTATTGATTAGAGCCCTTCTGGTGACAGATCTACGTTAAAGGACCTCTTTGCTGGGGTAAACTGAGCTTCTGGGCTGGATTAGCCTGTTTTCAACAGGTTTATATGCCCTTGTCTAATCTTATCTTTGAAATAACTTGGATATTTTTATAGCTGTTTCATTTGCTGCTTTATTAATGTTTGTTTATTGAGAATTGTTATCTTTAATTTGTTTTACTTGCTCAGAGAACAATTTTTATCAGGTGGCTAGTAAATGTAATAAACGTCAATCAGAGGTATAACTAGCAATTTTGACACAAAAGGCTTCACTTGAGATTGGCACATTAGATTGGTATAAGTGGGAAGAGGATGGAGAAATGGGGAGAAACACTGAAGGCTGAGCATGTGATAATCATATTGGTTTTCTTCTAAGGTCACCTGTCTCGTGTTTATCTCTGCCTGGGAAGGAGTAGCTGCTGGGGTGCTCTAAACTGTTAGTGTGAGTGGGTTTGTGCCTTTCCAGGAGCAAACATGAAACAGTTAGGTTGACAACCTTCCTACAGCGAATTTAGCTCCACAAGTCAAACGCCTAGGGACTCTTCCTTCGTTATAGCTCTGATACGGATGGATGGAGTTTTATGAAGTGTTAAGGAGGACACAAGAGAAGGTTGGTAGACTATGCTTGAAGGTGGGTTGAATGTGATCAGGCCTGGATTGTACATATGCTATATAGTTTCCCCCCATGTTTTATAATGTGGGATACCAATGATTCCCCCATCATGTTATATTTTCTCTTGGGCCAAGCAGTTAATTCTTTCGGAGGAATCTTATCATAGGTGCAAAGACAGATTTCATACAAAACACACAGGACAACACTGGAGTATGTACAGTGGTACCTTGAATTACAAATGGTTCAAGTTACAAAATTTTCACAATATGAATGAAAATCAATTGAAAATAATGGCTCAAGTTACAAATTTTTCCGGAACAGATTAATTGGTTTTCAATGTATTCCTATGGGAAACCATGTTTCAAGTTATGAATTTTGGTTTTCAGTGCATTTCTATGGGAAATTCAAGTTACACATTTTTCATAACATGAAAAATGCCTTGGAACGCATTAAATTTTAACTCAAGGTTCCACTGTAGTTTTAGGATAGCATTATAGGCACAACTTTCATGAAACAGCATTTTAGATTTCACCTTTTTAAATATGCTTCTATAGACAATTTTTATGCAGCTTCACACATCCCATAGAAATACACTATTTCATGAAATGTTTAATCCTTAACTGTGTATTTGATGAGTTTCCTACAGTGAACACTTAATATGATTTTAGTTTTGTGTCAACACAAGGCACGTTGGCTTGTTTTCATAAGATATAAAATCTTACCATCCTCCCATATCAGATCCTCCTGCAAGATAATTGTCCACCATGTGAGTTATAGCTGAAATCCTAAAATCAACGTTGAGGGCAAATAATGAAAGGAAATGTCAAATATTTCACAATAGTGCTTTCATATAATAGGAATGTTCATAAAGGACCCAAACTTATAGAATTATTAGGAAACTGCCTGACTTCAGTGGACTTTTCTGTTGGCCTCCAGATGAGAACTGAGATAGGCTAGCCCAATTGCACATCTTGGCTTTGACCCTAAAAAAGAAAAGCACTAAATTATATCTAGTGAGGTTTCCCATTTGCTTTCTTTCTGCTTTTCTGTGTTAAATCACTGGCCATTTGTTAAGCAAGTACCTTAGATTAATAGGCAGCTTTGCAGCTAGAGGAAGAAGGCACATAGTGTCAAGGAAAGAAATAACGTAGAGAAGTCTCACCTGTTTTCATAAGCAAAGCCAGTGAGTGAACTCTGAATCCTGGCTGTCAGTTCCATAAAAGGCGCATAGTTTACCACATTGTGACTTGCCATTCAACATGGCAATATCCGAAGTCAAGGCAAACAGCACGCTCAGGGATTTATGGGGCTGAACACACTGCTCCTTCCTCATGTACCTTCCTCTGTTCAAGCTAAACACCTGGACGTGGCTTCTGTCTTGGATGAAAGAAAGCAGGCACAACTTGCAATAGGGTTGGAATATGAATCTTCTTCAGCCTTTTTGGCAAGCTTTAATCTTAACTGATATGCATACCATCATTTTTCTAATTTAATATTGTCCAAACCTCTGGTTTCATCCAGTGCCCCCTCTCTTTATCTTGTGCACATTCTTTGTGTTGTGTTCTAATAGTTTTACCTTCCACAATGTATCTGAACCAATGTAACCTTGCCTATAGCAACAATGTAACCTTCAGCTGCATCATATGAACCCTGTAAGAGGACGCGAGCTAATGACCACCAGCTGGCAGCAGCGAGCGTCCAAGCTCCCTTGGTCCAAACTCATCAAAGGCAACAGCGCGGGAAGTTTTCCCGCCATCACCTACACCTGGACAAGAAGGGCGTGACCCGCAATGACGTCACACAGACAGTAGCCAATGGGCTACCATGGAACCACGTTCAAATGTATTGCTACTGTATATAAAGAGCTATCGATCCGCCATTACCTCATGTTCCCTCTGTCCACGATGCAATAAACCTGAGTTAACCCAGCCCGAGGCTGTGTCCTGTGTCTTGGTTTGCATACACCAAATTGGCGACGAGGATGGGATGATGGATCCCCACGGAACAGCCAGGGCACAGAGCGGGTTCAACATCACCAAACCGCAAGACTGGGAGCTGCTTGAGATGGACTTCCAGGCGGCACTGGTGGAACTCAAAGTCAAAGGAGACGACGAGGAGAGGAAGAGGGCCATCCTCACCAGAATGCTCGGGATGGAAACCAAGCGGACGCTGGTGGGCATCATCGCTCCGAAGAAGGTGAGCGAATTTAAGGCGGACGACATCATGAAGCTGCTGCGAGAGCGCTTCCGTCCCTCGAGGGCAATGTTTCCCGCTCGGAGCGCGTTTTGGAGGCGAGTCCAAGCGCCGGACGAGTCGGTTGAGGCATTCGTGGCCGCCATGAGGATAGCCGCCGCCCCCTGCAAATGGGACAACATCCTGGAGATGGCCCTCAGGGACGGCGTGCTGTGTGGCCTGAAAGACAAGGAGGTGCAGCGCAGCTTGATGAACAAGGAGCCGCCACCCACGCTGGCAGAGGTCGTAGAGGCCGCGGAAGCCGCAGAGTCCACGAATGCTGGAGTGGACGAGATGCACCAGTGGCGTGAGTGGCGTCCTAGAGCCGGCAAGGCGGAAAATTCGGTGCACGGGAAGTCCGGACAGGCGGTGCACGCAACTCGACGGGCCTCAAAGTCGTCTACGGAAGGCAGCGACGGCGAGGAGGTCCAGAAGGTCCGAAAGGGTGGTCGACGCTGCGATGGTTGCGGAGCGGCCCATGAGCGCGCGAGATGCCCATTCAGGAAGGCCGAGTGTTACACCTGCGGCCGTCGGGGGCACATCGCCAAGGCATGCAGAAAACGGAAGGAGGGCCGGAGGCAGTCACAAGACCGTTCGGCCAGACCGGACCGTCCAGCGAGGCCCAAAGATGGCGCCCAGACCACGAGGAAGCAGGATGGCGTGGGCCGCGTCTCGGACGACAGCGAGGACGACGCCCCAGTGTTCAGCGTGTCCGCGGGACAGTCCCATTACTTCGTTGAGGTACTAGTACAAGGGGCCCCTATTAGGATGGAAATTGACTCGGGGTCCTCCTATTCTATAATTCCCCAGAAAGAGTTCTTGAAAATCGACCCCCACGTGCGGCCCAAACTTAAAACGTTGAGGGCCACGCTACGAGACGTACAGGGAAACAGCATTCCGGTGTTGGGGGTCGGGAAATTTCGGGTCAATTTTAAGAGACATTCTGCGGAACTGCCCCTAGTTGTCCTTAAGGGGGGAAGTTGTAGCCTCCTAGGGACGCAGTGGTTTCAGCCCTTAGGTTTGTTCATAGGGGGAGTGCATACAGTGGGGGTGGACCCAATACAAGCGGTTTGCGATGCGCATCCCGCCGTTTTTAAGAAAGGACTCGGAAAGTTCAAGGGACCCCCTGTAGCCTTCGACCTAGACCCGGAGGTCCGCCCGATAAGACTCAAACCGCGCAGGGTGCCGTTCGCACTCAAGGACAAGATAGAGGCGGAACTGGACAAACTGGTGGGCCAGGGGATTCTTATTCCTGTTGATTCCGCGGAGTGGGAAACTCCAATTGTAACGGCTCTAAAGGCTAACGGGGAGGTGCGCATTTGCGCTGATTATAAGTGTACAATTAACAAGGCGATCCGCCCTAATGCATACCCGGTGCCGGTGATCAGCCACCTTTTGGCCAGGCTGAATGGGGGAAAGTGTTTCGCTAAACTCGATTTGGCACAAGCCTATCAGCAACTTCCTGTGACCCCCGCCACGGCCGCGGCACAAACGATAGTTACACATAAAGGGGCGTTCCAGGTGTCGCGTTTACAGTTCGGCGTGAACTCGGCACCCGGCCTTTTTCAGTCGCTTGTGGAACGCCTCCTGAAGGGACTGGAGGGGGTGTTGCCTTATTTTGATGACGTGTTGATAACAGGGGGGAGTGAGGCTGAACTGGCAAAGAGATTGGACAAAGTACTAACCGTGTTCGAGAAAGCGGGGCTGAGACTGAGGAAGGACAAATGTGTTTTTTTCGAAACTGAGGTCGAGTTTTTAGGGTTCCGGATCACACCCGAGGGGATTAAGCCGTCTAAATCCAAAGTAGCAGCCATAAAGAAGGCCCCTCGCCCCACATCCAAAACCGAGCTTCAGTCTTTCCTGGGGCTCCTCAATTTTTACCATACATTCCTCCCGCGGAAGGCGTCCGTGGCCGAACCGCTCCATCGGTTACTTAAAAAGGAGGAGACATGGATGTGGGGTGACGAGCACGAGAGGGCGTTCAAAGAACTAAAGCAACTCTTAACATCTGAGGCAATCCTGACGCATTTCGACCCCAAACGGCCGGTGGTCTTAGTCTGTGATGCATCCCCGGTGGGGGTGGGGGCGGTGCTTTGCCACGTGTTGGATGACGGAAGGGAGGCCCCGGTAGCGTTTTATTCAAGGTCCCTGTCCCAAGCGGAGCGAAATTACGCACAAACCGACAGGGAGGCATTAGCAATAGTAGCGGGAACCAAAAAATTTCACGATTTTTTGTATGGCCGCCCGTTCAAAATCGTGACTGATCACAAGCCACTGTTAGGGATTTTCACGGCAAGCAAGCCCACGCCGCAGATCCTGTCCCCGAGAATGCTGCGATGGGCTATTTTTCTCAACGCATACCAACATGAGTTGGAGTACCGGCCCGGAAAGGAGATCAGCCATGCTGATGCACTTTCGAGATCTCCTTTGCCCTTGTCGGACGACCAAAAGGCGAGAGTAGAAAGAGACCGCCAGGTGTTGCTAATTGAGGTCTTAGACGCACCCCCAATAGTACCAGCCGACATTGCTAGGGCGACAGGCAAGGACAGAACGCTAGAGAAAGTTAGTTCATGGGTACAGAAGGGGTGGCCGGCATCGTCCCCAAGCACAGAATTCGACCCATTTTTTCGGAAAAAGCTAGAGTTGTCCCTAGAGAGGGGGTGCCTTTTGTGGGGCCAACGGGTGGTGGTCCCTACGTCCCTGCGGCCGAGGGTGCTCGAACTGCTGCACGTCAGCCACCCGGGCATAGTTCGTTCAAAGGCGCTGGCCCGGAGTTACTTCTGGTGGCCACAGCTGGACGCGGACATTGAGCACATGGTCGGCACTTGTGAGGCATGCCAGGGATCCCGACCAGAGGCGGCCCGTCTCCCGCATAGGGAGTGGGACACAGCAAGGGGGCCATGGTCCAGAGTGCACGTAGATTTCGCTGGCCCTTTCCGAGGAACCATGTTTCTCCTGGTGGTGGATGCGTTCTCCAAGTGGCTGGAGGTTATCCCAGTAAAGAGCACGTCCTCCGCCACGACAATTAGCCAGCTAAGGAGAGTCTTTTCCACGTTCGGTTTACCCGATACTTTAGTCAGCGATAACGCTAGTTGTTTCACCTCCGCGGAGTTCGGAGCATTCATGGAGGCAAACGCCATTCGGCATGTCACATCCGCGCCGTTTCACCCGGCCACGAATGGCCAAGTGGAACGGCTGGTGCGTACAACAAAGGATGCGCTACGGCGCATGGGCCCGGGGGACCTGAATCACCAAGTATGCCAATTCCTCTTAGCGTATAGGGTGACCCCCTTAGCGTCAGGCTTCTCGCCGGCAGAGCTCTTGATGCGGCGAAAACTGACCACGATCCTGTCCAGGCTAGACCCGACGAGAGTCGAGGATAAGGGGAAAAACATAGGGTTGGCAGTCTCGAAAGGTTTCGCCGCCGGCGACCCTGTTCACTGCAGGAACTATTCCAGCGCGGGGCCGGCCTTGGTACCAGGGACGGTTGTAGAACAAACGGGGCCAGTGTCGTACCGAGTCGAGACTAACACCGGCCTCCTCTGGAGGAGGCACGCAGACCAACTGAGGCACCGAGTGAGTAGGCCAGGCAGTGGGGCTCAGCAACAGGATTCAGCGTTAGGGTTCTCCCCCACCCGCTTAACCCAAGGGGGAGACAGCAGCGGACAACAGTCCCAAGCAAGGGGGGAAGGCAGAAGCAGCGGCCCCGACTCATACCCTTTTGATACACCAGTCCTATCAGAGGCCGGGGAAGGGGGAGAGGAGTTCGCGACCGCTGCCCCCGAATGTAATTTTGATTTTGATTTTGCGAGCCGGGGGGGTTTTCAGGAGTGTTCCCCCACCCATCCAAGCGAGAAGAGGGGTTTTTCGTTAGCCCCCAGTGCCCCCGGTTCCTCCCTAAGAAAGAGCACACCTTCCAACAACGCCGCAGAGCCGCGGCAAGTCACTAACGAGTCTCCCTCTCCAATTACAGGACAGGAAACCAGGGGACAAAGAGAAGGTAGCAAACCCGGGGAAAGGCAGCCCGCATCGAGACCCCAGCGTGTTCGAAATAAGCCATCTTGGCTGAGAGACTTTGTCTCCTAGGGGGGGGAGTGTGTTTAAGTGTGGGCTCGAGACTTTGTCTCGTCCTAGGGGGGAGGGGTGTTGTGTTCTAATAGTTTTACCTTCCACAATGTATCTGAACCAATGTAACCTTGCCTATAGCAACAATGTAACCTTCAGCTGCATCATATGAACCCTGTAAGAGGACGCGAGCTAATGACCACCAGCTGGCAGCAGCGAGCGTCCAAGCTCCCTTGGTCCAAACTCATCAAAGGCAACAGCGCGGGAAGTTTTCCCGCCATCACCTACACCTGGACAAGAAGGGCGTGACCCGCAATGACGTCACGCAGACAGTAGCCAATGGGCTACCATGGAACCACGTTCAAATGTATTGCTACTGTATATAAAGAGCTATCGATCCGCCATTACCTCATGTTCCCTCTGTCCACGATGCAATAAACCTGAGTTAACCCAGCCCGAGGCTGTGTCCTGTGTCTTGGTTTGCATACACCAAACTTTGGCTTGTCGTTAAGATCCACAAAGTTAGCAGGAACTAGACAGAGACACTTTAGTATGGTGCTTCTACCTTCTAGCCTCCAAAAGTGTATACAGCTAGCTCCATCGGATGTAGTTTTCGAAAACTTATTCATTTTATTTTGTCTTCTGGAGTGTTTTTTATTTTATTTGCTGACTTTGTCTATCATTGTAGTTTTGAATTATTATTATTTGGCTTCTATGATGTTATTCTTGAATTTGTTCTAAACTGATCTGTGATTTTAATGCACCCATATTGATACAGAATTGTCATTTTTGGTTGTAAACTGCCCTTGGAAGGCTGCAGTCTTGAAATTTGGCTAAGATACACATTAACAAACCACAAAGAAAATAAAATCTCCTTTCATGTTCTCTAACATCTGAGAGCTTGTTCTCTATGGTTAGTTTGTGTGCTTCTGGTAGTTTGTACCCCAAACATGTAATTCATCCATTCTGATTTTCAGAGATGCAAATTATGTACGTAAAATGCAGGCCCATGTTTCCTTAAGCAGAGACCCAACAGTCTAGTCCCTTGTGATGTTTACAAAACTTGTGAAGAGGAGTTTATTTAGCAATACTTTTAAATCAGGGAGTATGAAATGCGCTTGTCTTTTTTAAAACATTTGCATATGTTGCAATTTTATTCGTAAAATGTGCAAAGAAAGAATTTGAGATCAGCATATGATAGAATGCACGCATCATTATTTCCAGGCAACATTAATTCAAGTTCCTACTACTTACATCACAAATATAAATTCTGAGTTAGTATGCTCTCATGTGACAAACAAGACAACTAAGGAAAATGCTTTGAAAGGTTTGGGCACTTATTGGCCATTTTGATAGATGAGACTGACACTTTATGAACATACTTTTGATGATAGAGGCAAGTCCCCTTAAATTCAATGGGCCACATTTCCAGGAAAATGAGTATAAGTTTGTAGTCTCAATAAAAACACATAGAACCATCTCGAGCAGGTACAGGGAGTGCAATTTACACTCATGGACAGTGGTGGGCATCTGCAGGTTCACACCAGTTCGCCAGAACCGGTAGCAGAAATTCTGGCTGGCCCCGCCCATCCAAATTTTGAAATAAAGTAGTCCTAATTCGGGCGCAACACAGGGCTTTCCCCCTGGCCAGGCCCACCATACCACGCCCACAGAGTAGGTAGTAATTTTTTTTGGAGCCCAACACTGCTCATGGACACAAACTGTGTTCACTGTTTGAGCTGGCATTTTTTTCTACCTGTAAATAAATAGAAATCCTTCTCTATAAGCTGGAATGTAAAGTCCCAAACATCCCCCTGAACTGGCGGTTGGGCGGCATTCATTTTGTCATACGCATTAATTCAGTCGGCACATTACAATGTTAAACTAAATGACATTATTACAAAGCTGTGCTAAGAAGTGTTGACAGGTCCATATGGTAATTTTACAATGTATAATGAACACAGGCTCCTTTCTTGCAGAAATTTATAGTTCAAATCTATACCCAGGATATCTAGTTTTATTTCCAGAAACTTAAATTGACTTATTACTATGTAGTGAATGTATAAATTAGTTCCAGTAGTTAAACTGAAACAGTTCCCTACAGACTCAATTAGATTCATTAATCTACTGTATAGACCTGTAAACGGTCCATTGTTCTTTCTCCCCTCCCCAAAATGTCAAAAACTATTTCCCTAAGTGTAAAATATTTTTCTACCAAAATTATTCTAAATGGGAAGAATTATTAAACATTTTAAAACTCCAGATACTCACATTATTAATTGCATCCCTCCTTCTTCTCTTTCTTGCAAGAAAAACACAAGCTAGTTCTTACCTATAATTTAGTTGGATGCTTGCCTTGTTTCAACGCTCCCTTAAACTCAAGGTGTATCAACCCTTTGAAAAGGATACTTTTCCGTATGCATTGTAATGAATAAATCAGCTGCAAAAGACTCTCACACATGGTTTTTGCAACCTGCAACTTATATTGTTCTAAACCTTGATGTTCAATTTCACAGGAAGGCAAAGATATTAGCCTATTACAGGGCTGGAGAGCTTGGAGAAAGTTAGTACATTTTGATGATTTGTTCACGGTCAAAAAAGGCAACAAAACAAGATCGCAACTATTTTATCAAACCCAAGAGCCAATGAGCCGCTCTGGAAGCCAGATAGGAAATAAATCCTGCTTTTATCAGCCTGCACAGGGAAATCTGTTAATGTGGCTCATCAGTTTAGGCTGATGGGAACTGTAGTCCAATATCAGCCAGGCCATGTATTTTCTAGTTTTGCTCAGCAATACATTTTTTTTTTTTGGGGGGGGGGGGTGTTGGAGGAAGGGGTGGTGCTTGAAGAGATGCTCTGTTGGCCTGTTCCAGCAGCAGCAATCAAGAGTTTTCTGTTATCTTGCAGGTGAACATACACAACCGGGTTCAGGCTCTTTTGAACTGTAGCAACCAACAGTGATGATGTATTGATATAATGGGTTACAGTCTATGAAAACCTATGGCAAATAAATTTTGCTAATTTGTAAGGTACCTCAAAACTCTTTGTTTTTTATTGATTTTTTATTGAATTTTAAAGTATAACATACAGAATGAAAAGAAAAAACAAACAAACATTACATTGTACTATATGACATAAAACACAAACCTAAAAAAGAAAAAATGGATATAAAGAGCAATTCCCATATTAATAAACTATACTATATATTTCTTAGTAATGAATTTATAATATTAATATATATTAGAAATATTCAATTGAACACATGTTTACTCTGCTATATCTAGTAATCTAACAATATAAAATTTTCCCAGTATTTCAAAAACAACATAATAACAAAAAACAAAATCATAAACACCAGTGATATTTACAAGGCCCTGGAGACTGTGCTTGCCTTAGGAGTTGTATTACTGCTTCCAAAAACTCAGTTTGTAGGAATCGGGGCCACTGGGGTGGCCTTAAGGTCCCGGAGGAGACTGATCAAGTGACGACACGAGGCAAATGGAGCGAGATCAGATCAGTGCTTTATTGGAAAAAGGCAACATCATTTATAGGGAAAAAAGCACAACGGTGGCGAAACCGTCATCGGACAGGAAAATTACCTAACTCACGTATCCGGGTTAATGGGGAACCTCTCAAAGAGAAGTTGATTAACTTGGACAAACACGGGGCAAGGAAGACCATTGTTTAGGGCTTAGGCAAGGGTAAATATGGCCGATATTTACACCGGGGATTACCTTGGCCAGGGGATGAGTGATTACTCTAATGGGTAACTGAGGTCTGCGAGATGCTTGCTCGGCAGAATCGTCGGTCAGGCTACAAGCGGCCGAATTAATCCCTATCATTAATTCACCCCCCTTACACCCTGACAAGGGCCAGAGGCCAGGAGTTTGATCACTGGTTTAACCTCTGCCAGAGGCCACCGATGCCCAACCGGGCACGGGGAATCTTCATCTCCCCTTACTTTTTTATATTAAGAGCCTGACTGGCTACTCTGCGCAGAAGCGGCATCAGCTGTTGATCGGGAATGACGTCACGGGGTTTCTTCTCGGGGCGGCACTTCGAGATCAGTGAGGGAATACATTGCGCAAAGCAGCATAGCGCTATGCCTAGTATAGTCACCCCCACTACCACCTTGAGTACCGTCTGAAGCCACCCCCAGGGGATCCATGACCACATCCAGCTCCACAATGAACTCCACCAAGCCCCCCATGCGGAACCCTCAGTGATGCCCTGGACTATGGTGTGGAGATCAGTGAGCTGACTCTGTACTTTGTGGGAGTTGTCAGTAAGGTTGAAACAGCACATACCATGAAGGGATTCGCAACCCAGGTAGTGCAACAATAAGAGGTAGTCGATAGCCGCTCGATTATCGAGAATGGCATGGCGAAGTTCCGCCTGCTCCTGATTGAGGAGCGCTATCGCTGTGGAGGTATGGTTGATGGCTTTTGCCAAGGCGCAAGCCAAGCGACCAATTCTCCGTGTGTTGCCGAGGGCTAAGCCTGGCACGCCAACTATACTGACTGATAGTGAGACGTATTCGGCTGGGCTTAGAACTCTAAAGCTGCTGTCACATGAGCTGTCTAACTGGGTGGTGCGAGTGTGCCTGATGAGTGCAGGAACATTTGGAACATTTGGAACATTTGAAACATTTGTGCTTGGGGTAACCATATCCCTAGTGGGGAGCAACAGGGTCAACTGGCTAAGGCAACATGTGGAATCTGATACATTTGCAGGAATATAGTTAAAGGTATACTGATTACATGTGAAGAACCACCCTGAGGGTAGGGTGACATGGGCAGGTAACGAGCCAATTGTCTCTGGGTTTGCACAAGTCCAATTGCTGCTGCCGATATCGAGGCAGCTGCGCTGGGTTCGGCCGCCTGTGGCGCAGCCGACTATTCGCGCACAGGTAGAGTTCGGGCTGGCCGCCACTCGCGGGGTGTGAAGAGTGGCTGCATCAGCCGGCAAGGTCATGGTGAGCCGCAATCCCCCCCCAGCGAGCGTAGGCTGCGAAGCTCGGAGGGAGGTGCGGTCCGAAAATCTTCTTTAACAGCCAGTCACCATCCCTGGCGTGTGCGTCGAGAGTGTGGCCCACTGGGATGAGACAGGTGCTGAGGATTGAGGCAGAACCAATGTCCTGCTTCAGACAAAAATCGGACTGGTTGACGGGACCCGCCAACCTTGCCCACAAGTTGTAGTGCATCCGTGCTGAAAGGTCTTCACCGGGCGGCAGGCCGTTGGCCTGAAGTGAAGCGGCCTGAGCACCTCCCCCCAGAAGCAGGGCGAGGGCCAGGATGATGGTGAAGATCACGGAGTTGGCATTAATCTGGGCAAAGACTGCTGCAACGAAGTTCTCCGGTGTTGGCTCCTTCTCCTCGCGTTGGAGGGCGTCTTGGGCCTCTCTGCAAAGGGTCTTGACCATCCCCCAGGTAATCCTCTGCGCTTGGGTCCGCAGCCGCCGCTTCTCCTGGTGGGTCTCCTCGGTCAGAGTGAGGTCCTCCATCTCCGGGATCGGACTCGGGTCGGTCTGGGTCCATGCCATGAGGTTCCAAATGAGGCTTGACGCACCGAGCCGGAATCCAAACGACACCTGTAGGAGACATAATTGCAGCATACCCTCTCCCCCAGGTTATGAGCGGCACAGGGCCCCTCCAAGATGGGTCCGGTGGCACTCGGTACCGGACCATAGGTCGCGGGAGAGCTTCCGAACGGCGGAAGTGCTTCTCCTGCGGCGTACAGTCCGAAAAATCATTGAGGTGATTGTATGTGAACAATACCTTATTCAGACAAAACTGTGCTTGTCCCTGTGAATTGGGGAGGGCTGGTGGCTCCCCCCTTTCTGTTTGTTTGTCAATATAGGACTTTAGCGTCCGATTGACCCGTTCTACAATCGCCTGCCCTTGTGGATTGTAGGGAATGCCAAATGTATGCTTGATGTCCCAGGTGGCCATGAAGGCGGCCAACTGCCTAGAGCAGTAGGACGGGGCGTTGTCCGTTTTCACGTGCCGCGGCTTGCCCATTGCCGCAATGCAGGACAGGAGATGCTGCTCCACGTGGGAGGCAGTCTCCCCCTTCTGCGCCGTCGCCCAAACGAACTGGGAAAAAGTGTCTATGCAGACGTGCATGTACTGCCATCTGCCAAACTGCGGCACATGCGTGACGTCCATTTGCCACACCTGATTGGCCTCTGTCCCCCGTGGGTTGACCCCCCACGAGGGCCCCCCCGGCGCCCCTGCACAATGCTGGCAAGAGCGTACTATACCCTGGGCTTGAGAAAGTGGCAAATTGAACTATCTGGCGAGTGCCTTGGCGTTTTGGTGAAAAAAGGCATGGCTTTGAATTGGAGTAGTGAAAACTCCCAAAACTGAACGTTGCTGAATTTCCTTTGCCGCCGATTCCGCTCTGCTATTGCCCGCGGAAATCGGACCCGGTAGGTCTTGATGACGTCGGATGTGGGCAATATAGAGCGGCTCCGTGCGGTTTCGCAAATGAAATTGAGCCGTGAGGAACAGGCTAAGCAGATTCTTGTCTATCGCGGGGGTGATGTATGCTCCCGGTAGACTGTGAAGCAAATTCCTAACATACAGACTGTCGGTTATGATATTTAAACGTTCCTTGGCGAAGGTGCGCAAAGCAAGGTTCACGGCTGCCAACTCCGCCCGCTGCGCGGACTTCTGTGGGAGAGTTAACAGCGTGTGCCAAGCTTCGCCCTCCTGCCAGGTCAGGACACCATAGGTGCGTCCACCATCAGAAAAAACTGTTCTGGCCCCCTGAAGTGGGACCAGTGAGAGCAATTCGAACAAGCTGACCGTTCCTGTTTGAAGCGAGACAAGTCTGGGGTCTTTAGGCAAGTGGTATGCCAAGCTTCCCATGAATCCTTCCAAGGCTATTGGAAGCGAGTCACCTAGCTGCATCAACTGCTGAACTTGTTCCTTGGTGAACGGGACCACGATTTTGGCTAAATCGTGCCCAGAAATGTCCCTAGCTCTCAGCCTGCCGCGGTAGATCACCGCGGAGACCAGTTCTTGGGGCGGAACAATGTTCCGAGATGAGGTGTTAGGCGAGTACACCCACTCCACAATTTTCGCTCCCTTCTCTGAGTCTACTCCTAGCGCCCCAGTGAACATGGATCCCGATCGCACGATGTACAGATTCAGGATTGGGGCATATGGCCCCTGGGCGATCCTATCTACCCATCTTTGGCTGAGAGCTTGGTTAACTTTCTTGAGCGCCAAGCGCGCGTCTCGAGAAATTTTTATCCGGTCTGCCGGCTGCTTACCTAGCGTTAGCAGCGAGAAGAGCGGTTTCAGAAGATCTGTATCCAATCGAAAATACGGTCTGGCCCAATTAATATTCCCTAAAACCTGCTGCAATTCTACCAAGGTGACTGAGTCCTGTAGATTGATCTGAGGCAAAACTGGTGCTGCGAAAGAGCGGAGAAGCCGATGGCCCAAGTATGAGAAGGGCTCGGTTCTCTGCACTTTCTCCGGGGCAATGAGTAACCCTTTGTCCCCCAGGCTGGCCTGGAGGTCTGAAAACACTTCGCTGCCAAGTTTTGGCAACGCTACCAAAATATCATCCATAAAGTGACAAACTAAGGCTTGTGGGTAGAGATTTCGAAACTTTGCCAGTGCGTCGTGAACGTAAATTTGGCACAAAGTGGGCGAATTGAGCATGCCCTGTGGCAAAAATTTCCACGCGTAACGCTGCGTAGGCTCACTGTGGTTCACGACCGGCACCGTAAAGGCAAACCTCTCCCGGTCCCTGGGGTCTAAGGGGATAGTATAAAAGCAATCCTTGAGATCTACGACTAGGATCTCCCACCCCTCGGGAATCATGTTCAGATTCGGGATGCCGCATTGAAGCGGACCCATTGGCTGTATGCATTTATTGATCTCTCTGAGATCGTGGAGGAGTCGCCACTTCCCCGACTTCTTCTTAATAACAAAAATTGGCGAATTCCAAGCACTCGTGGACTGTTCTATGTGTCCTGCGTCTAGCTGTTCCTTAACTAGCTGCTTGAGAGCAACCAATTTCTCCCCCACCACTGGCCATTGTTCTACCCAGACCGGAGTATCGGTGAGCCATTTAAGTGGCAACGCCATTACCCGAAGGTAAGGGTAGCACCGTACTGCTGCAGAATGTCTCGCCCCCAAAGGTTGATGTGCACGTCAAGAATGTGCGGCCGAATTACCGCCGTGCCCTCAGCCCTTGAGATTGTGACTTCTACCCACTCTCGGCTCCTAAACGCTTCCTGAACACCGCCTACCCCCCACACATCGGAGACTGGCTCAGTGGCCCACTCCCTTGGCCACTGGCTTCTGCTTATCACGGTGACATCTGCTCCGGTATCTAACAGGCCTGAGAATGATCGATTATTCAGAAATACCTCAATAACCGGGCGCTGTTTCCACTCTATGTTGGTCTCCACTGTCGCTAAGACCTGGTATCCTTGCGCTGCCTCACGGGCGCTCGAGCGGTCCTCTGACCGGGACTCGAAGCTGTCGCTGAGCCCTCCCTGGCTCTCTGCTGGCGAGCGACAAGGAACCATGATCAGTTGCGCTAAGGTGTCTCCTTTAGGGATGGTTTGGGGCAGGTGTGTCCAAAGCTGAACTTGGAGAACGCCTGAAAAATTTGAGTCAACGACTCCTGGAATTATAAAAATTCCGCGTGCACCAGCTACACTACGGGGCAAAACTAAACCTATAAAGCCTCTGGGCAGGGGTCCCATGTACTGGGAATCGACCAGATAGACTGTGCCTGGCAGGTCGCATGTAACGTCCGCCTGGCAAGTCAACTCTAGTCCCGTGCTGCCCTTGGGGCTGGCCGGCGCCCTCGCAATGTCTGGGATGGGGTTGGACTCTACTCTGGCTCTGGGGAGTTCTGGGTGAAGGACGCCTCTGTTTGGACTGGGGCCAGAGACATGCCCGTGCTCTGGTTTCCCGAATTCTGGCAATACCTGGCCCAATGATAGCCTTTCTTGCACTTCGGACAGAGGGTGTTCGGAGCCTTGGGACGGCCGGACTTTTGTCCGCCTCCCTTGGATCGGCACTCCCTAACGAAGTGACCGATCTTGCCACAATTGTGGCATGCTCCTTTGCTCTTACCATTAGGTCTTCTCCCTCCTTGCACCGCTGCCACTAGCAGACCCATCTCATAGGATTCTGTGCCAACGTCGGCGCAAGCTTTAATCATGTCCGATAGGGTCAAGTCAGGACGGTTGCCTAGGGACTGCAAGATTCTACGGCAGTCCAAGTTGGCATTGTCCTTGGCTAACTTAATCATGAGCTCTTCCTGGGCTTGCTCATTATCAATCTGCCTGCTAATGGCTTCTTCCAGGTGATTGATGAAGTCCATGTAGGGCTCCTGGGCTCCCTGCTTGATGGAGGTGTAATTCTTAGCCGCTTTGCCAGTGGCTGGGATCTTAAAGTAAGCCCTAAAGGCTGCCTCGGCTGACATCTCGAGAGTGGCGAGGGGCAGGTTGATCTGAGCATTGATTGACTCGAAATTACCAGAGCCATACAGCTGCTCAGGAAGCACCGCGCCTCCCATCCTGGCTGCCCGAGTTTGAGCCTCTAGGCGGAACTCACTGTCCCAGATCATGTACTGGCTAGGGGTCAGCATCATCCTCATGACGGCTTTCCAATCATGGGGAATCCACATGGTGGTTTCGCACACTTGCTGAAGCGTGCCCCTAGTAAAACGACTTTGGAGCCCTGTTTCTGCAATTGCCTTCCGCATAGCCATGAGCAGCTTATACGGGACTGGGGAATGAACAATCTGCTGTGCGCCCGTGAGCGCGTCCATTTCCATGCGGATTGGACATATCTGTCTGAGCTCAACTAGCTCTTCTGCTGGCAATTCCCCCTTCCTAATCTCCTCTTCAATTGTGCACTGAAGGGGACTCTTGGTAACTCGGGAAGCCGAAGCTGTCAGAGGAGCGCCGGCGCTTCTCATGCCCTGCATTCCCTCGGTGACGTCTGCAGCTGTCACCGCGGGAAGGCTCCCTGCGCTACTCTGCTGGTACTTGAATGTCGGATAGAGTGCGGTGGGCGCAGTCGGCTCGACTGGCTGGACTGATGACTTATCTAACGGGGGTTCTTCCGCTTCTATCCAGACTGGTTCGATCTCAGCTAAGAGTTTCCTACACTTCCTCCATGTGCAAACTATCCCTCCTGGGGCCTTCGGGGGTTGCTGAATGCAGTCTCCTATCTGATCCCAGAGCTGTAGGGTTAACGTACCTACTTCTGGGTAAAGCAAGCAGTGTTCCCTAAGGTACGCCAAAAGTCTCGCTAGTTCCCTGCTGTGAAAGCGTAACTTAAAGACCCTGGCCAGGATTCTAAACTCTTCCTCACGAGTTTTTTGGCTAGCGGACGGACTCTGTCCCTGAGAACAAGTCCCCATATTACCTGCGAGTAGTCCTCTGAAGTTTCCTCCTCGGGACGGGTTGACGCGTCTGGGGGCAAGGTAACTGGTTTTGGCGACGATCGTCTGGGTGGAGCTCGGAGCGTGGCCTCCTGCCACGGGCCCTCGGCGGCCTCTGCGCTGTCAGGGGCTCACAGCTGCCCTGAGCGGAACGCGTTTTTCCCTTTGGCGCAAGTCTCCCCAAAAGCCGGGAGCAAGGTGCAGGAATGCCTCTCTTGGAATGCCTCGCCGCTGGCCATCCTTCTGACCGACTGGCTGCCGGCCAGAGCGCCGCGCTGTCCTCCGGGCTGACGGGTCGCGGTTCAAGCGTAGAACCGGACCGCGTGGATCGCTACTCGCGAGTAGACCTCTCCTGGGTTGCTTTACTCATGAGTAAATCACGTCGGGGTCACCAGATGTAGGAATCGGGGCCACTGGGGTGGCCTTAAGGTCCCGGAGGAGACTGATCAAGTGACGACACGAGGCAAATGGAGCGAGATCAGATCAGTGCTTTATTGGAAAAAGGCAACATCATTTATAGGGAAAAAAGTGCAATGGTGCCGAAACCGTCATCGGACAGGAAAATTACCTAACTCACGTATCCGGGTTAATGGGGAACCTCTCAAAGGGAAGTTGATTAACTTGGACAAACACGGGGCAAGGAAGACCATTGTTTAGGGCTTAGGCAAGGGTAAATATGGCCGATATTTACACCGGGGATTACCTTGGCCAGGGGATGAGTGATTACTCTAATGGGTAACTGAGATCTGCGAGATGCTTGCTCGGCAGAATCGTCGGTCAGGCTACAAGCGGCCGAATTAATCCCTATCATTAATTCACCCCCCTTACGCCCTGACAAGGGCCAGAGGCCAGGAGTTTGCTCACTGGTTTAACCTCTGCCAGAGGCCACCGATGCCCAACCGGGCACGGGGAATCTTCATCAGTTGATCTGGCACAGGACTGCCACCTTTACCTTTATACAGTGTATAAATCCACAAATGGTTTCCATATTTCCCAAATTTTATTTTTCTTAATTATACCCAGGTCAACTTATCATTCAATGCAATATTCCATATTTCTTTATACCATTCCTCCACTTTCAATATTTAGTTATTTTTCCAATTTCTTGCAATACATTGTCTTGCAATTGTCAATAAAATAGATAATAATTATTTTTTTATTTGTATCTATGTCTATATCCTCTACATCTGTCAATAAGGCAGCACCCAGTTCCAGCTTAAGGTCACAACCCATTATTTCTGATACCTCCTTCTCAATCTTTATCCAAAAGTCCCATGTCACGTTACAACTCCACCACATGTGTTCGTAATTCCCCCATGAATTATTACATCTCCAACAATATTTTGTTTTTGTATTATCCATTTGATGTAACAGAACTGGAGTCAGGTACCACCTCCACAACATTTTATAATTATGTTCTTTAACCCTAACAGTCAAGGTTCTCATAATCCTTTTTTTCCATTAACTTTTCCATTTTGCTTCTGTAATTTTATACTTAAATCTTGCTCCCAAATTGTTCTCAATGTACTGAATATTGTGGATTTCCTTCCTGATTTAGTATTTATATACTGTATCTTACTTACAAGCCCTTTAATTCCTATTAAAACTTTTCTTATTTTATAAATTAATTCTTCAAAATCTGTCATTTTTCTTTCTAAACTGGTTGCATCGATATATTTACTATTTCATTTATTCACTAGCACTTTTTGAAACCAGTTCAGATTCATTTGATTATATATTTCCAATCTTTTTTCATCATCATTACATACCCATAACCAATCTTTCAGCAGGAACACACAATTTTTCAGGAGTATTTCTTTTATTCTCATATCTATCTTAATTGGAAAAGACTTAATATCTTCCAATTCCATAATTTCTTCTTCAAACTTTTCCAAATGTCCATCATTGCTTTTGTTGTTTTATACTTTACCCTTACTTTTGTTATATCTTTATCTAAAAAAATTGCATTTAATTTTCTTCATATATCTTTCAAATCTACTTCCTCCCAAATTGCCTCTTCTTTCATTAAAATTAAATATTTACCACATATTTAAATTGAAAAGCCCTATAATAATTCTTAACATTTGGCAGTCCCAATCCACCTGCTTTCTGTTAAAAACACCACAAATTCTTTGATATTCTTGGCCTTTTTTCTCCATTGCAATAATTATTTAACATACTTTGAAAAACTACCATTTCCTTTTCTTTCTGTTGGATTGGTAGGACATCAAACAAAAAGTTTATTTTTAGTAACAATTACATTTTACACATTGAAATCCTGCCAAACCAAGACAAGATCAACTTTTTATATTGTTGCATCTTATCTTTAATTTCCAATTTTTGCTTTTCAAAATTCAATTTTTAAAAATCCTCCATTTTTTCTGATCTTCATCTGTTCCTCTTTTGCTATATTACAGAATACTGCTTTGGATTTTCCCCAATTTATTTTTAAGCCCGTCACTTCCTCAAACTCATTGAGATGTGTTTGCATCCTTCAAAAAAAAATTCATCGGATTTTTCAATATCACTAATGTATCATCTGCATACAGATTAATTTTTATGCCCTTAATTCCCTCAATATCCTTATCTTCCCTTACAACGCTCGCTAACAGTTCAATGGCCATAATAAACAAAATTGAGGATAACGGACAGCCTTGCTGGGTTCCAGCTTTAAGTTCTATATCATCTGTGAAACCATCATTTACTCTTACTCTAGCCTTTCCTTGTTGATATAGCTGTTCAATTATCTTTTTAAGCTTTACTCCAAAACCATAATTCTCAATCATCTCTTTAATTGTAACCCATTGAAGTGAATCGAATGCTTTAGAAATATCTAAAGATAACAATCCTATTTTCTCTTTATTTTGTGCAGCTATATCCACCAGATCTTCAACTCTTCTTGTCAGATCTGCCATATATCTTCCTTTTAAAAAAAACCACTTGATCTTTACCTATATAACTGGTCATGAAACTATTCAACCTATTTGCCAAAATTTTAGCATCTTGATTTATTAATGAAATATGTCTAAAGGCTTCCACCTTTTCTAAATTCTTCCCAGGTTTTGGAATCAATGCTATTACTGACCTATACCATGAAGTCAGTATTGCTCCACCTTCTAATATATAATTAAACAACTTTTGAAGCTTTAGAATTATTATTTCCTTAAATTCTTTATAAAATTCAGCAGGTGTTTTGCTTATTTTTAGTTTCCCTATAATTTCCTTAATTTCTTTTTCAGTTATTAATTCCTCTATCCTGTTCTTGTGTTCTTTACTTATTTTCAATCCCTTCTGTCTTTCCAAATATTCTTTTAATTTTTCTAGTTTTATCTCTTTTTTGGAGTATAATTTTTGATAAAAATATTTCACTATTTCACTATCTTTCACTCACTATTTCTATTTTATCTTTAAGCTTATTACACCTTACCCCTTGCTCATTTATCAAATCACCTATTTCTCTTTTATCTCTTTTCTCCTTAGCCGCTCTTGCAAGTAATTTTGAATTTTTATTACTATATTCAAAATATTCCCTCTTTAAATATATCAAATCCCTTTTGACCTTTTCTATGTCCTTTCCAATTACTTCCTTCTTTAATCTTTGTATCCTATCTAGAACCTTCTCATCTTGAGTCCTAGCATGTTCCCCTTGGAGCTGCCTAATTTCATTTTCAATTTTCTCCTGTTTACTTTTAAATTGTTTGTTCTTTATACTAGCAATTCTTATAATTCCCCTCTAAATACCGACTTCGTTGTATCCCATACCACATTATAGTTCACCTCACTAGTATCATTCAAATTCCAACATTCTTCCCAATTCTTGACAATTCGTTCTTTCATTTTTGAATCTTTAAATAACTTGGCATCATATCTCCAATTATTCCTTTTCCTCCCCCCCTTCTAGTTGTAATTCCAACAAAATCTTAGCATGATCCAATTCTTTAAAAATGCCTACTTCTATTTCCTCTATATTTTTATCATATTATCTGTAACTAATATATAACACAGGCCAACAGTTGTTTTGGTGCCAGTTTTTTTTTGAGCTGATTTCATATGAATTTGATCTGCTGAATTCAAATATGGCATTAGTTTTTGCCTAGGAGCTCAAATTTCTAAGATATAACATTTTAGTGAAATATACATTACACTATCTTAAGTTAAATCTATGGAACAAATAAAAAACTAAACATGGAATTTTTATTATTATAGTATACAAATATTATTATATACAAAGATAGAGGAAAAAGTCATTGATGAAACCAACTAGTCACTGAACACTTTGCAAGCTTCTTTTCCGTGACATTCTTGAATGTATTTTGGAACAGTCCCTTTTTAAACTCCAGCAGTAATCTGCCATCATGTGCATATCCCATCTTCCTTGGTAGCGGTCCTCCATAGTTTTAATATCCTGGTGAAATCTTTCACCTTGTTCCTCACTGGTGTCTCCTAAATTTTCAGGAAAACGGTCTAAGTGGCTGTGTAAATAGTGCACCTTAATACTCATGTTACACCCAAGGGATTTGAAACCGTTAAGCATCTCGTTTACCAGTTCAACATAGTTTTCAGCTTTACGTTTGCCTAGAAAATTTCTGACAACTGCAACGAAGTCCAGGCTTTTTGCTCAGCCTTATTCATCGAATGACAATAGGGCAAATATACAGGAACCAATCCTTGTATATGTGATTTAGAACTGCACAAAATGGAGTTAGAACTGCACATTTCGCATAGAACTGCATGTTAAAAAACACTGATCTAACAAAGTAGAGCAGATAGAGAAAAACTGATTTCATATTTGGATTCAGCAACCCAAATATAGCTAAAATCAGTTCTAAAATCCTAGGGCACCAACAAAAAAAATGTTCTTGTAGGCCTGTGTAATCTATTCTAGAATATGAATTGTAAACCTGTAAAAAGTAGGTGTAAGCCCTTTGAATTCCTTCCAAGTATTTTTCAGACCCAGAAGTTTAATCCATTTATCCAAAAATTGCATTTTAATTCCGCTCCTATATTTTGTCACATTAGTACAGTTTATATTGGAATGTATTAAATTGAAGTCCCCTGCTACTATCATTTTTCTTGTTTTTTCTTGTACTGTTATCTGATACAAAAATTTGTCTTGACACTCATTTGGTGCATAAATATTCACTAGTGTTATTTTTTCATCTTCAATCATTCCTTTTACTATCAAATACCTTCCTTCTGGGTCACTGATGCTCTTAGTCATCGTAAATCCTAATCTATTTGAAATCAAGATGGCCACTCCTCTTGCCTTTGCGGTACCGAAGGCCTTTTCATAAATCTGTGTCTATCCTAAAAATAATTTATTTGTATCTCCTGATTTTTGATGCGTTTCCTGCAAAAAGATTAAATCTGGTTTATTTTTCCTAAGGGCCGATTCCAATCTCCTGCATTTCACCTGACAGCCAGTACCCTTCACATTCCACAATAATACCTTAATAGTCTTCATATTTAAACTCTAAATTTTTCTTGCTAGACTCACCACAACCTCTAAAAGACATGTGCTTATCTAAACATATAAATCCCTGTAAAGGTAAAGGTTTCCCTTGCTCGAAAGCCAGTCGTATCCGACTCTAGGGTGCAGTGCTCATCTCTGTTTCTAAGCCGAAGAGCCAGCGCTGTCTGCTTCTGCAGACGTTTCCGTGGTCATGTGGCAGGCATGACTAGACACCGGAGCGCACGGAACGCTGTTACCTTCCCACCGAAGTGGTCCCTATTTATCTACTTGCAATTTCTTGCTTTCGAACTGCTAGGTTGGCAGGAGCTGGGATGAAGACGGGAGCTCATTTCCGTCTTACCCCACAATTATAAAAGTCAAAATAAAAATAAAAATCTTCCATCACCCCCTACTTTCCCATTCAAAAAGCCACCTTTGTTTACCAAAGAAGGGGGACCATGTAAGATGTGCATGCTGTTCATATGCTATGCTCTAAGTGTCAATTCCTTTTTCTTAAAACTGTACTCTTGTTCTTACACCCTAAATATCTAATTTCCCTTCTCAACCCTCATCTGATTTCACCTTGACTATGTCTCCCAAGTGCCCCCTACTGTACCTCTTTCTTCATCTTGTTCTCCCTCCTCTCTTTGAATTCCCCCTGAATCCAACAGTTCCTGCCTCAGTTTAACCCATTCTTGTGTACCACCTTTAACCAATCCTATCAGACATAAATACTCCAATGCATCCATCCTTGAATTCATTGTGTGCATTTTCTTTGCATGGAAAAACCTTAATTGCTGAGGAAATCTCCAATTATAAGCAATCCCCCGTTCTCTCAATATCTTGGTCACAGGCTTCATCTTACATCTCCACACTTGTTCATCAACAGCTATGTCATTGTAGATTTCAACATCATTACCACCAATTTTTAAAATGCCAGACCCTGCTTGTTTTATAAATGCAATTACTTTCAGCTTAGCCCCCATGTTAGCTAATTTAACTAAAACATTCCTTTGAATTCCTTTCCTTTTTTGCATCCAGTCTGTAGGCACTTACGATATCTTCAGGTACAAAGTCTTTACCCATTTTAAGATCATTGAGCCAATCAACAATTCTTTTTTTAAAGCTGGTCCATTTTTTCTGACAATTTTCTAATTACAATGTTACTGTTTCTCATATTTTCTTCCAAAATCTCAACCTTTCTCTCCTGCGACTCAACCCTCAATTTCACCTCCTTTCCTCTTTTCTGTATTTCCTTCATCTCATACTCAAGCTCTTTAATTTCCTTTTCACACTCTTTAAACTTAACCCTAACCTGTCTCATAAAACCTGCAACCTTATCTGAGAAATCCTGTTGACTTTTCATGAGATTTTTCATAAGATCTTGCTGGCCTTTCAATACTTCTGCCTTATCCTGCATTCTTTCCTGAGCCCTATTCTCCTCATTTTGTTTTGCATATTTTTCTTCAATTTTCCAATTTACCAGCTAATTTCCCTATCTCTGTGGTTATCATTACTTTGTCAAGTGGGACTGGAGAGCTAGAAACTGATTTTGCTGCTGCTGTTGTCACTGGTTGCTTCTCCTCCTTTTTTCCTTCCATTCATTTTGGTCGTGTGGCTTCCTCCTCCATGTTTTATTAGACACAGCTGCAAAATCTCCAAGGTTGTTAATCCAGAAACAAAACCAATTTCTTATATTATATTTAATCAACAGCCGCCCACACAACAATTTCACAACACTACCAATTAATTGTTCATCACTTTAAAAAAACACTTTATGTCCCAATTATTGTCCAATCAATCCAAAAATTGAAAGACCGGTGAGGCAGCAAGACTTTCGTCGCTGCCCCGGTCTCCCTGCAGGTGGGGTGGAGCAGCCCCCACAGCGTCGGAATGCCGGGAGTTTCCAGCATGCTGATGTCTCCAGACCCCGCCCCCATCAGGGGGTTAAAAGACCAGTGAGGCAGTGGGACTTTCGTCGCTGCCCCGGTCTCCCTGCGAGTGGGGTGGAGTGGCCCCCGCAGCATTGGAATGCTGGGAGTTTCCAGCATGCCGGCATCTCCAGACCCCGCCCCCGTCGGGGGTTAAAAGACCGGTGAGGCAGCAGGACTTTCGTCGCTGCCCCGGTCTCCCTGTGGGTCGGGTGGAGCGGCCCCCGCAGTGTTGGAATGCCAGGAGTTTCCAGCATGCTGACGTCTCCAGACCCCGCCCCCATCAGAATGCTGGGAGTTTCCAGCATGCGGGCATCTCCAGACCCTGCCCCCATCGGGGGGTTAAAAGACCAGTGAGGCAGCAGGACTTTCATCGCTGCCCCGGTCTCTCTGTGGGTGGGGTGGAGCGGCCCCCGCAGCGTCGGACGCCAGGAGTTTCCAGCACACCGGCGTCCCCCACTCTCGTTCGGGATGGTGGGATTTTTCCCGCTGCCACTTTTCAGTGGGATGCTGTTGTGACTTATTGTGCTGTGTTTTGCTGCTCTTACATTGAATTATGTATTTTGCTTTTGTAATATTGTATCTGTTTTTGTTATATTGTATTTTTGCTGCCATGTTGTGAGCTGCCCTGAGTCAGCCGGTGCCGAGTAGGGCAGGATAAAAATAAAATAAAATAAAATAAATAATTAAAATTTTAGGACTCAAATTTCCCCCCTTTTTTGATTATATTAAAAATACAGTCCCATTGCTAGCCAATTAATTTCAGGTAAATAATTATATTCTAGTAATAATCCAATTGATTCCACGTGATTTGTTTATTATTTATTTATTTAAATTTCTATGCCGCTTTTCTCATTCCAATGGGAGACTCAAAGCGGTTTACAAGATTTAAAGTAACCAATAACAAGAAAGAATGTAAATAAAGAAAAATACAAATAAATTATCCACATTATAATTAAAAAATCAACCTATCATCATCACAAATCATCACAAATCACAGTATCAAAAAGTATCAGTATCACAGCAACAAAGCATAACCCCCCCCAAACCCCCTGTCCTTTGCAAAGTTCCACAGAAAGTGGGATCCTTTCTGAAGCCCCCCCTTCCCTCCTGGGGTGGGGTGGGGGTGTAGGAGGAGGCACAGATAGACGGTGCGTGTGTGTCGGGGGTGGGGTGGGGGTGTAGTCCCAGCCCCCATTTCCAGCCCAAGATTTGCCACATCATCTAACCCCACCTCCTTACCCCACCTGGCCTCACTTCATGGCCGCCCATCCAGAGTCCTCCTCCTCTTCCTCATGCGGTTGGGCTCTGGTCCCATCTGGCTAACATGGTGATGATGATCTCTGGATGCTGGCAGACACCCCCAGATCTCCCGCCCCTTTGAGACATTGTGCTGTTGTGTGTTTGTGGTTTTTTTTTGCACGCATCGACATGTGTGTTGTCTGGAAAGAATTAAGCAGTGGGTGGATTTATTTTTACATGCATGTTTGTGTGTGAAGAGAGTGTGGAGAGGCATAGAGAGATTTTGAGGGAACGCTTTCCTTTGTCTGTCACCAGATGTCCTTGGGGACAAAACGGGGGGAGGAGTGGGCACTTTTCACATGCTCTGGGAACCCTTTGCAAAGACCCCCCCCCAATCTCAGCCTCAGGCGTAGTTGAGCATTGGCGTGACCTACAGATAAATATTTATCTGTAGGTCAACACATGTGATCCTGAGTTTAGCCTTCAGGGCCAGGCCACTCTCCCCATCTGATGCCTCAGCTAATGCCAGCCCTTCTGGGCACTTTCGGTAAGAAACATTCCAAAGGTGACACTTCTGTGCCCTTCCCTGGGAAGCCCAGCCACGGGTTTCACAATCACCCCTACAGCCTGCAAGTACAAGGGGCCCAGCATGTGAATCTGCACCTGCCTGCCTGTCACCCTGGTTCCAGACATTTTGAAAAAGAGGTGCTCCTCCGTTAGTAGGCGGAAAATGTTTACCTGTAGAAATGGGTTGAGGCCTAACAGTAGACTCAATGGCCTCACAGAGCTCCTCACGCAGAGACTGGACCGGCTCCCTGGACCCTGCATGGCACCCATTTCTCTGTCATGCTAACTGGCAGAAATAAAAACACATAATAGTCCGTGGTATGTTTTTATTCCGCACTCTGTGGTCAACCTGTGTCGTCAACAAAGAAGAGAAACCGTTTGCCTTGGCTGATGAATAATAGGTGTTTAATCCAAAAATTGAACTAAAGGGTAACAGATCCTAATTCCTTCCGATATAGGAATTTTCAATTCTTCTTCAGGGATCTAAGTCAAAACAAATTAATAATGTCTCTGTCAAAAACTTATATACATAATATATAAAATGTGCAGTATGTACATTATTTACATAGTCTTGGATGCATCTCATGCTGTGACATAATATAAGTTGCTTTAACAATAGTTAATACATTAGTTACCTGTGTATCCCAGTAAATAGTAAGATTTTGAAGCATTAATATATTATAGCGTGTCCCAGACCTCTATCATGAGTTCATTCAGTGTCGATGGACGTTAAGCTAATGGTGAGCTATGCTTGTATTTAAAGGAATACTGAACCTCACAGGTGGGCTCCGAACAGAGATTATAAGAAACATGTGTAATCAATTTCCATGTTGAGACCCGAGGGGTATAGGGTGGGGGAACATAGGTCGAAGATCCGCACTGGAAACATTTCTGCCCCTCTCGTTAGCCATTTTTTGGAGAAAAATCATAAAGATTATGATTTTAAGTTTATGGTGTTGGAAAGCCATAAACAAGATTCATTTTCCCGCAAAGATATTGACATCATTTTAAGACAAAGGGAGTGTTTTTTCATACATCGCTTTAATACCCTATACCCCTCGGGCCTCAACATGGAAATTGATTACACATGTTTCTTATAATCTCTGTTCGGAGCCCAGCTGTGAGGTTCAGTATTCCTTTAAATACAAGCATAGCTCACCATTTGCTTAACGTCCATCGACACTGAATGAACTCATGATAGAGGTCTGGGACGCGCTATAATATATTAATGCTTCAAAATCTTACTATTTACTGGGATACACAGGTAACTAATGTATTAACTATTGTTAAAGCAACTTATATTATGTCACAGCATGAGATGCATCCAAGACTATGTAAATAATGTACATACTGCACATTTTATATATTATGTATATAAGTTTTTGACAGAGACATTATTAATTTGTTTTGACTTAGATCCCTGAAGAAGAATTGAAAATTCCTATATCGGACGGAATTAGGATCTGTTACCCTTTAGTTCAATTATTGGATTAAACACCTATTATTCATCAGCCAAGGCAAACGGTTTCCCTTCTTTGTTGTTGATTCTATGTTTGGTCCCCATCTGCTTGCTCAACCTGTGTCGTCACCAGAAGAAGGAACGAAGGGAGGGAGGGAGGGTTCCTTCTGGTCTTGCGCTTGTTCCGCATGCACCTCCATCTCCAGAAGGAGACACCGTCCCCACATGAACTGGAGCAGGCACTCCATCCAGCCCATGAGGTCCAGGCACTGGGGCCCAGAAGGCGGAGGGGTGGCTGCAGGCCCTGGCTTGGCCCCAGCGTCTACTGGTCTGTTCCCTACTCCAGCCTGGAAAACAGCAATGGAACTCGTGGCCTCCAGGCACCGGGAACTACAAGAGGGCGATGGATGAATAAAACGCAGGTGGGTGCTGGTCAAGTAATACCTCATACAACATCCAAACTTGGTTCTACAAGTTTGGACTTTATACAGATTTGGACTTTGTATGAGGCATGCAAAATCCTAGCCGCAATGCCTCATACAATGTCCAAATCCTTGCTGCAATGCCTCATACAATGTCATTTCCATAGAGATACATTGTACTGTAACAGCACAGACTTCAGGGCAAAGTCAAGGAAACATACAGAAAACTGATAGAACTTTAAGAAATCATTGTCTAAAGGCTAAATACATTACAAAAACATGTCAAATAACCCTGATTTTAGGGGACAAACCATACAACAAGTTTTTAACTTTTGAAAACTTTATAAAGTGCAGGTTTAAAATTCAATTAAAAAATCAATTCAAATTTAATTTATACCCCGCCTTTCTCTGACTGAGGCCGACTCAAGGCGGCAACATCTCAAACAATACAATATAATACTATACAATACAATTCAAAAAGCAGTATTCAAAGTCAAAATACAGTACGAAATATCACATCAAAAATAAGCATAATATCATACATTACAATTTTAAAAATCACATTAAAAACCCATAACATACATTATAAAAACCACAAAAATCAACCTCAACCAACCAGCAGTCACAAAGGCCCCCTGCGATTCAAACGTCCATGAGGAAAGCTGCGCTGGTGGTGATGGCTGATTGGCTCCCACCTGCCTCTTCCCCCGCAGGGCCGGCAGGAAGAGGTGGCATGGCTTCAGCATTCCTTGAACTCCCCGCCCAGTGGGGCCATCCCGGGAGCAAGGAATAGTCACTGGGATAGGCCTGGAGGTCCGGTGTCAGTGGGGGCAGGGAGCCGCTTTTGGGGCTGCAGAAAGGCAAGCCCTAGGTGCGGCCAGTTCTCTCCTCCCCGCCTCCTCTTCAGGCCGGTCGCTGGGCGAGCTTCACAGGGCCTCTGAACCCTGGCGTCGGTGGTATCAGATGCCTGCCAGCCCAAGCTGGGAAGGGCAGCCCCGGATCAGCTGCGTTGTCGTCATTGACATTGGTTCTCGGCGGGCTGGGGCCATCCGCTTTTACCCTGTCCTGGGCTGGGAGAAGCAGCCCCGGATCAGCTGCGTCGGTGGTGGCAGTGTTGGTTCTTGGCGGGCTGGGGCCATCTGCTTTTACCCTCTCCCGGGCTGGGAGGGGCAGCACCGGATCAGCTGCGTTAAAAGTTAACATGTCCCATCATGCAGCACAGTGTTAATCTGCAGCCATGCAGCCGATCATCCATTTTGTACAAGCTACTGTAAACAATGTACTAGATGGAAACAAGGACAAAATGGATGCCAACATGTCCCATCATGCAGCACAGTGTTAATCATCCAAACAGCAGCAAATACCAAACAATTGCCCACCCCACCAAACTGTGCTCCCCCCAAAAAGACCAAAATAAGAAAAATTATGGAGCATGCAATCTGTTTTTTAACAATCAAAGCAGCAAACACCAAACAATCGAAAATCATGCTCAAAACCACTCCTAAACACTCTTTGCCTTGTGCAAAACCCACAAGAGCAATGCACGCATGTGTCCTGCCTTTTATACTTCCCAGGCACAATGCAACCTGAGGAAAAAAACTTTTTTCAAGGAATTAGACAATGTTGTATGAATTCGATGTTGTACGAAGCGGACTTTGTATGAGGTATTACTGTAATCCAATAAATTGATTATGTCCCAGTATATTAATCCGATAAATTAAATATGTGACAAATGTAGTCCAATTAATTCCAAATAAACAGTTATAATTCAGTGATATTCCAATTAATTATAGTCCAATTGATATCAAATGATTAACTGTAATTCATCCTCAAAATTCATAGTAATTTAATAATAATTATTTGTTCTGTTAATTCATCTTCTTAATTAACATAAAAGAACACCGAGGGAGAGAAGGGAAAAAAAGAAAAACAACAACAATCTAGCAACATTTCAGTTAGGACCTCTGAAAGCAGTCCTTTCTCCCACTTTTCTCCATCCATTCACCCTTCCACAGAAAAACCTTCTAAATCTTTCTTCTTATTCTCCCACTTCAAAAATACCACATAATCAAATTTTCAAAAGCTTTCTTCTATCTCCACACACCACCAGCCGCTTCCACTCTTCCACAAACTTCCTTAACTTTCATTTTCCCTCGCCACCGCCATTACACCTCCTTCAACTCTCTCTCCACCTTGTACCCTCCGCACCTTCTTCACCCTCTTCTCCACCTCCGCCATGACCACCACACTTACTGCGACCACCTTCATGGTCCAAATCACGTTCGCCGCTGGTCTCAGGGTCGGTCTCAATCTCTGTGTTTCCGTCATCCCAATTGTACTCGTCCTTCCTATCTGCTGCTGGCTCCCTCAGCCCAGCTGCTCACCGCTCGCCTCACTCGCCGCAGCGTTCAAGCTCCAACAGGCACCCGAAACCGCCAGAAATTCTTTTACAGAGTCTCAAGCCTCACCTAAAGCATCCTCACTCAAAAAGTCTCAGTTTTAATTATATTTTTACATTGAGCCTCCCTTTCCTTAGAAAGAGCAAGATGGAGTTCGTGTTACTCCATAACCATCTTGAACAGGCCCCTACCTCATAACTCTTTGTGGAGGGTCTGTACATCTGCCTTTTACTTTGAAAGCTGAAGCAAAAATCAGAATCAATACATTTAATGAAAACACATTTGTTCTCAGTTATATGGTGAGTATTCTTATAACGCTGTCCCTAAGTTTGTGTTATCTAACTTTATTGATGCTGGTGTACTCAATGTCTTACAGCAATGGGGAGGCTAACTTTCCAGGAACAGTTTTCTTAAGAGGAGAATGTTCTGGAGATTTCTGATGCTTTTATGATGCTTTCTTTTATACATATGCAAGTACAGGAGATAGAAACAAGAAGGTACAGTATGTACGTAGTGGAGCCTGTGTTGTGTAATGGAGAAAGTGACAGCCTAAGACCTGAGTTCAAATCTCTGCTTGGCCATAGAAACTCAATGGAAGGTGAGTCTGATAAAACCAATCCTTAAATATCACACATTCGTTGGAAAGCCTGCTAGGGTCTCTGCAAGTCAGAAATGATTTGATAGCACATAGCAAATACACAAGCAGGTAGTACTAGCTAGAGAACATAGCTTAGATTTGTTACCGGGGTGGTGGTTGATATCCAGAATCCTCCAGCCAGGATGTCCCCAGCTGGCTTTAGAAAAGGGCATAATTGATAAGCCAACTCAGGCGGATGAAAATGGAATGACAGAAACTGGATTTGGCCAAGGTAAAGACCCATTTGAGTCTGAATATTTACTTGCAAAAGATGTAAAACAAGCAACTTGACAGTATTGCTCAGAAAATCTATTATTGCTAATGAAGATGCATTACTCAGAATTTTCAGAATGCTAGAATGATGAACAGCTGGGGAGCACTTTTTTTTGTTTCTGAATTCCAAGATGATTCAGAGGCTGCTTAATTCATAGAAAGTGATTCCAGTGACTCTTCACATGGAGCTCAAGACACTGGGTAGTCTGGAACAGATAACCATGAGATGTTGGGAGCATTTTTACACACTTATTGGCTGAAATCCTGCTGCTTAGCATAGTTAGTCACAACTAGTCCATTGGATCTACTGATTCAATGGGCTTACTGTTGTGTCCAAAAGTTATATTGCTTTAAATCTGCAATCGCCATTAAGTCTTTGCTGTAAACGCGCACCCTTTTCTGTAAGGCGCCACTTTCATATGTTGTCAATGTATTCTGATTGGTCTAACACAGGTTTCCTGCATTAGCAAAAGCCCGTGAAAATGTATCACTGTAACTGCCGTTCTGCTTGTATATAAGTTGCTACCTTGTCTCTTATAGTCCAGTCCGAATTATTCCTGCAGCAGTATATGAGCTGACAATAAATCACTGATGTTAACCCCGAACTTGTTGTCGTGTTGCTAATTACCATTGGACTCAACATTGGCGATGAGGATGGGATCTTCTGCTGCCGCAATGCCGTTCGGAGGTTTCAACGTGTCCAAAGTGGACACCCAGCAAGTTTGGAGGAGAGCAGCTTCAGGTGAGATTCGATGCACCGGTCCAGAGGGGGCCAACGAGCTATCGCCATGGTCCATTCGGTGCGCCAGCATCTTCAAGTGGCACCACAGAGGGGAACGACGTTGGAAATATCCAAGTTGGGCGTGCCATATCATTCCGGGGCACCATCACGTGGTGCCCGGGCTGAGGGAGAAGATGTCTCCACACTCAGTGCTGCTCAGAAGTTGTGGAACCAGGGTGGCCGTCAGTGTGCCGAGAGGCCCTCCCAAGACAGGGGTCGTCAAGGGAAGGTACACCCGAATGTCCAAGCTTCAGGTCTCCAAGATCAATGCCAAAGGTTTCAGCTCCAGTGCTCGTGAAGTCATGGGCCAGTTCTTCATGGATGTCAGTCTCCAGGGTCATCGCTGCTGCATGGAGATCGTCTTGGGTTCATCGTACTCGATCCTCACCCAGCGTGAGTTTTTCCAGATTCCGCCAGCGGACTGGTCCAAGTTGCGGGCTCTGCAGGTCCAGTTATCCCTGTGCTAGGTGTGGGCTCCTTTTATGTGCAGTTCAAAGGCATTGCCAAAAGGCTTCCACTTGTAGTGGTCAAGGTGGGCAGGAATAACTTGTGGGTACTCAGTGGTTTGGGCCCCTAGGAATTGCTGTGTCAGGCATCGGTGTGGTTCAGGCTGACCCCCATCAGGTTGGGTGGGGGTTTTCAGGGAGGGGGGCTGGGAATGATGGTTTGGATTCCACAGTCAAAAATCATGCATAGGAAGATCCGCCAAGCGCATGGTGTGCGCAGAAACTGTGCTAAGACTGAACTTAAACTCTGTCCACTGAACAGTGTGGAACCAGAATTCTTGGAGCTGTGGAAGTCCTTGCTGATTACTACATTGCAAGCCAAGTGTGATATTGTGTCTGTATCAATCCGTGATCCCCTTGTGTCAATGGTTGTGTTTTGGGTTCAGGTTGGCTAGCTGCTGCCACCAGTATCAAAAGTACTCAGGGGATATTATAAGGAATGTAATAAACTTTCAGTGTTGGGGGGATGTTTGTTCTGGGAAAATAAGCTGGTAATTCCATCTGCATTACGGGCTAAGGTTCTGCATACACTGTTGTCTGAGTGCAATGGCACCGCCCGCCAAACAGCAGTTGCCAGGAGTCACTTTTGGTGGCCCAGTCTCGACCAAGACTTTGACACTAGGGTGCATTGCCCTTACGCAGCAGGTTCCCCAAGGGGAGAGGGTAAGAGTAAGTCATGTCTCCGCGTGGCAGGGCAAAGCATTATTCCAAACTCAGCTGAAATGCAGTTGCATCAAGGCACTCTGTCCCAGGGGAAGCCTATTCCTCATATCTCTGAGCCAGTGATCGCTCCTACCAGTGATCGCTCCTACCCGGGAAACTCATACAAAGTTTCCCCAGTTGCTGCATCGGCCGCCGCATCTAGGAGTCTCCACAGCATGGTTTTCCTTTCATGGGGCAAGGGAAACTCCAGAATATGTTTTGCTTCCTATGAAGTCAGGGTTCTATCTGGCTCAAGAGCTGTTCAGGACCCCCGGCTGTCTCAGAGCTGGTTTCCACCAATGTGGCTCAGGATGTGTCTAGAAGTCCCACATCTGCCCCATGGGGCTCGAGTGTTGTGTCAAGTTTTTTGAGCCCCCCCCCCCCCCCGAGTCAAACGCCACCGATTCTATGGTAGAAAATGTCCCTTGCTCTATGGGTACAGTTTCGGCACCGTCACAAGGTAATGCCACAGTGCAAACCTCCACTGACTTCTTGTCAAATGCCAGGGGTGCCCCTCTCACCAAGAACTCCTCCAGAGTTGGCAGACTCCCTGGCAGGTCTGAGTCCTAGGTCTACACCTCGACTATCATTTCCAATTCCTGCTACTATTGAACTCCCCACAAACCCTGCTTCATGTAAGCCACACAAAACTCCTAGCTTGCCTAGGTCAACCAGTAGGTCCACCAGAACTTCCATAGACCATGGTCCTCCTGTCCCCAATGCCCTAAGTCCCACAAGCACTGGGCGCCCTATTTGGACATGTGGTCCACCCCAAAGGTATGGAGAGTGGTTTCCCCACTAGGGTGGGGGGAATGTTGTGTCCAAATATTATATTGCTTTAAATCTGCAATCGCCATTAAGTCTTTGCTGTGAATGCGCACCGTTTTCTGTAAGGCACCAATTTCATATGTTGTCAATGTATTCTGATTGATCTAATGCAGGTTCCCCACATTAGCAAAAGCCCGGGCAAATGTATCACTGTAATTGCCATTCTGCTTGTATATAAGTTGCTACCTCGTCCCTTATAGTCCAGTCCGAATTATTCCTGCAGCAGTATATGAGCTGACAATAAATCACTGATGTTAACCCCAAACCTGTTTGTCGCATTGCTAATTACCTTCGGATTCAACACTTACTCTAGTTGTAACTTAGTACATTAAGCAATAAGAGTTCAGCCATTATATATCAACCTTTTGTTAATTTATGTATATGATTTTGTCATGCAAATTGTTGTTGACAGAATCCATGGCCCTTTGTTTATTCGTTAAAGTTGCACATGAACACAAACATTTTATGTTTCCTAGTCTAGGAAGTCTGGCAAGTCTGGCCAGGCTATCCTGCTATGGTAATAGAGTAGACCATACTGCCAGCGACTCAACGCCGAGTGTCAGGTGACGGATAACTAACTTGACAACCCTGAGGACAAGCAGCCTTGGCAGAGTCCACAAGGAAGGGTGATGGTCCCCAAGAGGATCAAATCCCACTTTACTCCTTCTTTATGGAGGGCGGCAGTTTCATCAATGCTGGCCTGGGGCTGATGAGGACTTTGCATGCCAAAAGAGCTCAGGACCAGAAAGTGACTCATGGAACTGGATCAGTGGTATGGGTGTCACATGGTGATGTGAAAGGCAGATGAAAGGTCACTGCATTATGTTCTCAGGACAGTCTTCATGGCTGATCGTCATGAGGATTGCCAAAATTCAGATTCAGACACAGCAGCAGCAGAAGTCTAGGAAATCTTGCACAAGTAAAACAAACATCAAGCAAGCCAATTCTTACATTTTTCATTGTTTTTGCTGCACCCAATGTGGACAAGGGACTGCAGTGGCTTAACTGGCTAAGACACTGACTGGAAGGCATTAGGCCAGCAGTTTGATTCCCGAGTACTGCAGGATGGAATGAGCTCCCGTCTTTGTCCCAGCTCCTGCCAACCTAGCAGTTCGAAAGCAAGAAATTGCAAGTACCGTATTTATTCGAGTATAACGCGCACTCGTGTATAACGCGCACCCCTAATTTTCCATGAAACCTCGGTATAAAATTTTCTCGGCTAGCTGCTAGGTTTCCATGCATTTCAGCATGATCAACAACTTTGAGCTTGAACGAAGCGTCATATGCACAACGTTTACGCTTGATACCCTGAGATGCCATCTAAAGGGGAACCAGTTATATCGGTGAAAAAGAGCACGCCTTAAAATATTGAGGGAGGGGGGGATAATCAGACCCACCTGTTGCAGAAAATGCAATCCGAAACGAGCACTTCCGACCTCCAGGAGCCTCGCTCGAACTGCGAGCTACCTCCGGGCCACGCCTCGTCTCCCGTGCCACCCAATCAGATCCCGTCAATTTCTTCAAAGCCACCCCCCCCGCCTCCCCTTCACCCGCCGCAGCAATAGACAGCCGACCCAATTCTAAAAAGGAAGTAAAAGAGGCTCGTTTATAACGCGCACCCAGTCCTCGTGTATAACGCGCACCCCAACTTTGATTTCTTTTTTTGGTATAAAATTTTGCGCGTTATACACGAATAAATACGGTAGATAAATAGGGACCACTTCGGTGGGAAGGTAAACAGAATTCCATGTCTAGTCATGCCTGCCACATGACCATGGAAATATCTGCAGAAGCAGACAGCACTGGCTCTTCTGCTTTGAAACAGAGATGAGCACTGAACCCTAGAGTCAGATACGACTGGCTTTCGAGCAAGGGAAACCTTTACCTTTACCTTTGCAATGTGGAAAAAAATTGAATGTATCACCAAATTTGTCAGAATATTGAAAAACAGTCATGCAGCCTGGAGGGTTCTGGGACTTTTAATAAAAAATAAGATCTTACCCAAAATTTAGATGCTATATATAATGGGAACTAGTCCAATTATACTCAGTCCTACTAACCTCTGATAAATCTTCACAGGGTTAGGTTATACAGTATAGCATCCTTTAAAAATAAAAATGAAAGAACAATTTTTTTAAAAGATGAAAATAAAATAGCAATGAATGGAGCTTCTCTTTTGCTCACTGCAAAAAGGTTCATTTTTATCTTTGAATGTTTTCCAAATTATTTATCTGAAAAATTTCCTCCTCTCCCCCGCTTGCTGCAACTTGCAAGCAGACTCTGCACCTAAGTAGTCCTGAATATTGACTTTCCTTCTGTTTCCAATAGATGTAGGCATGAAGAACATACTGTGAGGTGACTCAGAGTTTCCTATGCTGTATTAGTATTTTCTGATTTGAGCAAATCAGTAATATGCTACAATTTCCATTACTCTCTACAAATAACTTTTCTTTTGGATCTCTGGGGCCAAGAGTATAGTCTTCAATTGGATGGCTTCTCATATTCTCCAACCATTAGATGTTCTCCATCCAGAAAATTAAGCCACTTGAATTTCACATTTTATTTCCAGTTTGTTTACTTGTACACTAGCTAGCTTAGATTATTAAATGTACAAATTATTTTTCAAAAGTGATGCTAGATAGTTTTTTTAAAAAAGGATAAAACAACAAAATACAATAAAATTTGAATTAGAAACTATACGGATTACAAAACCATCCCTTTAAAATGATCGCTTAAAGTACAAAAACATACTATCAACCCTACAACCACTTGAAGGAGGAAAACAATTCCCAAGCCAACAGAGGAATGTACAAGAAAGTACAAAGAAAAGTAAGAAGGCCAGGCTGTTAAACTAATGACAGGATTTGGAAAAGAGATATGTCTTGACCTGACGGTTCCAAATGAGCTTTTTTTTGGGATACAGTCCATAACAGGAAAGGGAGAAGGATGACCACAAAAAAGTCATATTTTCTCATTGCCACCATCTAGTCATCTTTCAGTAGAGTAGAGTGAAGGGTTTAAAATGTCTGTCTGGTTTGGGAAAATACAAGTTCAACATTTGGTACTGGTGTCCTTGAGATACTGTATACCTCCAGGGCAGTGGTTGTGAACCTATGGCATGCACTTGGAGGTGGCACTTGGAGCTCTCTCTGTGGGCACCCGTGCAATCACCCCAGCACAGAGTTTGCCTCGCCCCTCTGCCCAGCATCCCAATGGGAGAGCGTCCTCTCTCCCCCCCAGCACAGTGTTCAGCCACCCCTCTGCCCAGCAGCCCAATAGGAGAGCCTCCTCCCTCCCCCAGCACAAAGTTCACCCGCTCCTCTGCCCAGTAGCCCAATGGGAGCATTTCCTTCCTTCCCTGTTGCTGTGTTGGCGCTTTGCAATAAATAAGTGGGTTTTGGGTTGCAGATTGGGAACTCGGTCTCTAAAAGGTTTGCCATCACTTCTCCAGGGAATGCAATTTTTTATGTATCACAACCAGGTTTCTAAAGGGAACTCTGAAATAACACAACCTCCAGGGTTGATAAGCTGGAACTGGCATGATATGTTTGAAATACTTCCTTCTGGTCAAAAGTCTGTTTGATGCCATCTGCAATTTATGGGTCATCTCCAAAGGTCATCCTGTTTAAAGGGCATTCAAGTCATCTAGCCTAGGATTCATCAGAACAGGCACAACTAAAGTCAACTCATCTCTATCCAGATACTGTTGAAGCTCACTTTTCAGCTGAAGTAGGTAGAAGGTACTTTGAAGCTGGTAGAAGGTTGCGATGGAGACTGCTTGTACCTCTTGTGGTAATGATGGATCCAAGAGTATCCCCAAGCTTCACATTTACAGAAGACATGTTTAATATATTAGTCATGCAGGTACAATAACCTTGGGATACTCAGTCTTATTTAGTGGATAATGTGATCAACTTGACCATACATAACAAAGAATAGCTTTGCTTCAGCCAGGTCCACAGTGATTCAAATGTTGTGCTTGGTTGTTCTTTATCTGCATCCATGAGAACAGGCACCAGAGAAGCAAATTCATTTGCACTTTGAGTTAAGCTGGGATTTGAATCTTACTAATTCCCTCCCTATTGCTCTACGGCTTGCTTCTTCCCTTACCGAAGTTCTCACCCTGCATATAAACTACCGTTAAGCAATCACACTCTGATTCATCTCATTAACCCGCAATTTTAAGAAATTTGAGATGGAGAATTTATGTTGCTATTCCTCAGGATATTGTGCATTGGGGTTGTGTCACCTGGGGAATTTCCAGAGCTTTCCCTGCCCTTTTCATCATTTTCTCGCCACTTCCTTTTGCTCAGCAGTTAAACAGGGTGATCCTGCATGCACGGTCTGATAGACAGGCGAATTCCATTGAACAAAGTAGGGTCAGCTGCTGAATAAACAGATGCAGGGCTAGGCCTGTAGCTGGTACATTGTATGCTCAAAAGGTAACCATTGTGCTAGTCTGCTCAACACTTTGCAGATTCTCGGTGAGGACAATAGCATCAGACTAACAGGGAGGTAGTAGGGGAAGTAGTAATTGCAGCAGCAACCACAAATGCAGGCATGAAATTCTCAGTGTTACCTCTTACACAGACTCAGATAGTCTTTCTTTCTTTCTTTGCCTCACAGTTGATAAATGCTATTGACCTTCTTGTTGATTGTACCCAGAAATGAAAAGGCAGAAGTGACTTAGAGATTATTCTACTGTAGAAATGTACCTCCTGTGGTAATGATAAATCCAAGAGTATCCCCAAGCTTCACATCTATAGAAGGATGTTTAATATATTAGTCATGCAGGTACAATAACCTTGGGATATCCAGTCTGATATCCAGTCGCCGCCCCAGGACCATCGCCGCAGCTGCGAGGGGGCCCCGCCCTCCTCTCCCGTCCCTTGTGCGGGGAGATAAAGGGCCGTGGGCCGCCGGGCCAGGCCCAGGACTGCCGCCGCCCCAGGACCATCGCTGCAGCTGCGAGGGGGCCCCGCCCTCCTCTCCCATCCCTTGCGCGGGGAGATAAAGGGCCGTGGGCCGCCGGGCCAGGCCCAGGACTGCCGCCGCCCCAGGACCATCGCCGCAGCTGCGAGGGGGCCCCGCCCTCCTCTCCCGTCCCTTGCGCGGGGAGATAAAGGGCCGTGGGCCGCCGGGCCAGGCCCAGGACTGCCGCCGCCCCAGGACCATCGCTGCAGCTGCGAGGGGGCCCCGCCCTCCTCTCCCGTCCCTTGCGCGGGGAGATAAAGGGCCGTGGGCCGCCGGGCCAGGCCCAGGACTGCCGCCGCCCCAGGACCATCGCCGCAGCTGCGAGGGGCCCCCGCCCTCCTCTCCCGTCCCTTGCGCGGGGAGATAAAGGGCCGTGGGCCGCCGGGCCAGGCCCAGGACTGCCACCGCCCCAGGACCATCGCTGCAGCTGCGAGGGGGCCCAGCCCTCCTCTCCCGTCCCTTGCGCGGGGAGATAAAGGGCCGTGGGCCGCCGGGCCAGGCCTAGGACTGCCGCCGCCCCAGGACCATCGCCGCAGCTGCGAGGGGCCCCCGCCCTCCTCTCCCGTCCCTTGCGCGGGGAGATAAAGGGCCGTGGGCCGCCGGGCCAGGCCCAGGACTGCCGCCGCCCCAGGAGCATCGCCGTCTTTGGCTCCTTGCTGTGGCTGCCTTGGCTCATGTTGAGACTGAGACGTGGACCTCCTTCCCCAAGTTGTTGGGGGAGTGGTAGCTCCTACGACTGTTCTCCAGTGGACATGGGGGTCTTGCTATGTTGGGTTTGCTAGTATTTGTAGTATAATTATATTTATTGCATTTTTATGATCTAATTATGTAGTGTAGGTTTTGTATTATGATATTATGCTTATCTGGATTGTTTTCCATTTTGAACTTGTTGTTTCTCTGTATTATCCTTTTATTGTTACTTTGTTGGATTATGTTGTTAGCCGCCTCGAGTTGGTCTCGGCTGAGGAAGGCGGGATATAAATTAAACTGATTGATTGATTGATTTAGTGGATGTAACAATGGACTTGACCAAGGGTTAGGAGGGGATCTGTGCTGAGGGTTAGGATGGGATACAATGGCTTCTGGACCAACTGATTGAACAAACAGGCATAAGGAGAGTCTAGGTCAGTGGTGGTGAACCTATGGCATGCGTGCCAGAGGTGACACTCAGAGCCCTCTCTGTGGGCACCTATGCAGTCACCCCAGCACAGAGTTTGCCCCACCTCTCTGCCCAGCAGCCCAAAGGGAGCGCTTCCTCCCTCCCCAGCACAGAGTTCACCCCACCACACTGCCCAGCAGCCCAATGGGAATGTTTCCTTCCTCCCCTGTTGCTGTGTTGGCACTTCACGATAAATAAGTGAGTTTTGGGTTGCAGTTTGGGCACTCAGTCTCTAAAAGGTTCACCATCACTGGTCTAGGTAAATGGAGCTATAGCCCATGTAAAACCTGGCTAACTACATAATATGGAAATTCAAAGAGTGTGGAAGGTGGGGCAGTACAAGCCAAGCAAGTGACAAAATCCACCCAACAGCTACATCAGTTATCACCATTTTCCTGCTAAGGAATGGACCTTGTGCTGCCAATATTATGTGGTTGAAGCAAAAGGGAAAAGACCTTAGTCTTTGGCAAGAACAAAATCAAAGTTTAGTTTTTGCTCCTCACAAGCAGTTTACATTCATAGAAAATGCATGCAGGATCCATTTGAGTTCAACCAGTTAACCTATAGTCCTTCTGGAGAAACATCGTTTCAGAAGAAACAACCTCTAAGAACACATATGGGAAAAGGAGAAGGAGCTTTGAGGAACTATATAAGCCATAAAATAACTGAACTAGGTTAGACAGGCCATAGTTATTTGGTTTAACCTTCCTTCCCCTGCAACAACTGCATATGAAGGTACAATATATAGCTATATATCAGCAAAATGAAGCAGGTTTGGGTGTGATCAGGATTTCGATGGAACAATACCTGGACCACTTAAGCTTTGTCATAGAATATTAGAGACACTCAGGCTCATCATGGCAAAAAGTATATGTGTAAAGATGGATGGGTGGATGAAATAAGGGAAAGGTATTGCAACCAAAAGGGGAAAAACAGTTGATACTAAAAAAGAATTAAGCATAAACCATAAAAGAAGAAAGTAATTGATAGCCCAAATTCTTCAATAAATGCAGCAAAACTCATCCAAGATCAGTTTATGTATGCTATGTTGTCAGGAAGTCACATGATATTCTTCATAATTTCATTGGAAATGGAGAAAAAGCCTCATGAGATGAAATGAACAAGTTATTGTATGGAGGAAAAGGTTTGGCCAAAAGACTGGAAAAATGAAATGTGTCTTCAACTACCAATGCAGACAGCACCGGATCTTAGAGTCAGATACTACTGGCTTTCAAGCAAGGGGGGTCATTACCTTTACCTTTACCGTTACCTATATGCTCTGCCCACCACCAAAAGACTTAATTATGCCTATAAATTGTTATTCCTGATAATTTTGAGTGTGTCTCCTTTCATGTCACCTTTTTGATTTGCGATTTCATTTATGAATTGGTTTTGACACTCTGACATCAAGAGATACACCATCACCAATGTCACCTTGATGTTCTCTAGCAGATTAAATGATTCTAATAGCTGCCACAATAACATTCTGGACAGCCTGGATCATATTTGGGCTTGTCTGCTTGACACAGTTGTAAACCCTGGAAGAATAAGTCTAGGATAATGCCCCGCTAGCTTTAAATACATTACAAGTGAGAGAGTAAATCACTTGTCAGGCTATGGCAAATGTAACAGTGTTATAATCTGAGGGATGTGGGGGGGGGAGAGAAATAAAGTATAGATAATCTTTTTGGCCATATTCCTGGCACCATCATACATTGGAGACTGACAGGTCCTTCACTTGAGTGACAGGTGTCCTTTGAAATGCCTGTGAATCAGTATCTGTACAGACTGTTGAAATGCATATTTCCATCCTTATCGTAAAGGAATGGATGGGCAAGATAGGTGCTGTTAACATTGCAAATAGCTCCAGAATTATTCATTGTCAGTTCCGGGCAAAGAATAGGGGGAAAGTTTTATTATTCACCACGCACAATAGCAGGATGCTTAATGATTCTCAGCTATCCTGGCAGAATTGTCTGTCGACTTCAGGCACCAGCAATGGGTGACACAGGTCCGGCCAAGTGTTAGAGCAAGATCATACGTTCTGGTCCCATTTTAATTTCTAATACATTAATCTTTCCCTCACAGATGCCCAATGAATATTCCACAGTCTCTTGTTTGTCAGGAGCTGTCTGGCTTTCATCTATTCAGGTGGTTTCATTGACTGTGAAAGCTTGCTTAAAAGGCCTGATCAGTCAATGACAACTGTCCCACAATAGCTGTGCGTAATGCTTCCCTTTCTCCTTTTCAAGCATCTGATAGACAACTTTGACACCTGATCTCCAGGGGGACCTTGTGGAGTCACTCAGAGTTCTTAAGAGACTTCCTTTACTTTATCATTCTGGAAAGAATGGTCACAGGTGAATGTATCACACTTTCTCAGGAGTTGAACTTTACCCCCCTCCCCCAAATCTATTGCCGTTGCACCAGTAGTGTCCCCCCCCGCTCCCCCGCATTCAAATGGATTAAGTTGGTTTAATGCTGTTTTACAAGCAAGCGGCAAGCGCTGAACTATTCATTCTTAATTTTAATCCTTTGTCTTCTCCTGTTCATTGTAATTGTTTTAAGTCCATTATCCCGAGGTGCACATTGTTGCTAGCTAGATGCTAAATGCTTGTACGTGTTGTCCTTACTTTTGCAAATACTGACCTCTGAATTGTTAACTTAGGCAATGTCAGTGCATAGCACCACGCTTGGGTGAGTGATGCTTTGAATTCTTTTTAAATTGTTTTTACAAAAACCTTTTATTTAATTCAGCAATATTCTAGGAGGGGAAGACACAACAAGAGAATATTTTCCTTCTCTATGTTTTATTTTTTTAAAAAAACAACAACAAAGAAACGTTTTGGTAATACTGTATAGTTGGAACAAATTACTGTTTCAGTTTCCCTGATGCTATACAGACTATAGCTGCTCCATGAGGTATAGCTTTTAAGAACAAGTTCTCCAATGCCAGATTCAGTAGCTTTTTCCTAGTAGCAGCTTGCTCTTTCTCCTGGCTAATATTTTTGTCAGAAACTAGAGTGCCATCTCTGAGAAAAGCAGAAAACAAGATGAGCCCAAGGGGAAAGTGTGGCACTGACAAATTACAGTACTTTTTGTCTGACCAAGGATGCTGCCTTCTGATTTCTTCCCCTGAAAGCTGCCACAAAGCCCCCTGCTTTGAGTTATAGCATGCTCAGGCATCTTCAGATTCCTGATGGGGTCTCAGAGAATGTCCCAGTCATTGGGATTCAATCGGATGTTGGTTATGTGGTTAATTCCCTGCATATGTTTTAAGTCCATGTTCCATGTGTATGCTTCTGAGAATTCTAAAATTTCAACATAGCCATGCAAATGAGCACTCTATATAATTTAATGGTATGGCTTCTTTAGTATTCCAACTGAAAGAAAATATCTTACCGATGGCCGATTGTTAGGCATTTTATTCAGTCTCTTTGCGCCACAAGTAGGCTTTCTTTTTAGGCTGTCTTCGGCTTCGATGTTTTTATATGAAAATTGTAATATTTGTGTTTGTTTGTATCTGTTGAGTTTTATGCTGTTAGTGCCCTGAGTAGGAAAGTTTTTCCTAGAGGGGCGGGATATAAGTTTAATAAATAAAATAAATAATAATAATAATAAATGAAAGTGCCTTGGTATTGGTCAAACAAACAGAAGGGTTAACCAAAAATTATATGATGTGCAGAACAGCTGCATACATCAACTGGCCTTTCAGGTAGCTTTTCTCTTGTTTGCCATCTCTTTGCTTCTCTTGACTTTCTTCCCCTCTCCTTTTTCCCTGGTTGCTTCACAAAATGGCCTAGGAGCAGAAGTGTTAAACTGTGAGATTGTTCTTCTGGCATTTCAGGCCCGACTGGAAGCAGGAAGTCCTCTGGCTCAAGAAAGGAAATCAATTCTTGTAAGATTGCTAGTTCAGTTTCGCAGGCCCAAGAGGATTGGATTGTCCTAATAAGGGTCTGAGAACCCTTTAGCTGAAAGGAACTGTGAACCTTTTACTAATTAGTGTAGCTATTAATACAATATTATACCACACAACTATAGATCTGAAACTCTATCTTCTGGTTGATTGGTCGGTATGTATGTATTAGGGAGGGTTCCATATTCCCACACTGATCATATTAAGTAATAGAAATGCAGACTACTATGTCATCCAAGAGAACTGTTTGTCCATCCATGTTTGTTTGAGATATTTTCTCAACCGAACCATCTTTTCACTTCTGCTCCTCTCTGTTTCTTGTACTAAAAGAATACCACAAGCAAAGGTAGGAGGTATGGTTTTGTGGACCAATACAAGCCTATATAGTAACAGTTTATTTAGCATGTATGGATGTTTTCCACATCATGAGTAGAACAGTTGTCATATTTGAGTGACAGTGGAGATGGTGTAATCCACATTTTCTTTCTGGGAATATCAGCCACTGCTTTTTGGCTAACTTCCATGACTCATCTCTTATAATTTTATGCTGGCACATAGTATTATCTATTGCACATCGTAATCTGAATTCAGGACTGTGCTGTGGCAGTTCTTCTGCAAAGTACACATGTCTAGGTAGGTCTCTTTTCCATTATAGATGCTCAGCGCAGGTACTGACAATGTTTCATCTCAGAGCATGGAAATGTTACTTTTAGGGATTACAAAAGTCACTGGAGGCTGTTGTCAAAATGTTGCATTCCTAATTTATAAATCTGGTGAATATGTTTGGGAATCATCATTCTTATCAAAATGTGGAGATTTTAGATCTGCTCAGGTGTTACCTATTCTGTGGTTGAGCATGGTCTTCCAATTCAGGCCCAGGTGCCAATTAGGCTCTTACAAACCAGTGTTGCTAGTGCTCTCTCTTCCTCACCCATACCTAGATTCGCTTTTACATCCTGGTTTTCAAATATCTGAAACATCACCATTTGCTTGAACGGGAATATACAGTTAAAATTGTGGAAGGAGTGTCACATGGTACCATTAAGCATGGCAATGAATTAGAAATCAAAGAAAGGATTCCTCGGAACAAAGTGTAAGAACATTGTTTTTTCTGACAATCAAAGGCCACATACTTTTCAAAATTTGCTTTTTTTCCCTTTCCCCTTTTCCTTTCTCTAAGTTGTTTGGTCCATAAGCCTCCTTCCTATTAGAGTTAGGTCCAATATCTGTCCCAGCTCCTCCCAACCTAGCAATTCAAAAGCAAGAAATTGCAAGTAGGTAAGTAGGTAGTGCTTTGGTGGAAAAGGTAACAACATTCCATGAGCATAGTAACAGTTTATTTAGCATGTCTGGATGTTTTCCACACCATGAGTAGAACAGTTGTCATATTTGAGTGACAGTGGAGATGGTGTAATCCACATTTCCCTTCTAGGAATATCAACCACTGCTTTTTGGCTGACTTCCATGACTCATCTCTTATAATTTTATGCTGGTGCATAGTATTATCTAGTTATACCTGCCACATGACCACTGAAATGTCTGCACACATAGACAGCATTGGCTCTTTGGCTGTAAACAGTGATGACCAACGTACCCTAGAGTCGGATATGCCTGGCTTTCAAGCAATGGAGACTTTTACCTTTAGTCTGATTTTCAAGATACATGAGATAATTAAGGAGTAGTTTTACCAGTGCCACCCATAGAGAATTTTAGTGGTTGAGAAGGGATTTGAACCCAGGTCTCTGGAATCTTACTCCACCACTCTTTCCACTATGCTACACTGGCTCTCAAGTTGAAGTGAGTCATAAATAAGTTCCAACATCCCAACAACATGACCCCTCAGAACCAAAGACTGATCCATTTTAATGTATCTGAAAGAAAAGTAAGTTTAGTGGGGTGGAGGGCAGCAACTGCATTTACTTGTTAAAACTTATTATTTATGTACATTCAGATTAGGATAACCAGCTCACAAGGGAGACAGTATGAAATTGGCTGATTCACCATTCTGGGGAGGATTCCTCATTCACAGTCTGGGAGTATAGGTGGGAAAAACATCCCCTCAATCCCTCCTGTTGTCCACCATTCTTGCTGACATGAAGAAGAACAATGTGATTTTCCAATCTTGTTAAGAATGAAACAAGCAAAAACCAACAGTTTTTGCTGGAGAGTCTCCAGAGTGGAAAGTTAACCTTCAGGAGTGCAAAGGAGCTGGTATTGGAAAAGTTCAGAAATCCTTTTCTCAGTGCCTACAGTGTCATGTTAAGACGTTACTCATGAGTAAGCCTTTCATGCTTCTGAGCTGCCGCCTCCTGGCTGAGCAACCCAGGATTCTAGATTAGTGTAAATAATCAGTGTTGAGCCAAGTAATCACTCCAGGCCTCTTCAGGTATTTTAAAAGTATATTGAAATCAAAGTAAGTTTCAGAATAAAGTTAAGAAAACATATTAAAATAAAGAAAGCTACTCTTTAGGGAAAGCCCATGGCCCCCCTTCTGGCTAAAGCGTTTATATGATTACAGTTCAAAGTCCAAGAGAGGGTCTTTTTGGCCCCCACCTTCTGGGGCTTTTATCTCCTCCTTCAGGGTCCACCCCTCCCAGCCATTCCCCTAAGGGATTGTAACCAATGATGCTACAGCATGACATGTCCATGTCCATCATCACACATTAGGTTTGGCTAGCATGTTTATATTCCAATCTCTCTCATCTGGTATGTGGTCTAAAGGGACTCCTACCATCCCACGCATTGAAATTTCCATCTTGGATGGGCTAAAGCATAAGGTAATTAATTGGGTGGGCAAAATCTCATGAAAAAGTGCAGCTCAGAACTGGGCTTTTTTATGACAACAGGGTCAGGCCAAAACATGGTGCTTCTTCAGGCAAAGATATACCAGCTTCACTCTGTGTAGAGCGGCTGATGAGACAGTCTGTTGAAATTTCCTTCAGTAAAGGCAATGGGAAAACATCCTCCACCCCCTGTGATGTGAGGGCAACATGCTAACTTAGGAAATGCCTAAAATGTTGTGTGGCAAACATAAGAGTGGGTTTCTATGTGGGAAATAGGCAAGGAGTTCAGAAGGAACTGCTAGGAAGCTACCATTGCTGCCTCCTAGCACCTCACTTTCACTAAAGATAGGTCAGCTCTCCAAGCATGGAAGATTTCTTGGGGGCCTTTTTAACATATATGGATTTCCCTTAGATCATGTTTCTAAATCTTATTTGTAACTGAGGATCAACTTCACATTACAGGTAGCTTGTTGTTAGGAGCAGAATTTACTCAACTGATGATGACATTTGATTGTGAGGGCAGGAGCTTTTCACACTTCATATAGTTTGCAAATTAGTTCGCTTTGTCATTGGTCATGGGGAGGGAAGCATAGGGTTCACATAGGCCTCTGCCTGAAACACATTTCTGGAGCACAAACCAATTTCAACATGTAATGATGGGCTATCAGTAACACATGCTGATATTATCCAGTGTTATGTGTTTGGCTTTCCTAACTCAGTTTTTGCCTCATTTCTTTTCCCCTGAACATAAAGCCAGTGAAAAACACCTGCCTCTCCCTTCACAGCAAAAGTCTTTAACTTAGGAAATTATTTGAATTGTGAGTAAGAAAAAAAAAGCTTTTGTTTATGGCAAAGCTTAATAATGAGGACTTTGCGGGGATTTTGTTGCATCTTAACAGCAGAGTATTCTCTAAGCTGTTAATGTACTGGTACACCTGCTATATACTAGAAATTAGATGCTGATTAAAGCACATCATCTCCCCTGCTGCCCCTTATCTGAATGTATGTGTGAATAATTCATACATTTTCCTACAATCAAGATGTTTGTAAAAAAACAAACCCTACTTTAAGGGAAAGGTCTGCAGCTCAGTATTCGAGGGTTGGACAGTAGCTAACTGCTTCTTATGCAAAAGACCCCACACTCACTCCCCATAAATTCTAGGTGAAAGCTGAGAGAAACAACCCCACCCTCCCTTGAAATCCTGGACAGTCAGGGCCAATCACATTAGACAATAGTCAGCTGGATGGACTAAGGGTCTGAATTGGAATCGAGGCTGCTTCCCATGTCCCTAAAAAGGTAGGACAAGCATCAAGGAGAGCACTATAAGAACACAACACAGAGGTTCAAAATTTAAGGTAGTCAAGAAGGAGAGGACACAACTGAGAAGATACGGGACAGGAGGAGAAGGAGAAGAAGAGATCGTCATACTAAGAAGTACTAGAGAGGGAATGATATTTGCATGCATGGCTCTTTGAATATTTGCCTGAACTTGGAGGAACTCAGGGATGGAATGAGTGGTGGGCTCCAAAAAAAAAAAATACCACCACACTGTGAGTGTGGTATGGTGGGTGTGGCTGGGGGAAAGCCCTGTGTTGCACCCGAATTAAGACTGCTTTATTTCAAAACTTGGATGGGCAGAGCCAGCCAGATTTCTGCTACCAGCTCTGGCGAACTGGTGCGAACCTGCTGATACCCACCACAAAATGAAACATGTACTGCTCATGAATGCCTAGTGAATGTCCACTAGCATCAATGGAGAAGTTTTTGTTTTGCTGACAAAATCCTCCCATATTTAGGTGATGATAGTGTTATGGCCCAGACACCCAGCCAAGCCAGTTGGCCAGCGCTGCTGCACAAGAGGTAGGAAAAGTCTTACTTTTCAGTCCAGAAAGTATAAGCAAAGTCGCAGCTGATGGCCGTTTCTGAAGGTGTGCCCTAGCCCTTCTTTGCCTCAGCTGTAGATCATGTCTTGATTTTAATATTTTTATTAAGTTTTTTTAAAAAAATACAAATGATATATTAAAAAATACAACAAATACAAGACATTACAAATCAGAAAAAAGAAAATCACATTACATTAATTTGTTGCATTACAAATTATAACACCCAGTGATATTTACAAACCATGAGGATCGAATTTCTAATTTAATTTCCCCAGAAACTCATATGTTGAGGTACCGGCTTATCCCCTTTATCACTCACAAGGACAAATTCCACAAATGGTTTCCATATTTCCCAAAATTTATTCTCTTTTAAGATACCTTTCTTCACATTCAATTCACATCTCAATTTATCATTTAATGCAATTTCCCACATTTCTTTATACCATTCATCAATTTTTAACCTTAAATCACTTTTCCATTTTCTCGCTATACACAGTCTTGCAGCCGTTAACATTATTGACACCAGTTCTTTTTTGTTTGTACTCATATTTATATCATCCAATCCCGTCAGCAAGGTGATACCTGGCTCCAGTTTTATATCGACTTTAGTAATTGCTGAAATTTCTTTCTCAATTAGTTTCCAAAAAATCTTAACCACTTTACAACTCCACCACATGTGTTCATATGTTCCAAGCTCACTTTTACATCTCCAGCAATCTCTTGATTTAATATTATCCATTCGATGCAATTTAACTGGAGTCAGGTACCACCTCCACAATATTTTATAATTATGTTATTTTAATCTTACAGAAAGATTTTTCATAATTCTTCTCCTCCATTTATTCTTCCACTGCGATTCCGAAATTCTTATATTTAAATCTTCTTCCCATAATGTTCTCAACACATTTTGTGAGCTTTCATCCTTATTCAAAATTCTATATATTTTACTTACTAAACCTTTTATCTCAATTTCTCCTTTTCTTATTTTACAAATCATCTCCTCAAATTCTGTTTTCTCTCTCTGTAAACTGAGCTCCTCTTTATATCTCTTCCCCCATTTTTTTACCAAAATTATTTGTAACCAGTTCAATTTCATCTGTTTAAACACTTCAGCTCTTAATTCCAAGTTATCCATCATTTTTATCCAATCTTTTAACAGAAACACATTATTTCTCAGAAGTATATCCTTTATTCTTTTGTCTACTTTCAGAGGGAAAGTCTTAACATCTTCCAAATCCATTATCGGGAAAATTCCCGGCACTATTTTCTCTTTAATATTTTTCCTAACCTCCATCATTGCTTTGGTAAATGGATTATTTACCTTTATTTTCATCCCCTTATCCAAAAAAATTGCCTTCCCAAATTGTTGTAATTCTTTTATTTCTATCTCGTCCCAAATAACATCAGGTTTTGTTATAATTTTTACAACATTTTTTTAGCTGAAATGCTCTGTAATAGTGTTTAATATTTGGAATACCCAATCCACCTTCTTTTTGCGATATATACCATAAACTTTTTGTAATTCTTGGTCTTTTCCCCCTCGTTACAAAAAGTATTTATCATGCTCTGAAAAATCTTTATATCTTTTTCTTTTAAGTGAATTGGTAGGGCATCAAATAAAAAATTAATCTTTGGCAATAATTTCATTTTACACAAAGCTATCCTACCAAACCAAGACAAATTTAACTTATTATATTGCTTTATTTTCCCCTTTATTTCTATTCTTTGTTTATCATAATTTAGTCTCTTAAGTTCTTCTATTTTATTTGCAATATTAATTCCCAAATATTTCACACTATCTTTAATTTGTATATTATATCTTTCCTTTATCTTTTTTTGATCTTCTTCATTTCCATTATAAATAATCATTTCAGATTTATCTCAATTCACTTTTAAACCCGTCATTTCCTCAAATTCCCACAAATGTACCTGGATATGTTCCATTGTTTTCACAGGGTTTTTCATTATGACCATTGTATCATCAGCATATAAACTAATTTTTACTCCTTCTATTCCCTCAATCTTTCTATCTTCTCTTATAAGTGTCGCTAATAATTCCATGGCCATCACGAAAAGTATAGGCGACAATGGACAACCTTGCCTAGTACCCGCTTCTAATTTTATATCTTCTGTAAATGTTTCATTCACTTTTACTCTAGTTATTCCTTTCTTATATAGCTGATCAATTACATTTATAAATTTCATACCAAACCCAAACTTTCTTATAATTTCTTTAATCGTAATCCATTGCAAAGAATCAAAGGCTTTAAAAATATCTAAAGATAAAAATCCAATCTTTTCCGTTTTTTGTTCTGCTATATTCACCAAATCAATTACCCTTCTAGTAAGATCTGCCATATATCTACCCTTCAGAAAACCAGCTTGATCCTTATTTATATATTCCTTCATGAATTCATTTAGTCTATTCGCCAATATTGCAGTAAAATTTTTTGCATCTTGATTAATCAATGAGATTGGCCTATAAGACTCTATATTATTCAAATCTTTCCCTGGTTTAGGAATCAAAGCAATTACTGATCTATACCATGAAGTTGGTAATAAACCTCCATCCAATATATAATTAAACAGCTTCAGGAGTCTTGGTATTACCAATTCTTTAAATTGTTTATAAAATTCCGCTAAGAATCCATCCTCGCCAGGCGCCTTACCACTTTTCAATCTCTGTATCACCCCTCTTATCTCTTTTTCTGTTATTGGTGTTTCCATTATATCTTTATGCTCCTCCTTTATTCTGATTCCCTTCCATTTATCCAAATAATCCCTTAATTTTCCTACTCTTATATATTTTTAGAATATAAATCTTGATAAAAACCTTTTATTATTTCCACCTTCTCCTTTGTTTTGTTACATCTCACTCCTTGTTGGTTTATTAAAACACCAATTTCTCTTCTAACACTCTTTTCTTTCGCAGCTCTAGCTAATAATTTTGAATTCTTGTTGCTATATTCAAAATATTCCCTTTTTAAGTATATCAAATCTTTTTTTAACTTTTTCTATGTCCTTGCCGATCTGTTCTTTTCTCAATTTCTGGATATTTAATAATGTTTCTTTCTTCCCTGTTCTTATATGTTCCTCCTGAAGTTGTCCAATTTCTCGTTCAATTTTCTCATATTTATCCTTTAAATGTTTATTTCTTATACTATTTAGTTTAATACATTCTCCCCTAAAAACCAACTTCATAGCATCCCACACTACGTTATATGTTACTTCGCCTGTATCGTTCCATTGCCAATATTGATTCCAAACTTTTTCCATATTTTCCTTATTTACAGGCTCATTAAACAATTTTGAATCATATATGTTATTGCATATTTATTGTTTCACTGCTGTATTGTAACATTGTATCATTTGTAATTTTGTATATTGTATTTGATTTAACTGTTGTAAGCCACCCTGAGTCGGCCCTGGTTGAGTAGGGCAGGGTATAAATCGAATAAATGAATGAAATGAATGAATCTCCAACTACTTTTTCCCCTCTCTGATTTCCCAATTCCCAATTGCATTAAAAGTTTAGCATGGTCTAATTCTTTGAAAATTCCAATATCTATTTCTTCTATATTCTTAAATATATCTTCAGTAACAAAAAAATAGTCTATTCTAGAATATGAGTTGTATACATGTGAAAAATATGTATATTTTCTTTCTGTTCCTTTAAATTCTCTCCACGCATCTTTTAACCCTAAAGGTTTTATCCAATTATTTAATATCTTCGTTTTTGATCCCATTTTGTCCCTGTCTTCATTAGTGCAATCCATACTAGACTGAATTAAATTAAAATCACCTGCTACTATCATTTTAACTGTCTTTTCTTTTTCCAAAATTCGATATACCTTGTCTAAAAACTTATCCTGATGTTCATTTGGAGCATATATATTCACCAAGGTCACTTCTTCATCGTCTATTGTACCCTTTACAATCAAAAACCTACCTTCTGGATCAGAAATACTCTTAGTCAAAACAAAAACCAATCTGGTTGAAATCAGTGTTGCCACCCCTCTTGCTTTAGAAGTTCCATATGCTTTTTCATATATTTGTATCCAACCCAGAAATAATTTGTTGGTATCTTCTGATTTTTGATGTGTTTCTTGTAAAAAAATTATATCTGGACGTAGATCATGTCTTAATTGAGATCTGTACCTTTCAGATGTGCTGGGTTGCTCTTGGTTATCCTGAGTGCTGACAGCTGGTGCTCCTGTCAGATCTCCTGTCAAGCCTTGATCATCTTGACTGGCTTAGCCATGAGGAGTTGGCTCCAAACTGGCAGCTGGCTGTGAGGCTGGTGCCAGGTCCATCTCTTCCTGCTCAGAACAAGCTGAGACAGCGGTCAACTGTTCTCCTCATCCTCACACCTTGGATCCCAGGCCACAACAGATAGAGAATTTAATTTAAAAATACAACAGTGGTAGGTTTAAACCCATCTTACCCATGCAGAATAAGCCTGAACTAAATTGGCCCACCATAACCTAATGTTTTCTAATATGGATCAGAGGAGAAAAATGAGCATTGAGACCATCCTTCTTCAATTAGCAATATAGCTATGGCATTTTGTTATGATAACTAGTTGAATGTGCATACACCACTGAAAGAAAATAAGCAGGAGGGAAAAAAAGGGTTTTGTTGAACATTGCGCTGAACTTGGCCTCTGCTCTCCATAAAAGCTTGTTATGAAAATATTATGAACATATAACAATACATTTTAAGTGGAAGGCAATGATCCATAAAATTGGTGTGGACTAATTAGCAGATCAAATCTTTATGAGAATTGGATCACTTTCATATCCTTGGATGGTTTAATTCTAGAGTACTGTATTTAACTATCCACACATGTTTAGCAAAATTAAAATAACAGTATAAATGTTCAGTTGGGATTAAAACAACTGTGAAATGAAACCAAACAAAATGGGTGGATTTTGCTTTTACAGGAACAGAGAATCCAAGTGTTGATATAACATTACAGAAAATCTAGAGCAAACACAGTCTGAATCCTAGTCTCATTTCACATGTAATTAACCTTTCTCAATCAAGCTAAGCATCCCTCCCCCTACTCCTCCTCAACAGCTCAGTACCTACAGTATATCCCTGCTTTTATGTGGATGAAAGGCAACTCTCCATAGAAAAGAACAGTTCTGTAGCCAGTATCTTCAGTCTGTGTCTTGATTAGCACTCTTTCTCTGATTTCATTTCATTGGACATTGTCCTTTTGTATCTTAATAGTACTTATATCCACACATTCATCATTTATAAGTACTATACTCCAAAATCACAGACTGTATTTTTAATACTGATTTCACACGTAACATTTGTCCATTAGATGCACCATTCCTCAGAGAGGAACTGTGACAGTCTGTGGCAGCAAAAGCCTGTTCTTTACAAATGTCTCAGAGCACCTTGAGGACTAAAACTGGCTTGAACTTTTGTGAACCTTGGATACATCTGAAGAAGTCCCTGCCATCATATCAGAGTTATAAATAATAGATTCTTCAGAAGTTGTCCTCCTTCAGACTAAGGCAACTACATTTCTTTGCCCTATCCCACTCCTTTTTCAAAAAGTCAGAAAGACGGGCACCATCATACTTGGATGACACAGAGAAGGTTCACATGGGGAATGAGTTTGACTAGTCTTCAGGCCAAGGCTTGGGAAGCATTTGGTTTGATCTTGGGGTCTTCTAGTTCAAGGGACAATTGGCTAATTGCCAAGAGCTGGGAGAATTTGCTATTCTAGACTACATTTAATTTAATTTAATTTTCACATTTGTATGCCACCCAGTCAGGAAGCCCGACTCAAGGCGGCTCACACAATAATCATACAATATATATATATAACAATACAAATATACAATATACTCAATACACAATAATTATACAGTATTCAATACAAACAATACCACGTCACAGTATTCAATACAAACAATACCATGTCACGGCTGGTACATATACCAGAATGTCTAGCCACGGACAACTCCCTTTCAGACAGCTGAGCGGGCCAGACATGTGATTACCCCATGCCGTAAATGCTGCCATAAATCATGGCAGGTGCATTTGTGCGTGCATGGACATGTTTGTGGATGCACAGGTGTGATTAAACACATCTGCTTCTGCTTCCAGGGTCACCATTGTGGGTCAGATGAAATGGTGCCGGGGCTGGAGCCGGTCCATGGGCCATAGGTTGTGAACCCCTGGTCTAGCCACTATAGGATCCTGGGAGTTGTTGGTCAAAGAAACCATACCCTGTTTTGGAAAATAAAAGGCCTTTCCTGATCCAAAAAGGCCCAGTGGACAAAATTACCATATTTGCCTGCCTATAATTTTATTTATTTTATTTATTGGTTACACTTATATCCCTCTAGGGAAAAGTAAATCCCTACACAAGGCGGCTAACATAAAACCCTTCGTATGACAAACAAACTTATTAAAAATTACACCCCATAAAACCTATAATAAAAATTTACGGTAAAGCCGACCCTTATAATGGGCCAAAATACCGCAGGTCAGCATCCTGACCACACAACCTAATTTGGAGGAATATAAGCCGGGCCACAATCTAATAGCCAGGGATAGGCCAGACATTTGCGAAGGCCTCCTCGAAAAGCAGAGTCTTCAGTTGCTTCTTAAAAGACTGGAGCGAAGAAGCCTGGTGCAGCTCAAGTGGAATGGCATTCCACAGCATTGGTGCCACCACCGAGAAGGCCCTTTTCCTCATCCCAGATTTCCTAACCAGTCTCGGGGTCAGCACTTGAAGTCGCGCTGACAGAGAAGAGCAAGTGATGCAGGCTACAGACCTGAGAGGAAGACGTTCCTCAAGGTAAGAAGGTCCCAACCCATACAGGGCTTTAAAAGTTAGCACTAACCCCTTGTGCCTGATATGGAAAGAGACGGGTAGCCAGTGCAGGCCTGCCAAGGCTGGGGAGATATGAACGAATTTTATCAAGCCTGTAATCAGCCTGGCAGCTGCATTCTCAACTCATTGAAGTCTCCACAGCAGGAACAGGGGATGCCCCACTGACACACTCCCCCCTTAAAATACAGTAAAACACCTACTTACAAAAAAAGTCCATTCCATAGGCTTTTGCTTAAATCGAATTTTTATGCAACTTGAAGCAAACCCATAGGAAAAATTATTTTTATATGTAACCCGAAGGAAACCCATAGGAAATCGTGTAAATCGGGACATGGCTTTAGCACAAAAACATTATGTAAGTCGAATTTTATGTAACTCGAGACATTTGTAAGTCGGGGTTTTACTGTACACTGCAAATATGGTATTCACTGTATATAGTGGCCTCTAGTGGGCCAATTTGGTAATATTATGTAGTTCTGGAGTCTCATGAGGAAGGGAGGTGGAAGGGGCAGTTCTGGTGCTCCTTTCAGAAGCTTTAGAGCCTCAAAGCAGGAATTAGGGAGCGACTTGGGCGAGCTCTTCAAAGGCATTGTGCCGGAGCTGGTTTTGCAAGCCAGCTGGCACTGAATGAAGGGAGCCATCAGGGTGGGGGGTGGGGGGTGGGGGGTGGGCGATGCTTCTCCTGGGGAGGAAATTATTTTTTCCTTAAAAATGTGAATAAAAATGGAGTGCATCTTATACTCTGATGTGTCTTATATCCTGGCAAATACAGTATGTAAGAATGAAAAGAAAGCTCATGGGGGGATGATTTGAGAATTCAGCATTTGTGGAATGAGGGAGTTGGAGGCTGAGAAGGGTACAAGGCCCCTACAAGGTCCAGGGGATAAAGAAATTACCCTTGCCTCCATTGCAAAGGGAAAAAATATGCTACCACTGCAGTCACCACCTCTGCCGCAGAGCTGCTTAGGTACAACCCCCATTGTCACTGCTTTGCGTTGGATGTATGGTACTGATTCTTTTTAAAAATTATATTTTATTGTAATATCATTACAAATAGCTCTTTGCCAGTGGCTGACAGTTGAACTGTCATAGCACTATAGCAGTAAGGATTGGGAGGAAAACATTTTGAGGGCACAGGGAATCCTGCAATCTTTACAGGACAAGGGGCACAGTACACAATATGTAACAATACACACATGCATACAGAAGAATACAGTGGTTTAGAACTGGTTAAAAAAACACATTTCAGCAAGATGTGTGTTTGAATTGATTCCAAACATGGCAAAACCAATGCAAACCTAGGACTTTTTGCAAACCAGAACACACCCTAAAAGGACCTACGTAAATATTGACCACCAGTCACCCCCCCCCCACCCCATCAGTCAGATCTCACTGGGATTAAAATTGCATTTAGCCCAAGGGATTTTACTTTTGATAAACTTTTGCAGAACGTGATAATGTACTAGGAGCTGAAGTTTATTTATTAGACAGGCAATATAAACCTACATATGATTGCTTGAAAGTTGGTCCTATAGTGTTCAGTCTAGCTTCTTCCTAAGTGATTGCAGCCTTTGAAATATAAACCTAACCAGAACAGGAGAAAACTTCCTCCGAAGTTCTTACTGATAGCTTTTTAAACAATCACTCGTGTAAATAAGTATTCTGCTCTGGAAAATGATTGGATAAGTATTTCTAATTTGGTCAAGAATGGAGACAGTGTCTTGTCATCATGTTATGGCCTGAGAACTGATAAACAAGAGGTGGGCTTTCTTGAACATAAAGATGCTAAGATACCCACTAGGAGTGGATCTAACAAAAAGGGACTTATATTGGAAAAGGTGACAATTCCTGGAAGTATAAGATGAGAGTGGAACATTGATTCACAAAGGAAACTGTAGTTTTTATTTAACAATATTGTCTGCAAGGGTAAGTAATGGCAACGTTCATTGCCTATATATAGTTTGATAGATTATATTGTTGTGCCTAGTTAGTAGGCTATGACTCATATATTAAACAAGAAATATATGTTTGTGCTGGGTTTGCAAAATCTGCCCCAGTTCTTGCTTTTTTGTGTGTGAATTAGAAAATCTCCTGTTAAGCCTAGTTCAGTTAATGGTTTCCAGGGAATTCCTACTAATCATCTCCAGTAGAAAGCAAACATGAGGTAGCAGGAAAAAAAGTATGTAATCTTCTTTCCACTTGAGAAGTGTTCAGTCTGCCATTTTTGTTATAATGGTCTTGCTCATGCTGTGACTCATAACATTACGGCAAAAAACATAACGAAGCTATTAGCTTGAAGGGCCTTTGGGAAGGTCTCTGTACATGTGTCTTTGCATGTGGAGAGAGAGAGAGAGAGAGAGGGAGGACTGAATGTGGTCTTTAGGATTAAAACTGATTGCCACCTCAGTGGTATTCCTTTTGATCCGTTGATGCTTAATACTGACATACTAGACTAGGGGTGCCCAGTTTTTTTGCACTGCAGGCCAGTTACGTGGTTCCTCCCACCAGAAGTGGAAGTAAAATGCACCCACCCATGTGCATAATGCTGCCATAAATCACCTGCAGCTGTTGTAAACACGGCACAGTGGCATGGGTCGGATTATTTGGCAGTGTGGGCCGGATCTGGCCCAGAGGCTCTAGTTTGGGCACCCCTGCACTAGACCTAGCTACCCTTTAAAAAATAATAGTTTCTGAAGCAGCATACGTAATCAACAGGAAGACTGAAGATTCTTGTAGGGCATCCTTGAGCAGCTGTGAAGATTGTGGTTTCTGCAAGTGTGTGTCTGTCTGTTACTACAATTTAATGTAAGCCATATTGGGGAATCGTTTGGCTGGAAAGGCAACACACACACACACACACACACACACACACACACACACACACACACACACACACACACACACACACACACACACAACCCAGAGAAATGCATCCACATCTAATTACAAGTATCTCCTATTCATCAATATCTATATCTATAAAGTGAGGAGGTACGTTCTTATGTCGTGAATGCGGGCATCCACCCGTGACCCACCCCCCTGAAAATTTAACTGGCCTACCTTGCGTATCCCATGGGTCAAAGAAGGGGGTCTGGATGCCGCGGGTGGGGTGCCAGCCCCATAGGCAAGGATTGTGGTGGTGGTGCGTTTGCGTACAGCAGCGCACAGGTGTCACAATTGGGTGCCCGGTGCAGGCGATGGCACGCACATGCATGCAAGTGCATGGGCGTTGCATCCAGGACCCCAAAAGTGTCACCCACACGACCACCACAGCCAAGAACATGACCACCGACACAGGAACAAACTCAGGCTTTTGGATGCACACGCCAGTGATGCAGCACCAAATGGGCTGGTGTGCATGTGCACATTAGCACGTGCGCCACCACAATGCACCCAATGCGACCAGCAATGCTCTTGGCCCAATGCCCATAGCCAAACCAAGAACGAAGGACAACCCCCGGGCAGGTAGGAAACGCAGCCCCCCCTCCCCCCAGAACACCCCGGGCGAAGCCGGACAAACAGGCTAGTACAATTATAAATATAGAATTAAGAAGCGTGAACTATTTGCTTATAGTGGGTAGGATTCCAATCAGAATCACACATTCTGGTTTCCTTGTGTAGTGGTGACCTCCAGGCACCTCAGTGCTAAGCGATTTCCTCCATCTCATCTCCCTCATAACTCTTAGCAGTGCAGATCTGATTTGTGGTTGGGGAATGAATCCCTCAAATTCAGTCCTGCTTATGTTTTCCTTTCCCAACATAAAGTTGCTCCCATTGTGCATGCTTGTCTATACGCTTTCCCCTACTGTGTGTGTTTTTGTGCAAGTTGGAAAGCTTGCAAATGGCACCACTTGCAGAAAAGAATTACTACTGTAGTATAGCTATGTGAAAATCTAGAAAGTTTATATTAAAATCTAAACCAAAATAAACTTCTCATCCATTCCTATTACCAGGACGATCACTTGGCCACCAGTTTTCCCATCGTTCCCATCCCAGCAACAACCAATGAACTGCTGGGGAAACAAAGAAGGTCTTATTAACTGATATCATACCACTACATTTTGTGTGTCCACCATAGCATACATTGTGGCATAAAACATCAGATGGAACAATGTTTTATATTTTTCAAAGCAACTGCCCTTTAATTGAAAACCCAAGGTCCATCATGCTGGTTATTAAGCCACTTGCTCTCATATTGTGTTTGTATATTTCTAAATATTCAGCCTATTTTTGTTTGCTCAAATACTCTTCCAATACGTATTTCTAAATTGTTCTGTTTATTGATGTGGTTTTTATTCTTGTCCCTCTGCTATGAGGCTGTACTATGTGTGATGCTGTTTATCAAGAAATACCATGCGAAAGTTAATAATAACATAATTTAGAGCAATAATTACATTTTTATTCAATAGCTTTGGGAAAACTCTGAGTTGAATAATGAGATAAAAATGAGTATCTCAGCTCTAACAGGACATTAATCAACATATTAACTGTGTAGGCAAACTGATTTGAGGCTGTTATGCCTTAATTTGTCTCAAAATCATTATTTTTAATGTATTACATAATGTACTTTAAAATATGTGTTGAAGTGATTCTGTATAAGCATTAGTTTTCCACAGAATAGATCCTACTCTTTATTCTGCCATGAATAATAGCTTTTTATCCTATACAGTATAAAATCGATATTTCAGAAACCCTGACATTTCGGAGCTGGATGAAAATAAAGCAAAATTAATCCTTAAACATATTTCCTTAAATGTTCATTCAGCTACACAGGCCACATGGGTTTCACTGGTACAGTTGAGGAGCTGGCTTTGTTTTTTTACGTTCATATTTGTTCACCTTATATTTATAAAAGAAAGAGAAGGAAGAGGGGGAAAACACACACAAAATTTGACAGAAATAGAGCTAAATCCCATATCAATCCCAAATAGAGTCAGACCCATTTTGATGAATGGGACATGTTAGTCAATGTCGAGCATGTTCAGTTTATTTTGATGAGTCTGTTCTACTTAGGACTCAGTTTAGTAGTCCATAGGCAGTGAGACAAGCTATAGCATTTATTCCATATTTATTCAGTAGAACAACAATCCAGAAATGTGTGAATGTTTCTCTGGACATACATATTTAAGAGTTTTCTTCTTTTTTCCTTACTCTTTTACTCCATTGGGTGTTGAGGGAGATACAAGGTTCTTGTTCTGGCACTTGTAGTGGCCTTCATTGGTGCTATTTGGTGTTCTTGTCATATTCCTTTGATGTTATCTCTCCATATATTGGAGTACCAGGGATAAACAAATCTATCTCTTTTGCTTTCTGGAGCATTTGGATCTTATAATCACAAATTTGATCTGTCCTAGTTCTACATTAGATTTATTCTAGTATTTTTGCTTTTTTAGTCTTCACAGAAAATTGCATGCATTTTCGGTCTCACAAAAGTTTGAAAACACTCTGTCCACAATTTTGCTAATACACACATTTTTGCAAATGTTTGCTCCTAATAGCTGCTTTTTGCATGTGGTTGTCCTAATGTAATTTTTCTTTTAAAAATAATAATCAGAGAATTGTTTGCAAAAGTCATCGTGGAACCTGGAGGATAATTGCATTCCCCTTCACATATTATTGTAGGAAGGATGAACTTTGTTACTTTTTATTGAGATGATGATCCAAACCAGTTCTTACCCCCACACAATAACCAAACTCCTAGTTTTGCTTTCTGCTGTTCCTACTCTTCCCCAGCCAGAGCTTCAGAAATGTACTTTTATTGGCAGAGCAAGGATTCACAACCTATGGCCCATAGGCCAAACCTGGACCACAGTGCCAAATAATATGCCCTCTGACTTTGCTCCAGCCGCTGCCACCGCTGGAATTGGCCGTGGACTCATTTATGGCCATCATAAATGCATTTATGACAGCCATAAATGAGTCCGTGGCTGTCACAAATGCATTTACTACAGCTGTAAATGAGTCCATGGCTGTTGTAAACACACGTTTTACGGCAGCATTTACAGTGGGGGGAACCACCAGTCCAGCTCGCTCAACTGTCCGAGGGGGCATGGTCCGGCCTGCGACTGAAAAATGTTGAAAACCTCTGGGCTAGTTTTCCAGGAACACCATACCCAGTATGGTTAGTAGATATACTGGCTGGGGGATATTTCCCCCCGCCCTCACATTTTGTCCCTATCCATTTGAGAGAGCAACATGAAGAAAACAGTTGCTCAATCAACAGGCCTAAGAGCTAGTTTTGCACAGAGAAAATGGACTCATGGATGATGCAGATTAGATCCTTTCAATCTGGCTTCAGGCCTGGTAATGGGATGGAGATTACTTTGGTCGCCTTGGTGGATGACCTACTCTGGGAGCTGAATTTGGGAAGTATGTCCCTGTTGGTTCTGCAGAACCCCTCAGTGGTTTTCAATACCATTGACCATGGTATCCTTCTGGGCTGTCTCTCGCAAGGATATGTCTTGGAGGCAGTGGCTCCAAGTCCCATTCTAATGTTTCAGAATAGGTCTGGTTCCTTCTGGAGGAAAGAGCTCAGAAGATGGTGTTGGGGGACTGTTTGACACATGGCTGTTTGCTGGTGGCATTCCTTGAGGTTCTGATTTGTCCTCCATGTTATCTATACCTATAGAAATGGGATGTGGCCATGCATGTCCGGCATGCACGACCACACCTGTCCATACTATCCCATAATGAGCCGCCAACACTTACCTTACCTCCCGAAGACCAACCCCTCAAGGGTCCGGAAGCCAACAGTGAGGCCAATGCCCCATGATCAGGAACAACAAGAAAATGGTCCCCATTGTCCTTTGCGCCTTAGCGTGCCTCAGCCAATCAAGCATGAGGACATGAACACAGAGGAGACGGTACAGCTAGCATGCGCAACAGAAAAAAACCACCTCACATGCCTTTCCCCCCTCAACAGCAGCAACACGAAGGGACTCTCCTGTGACCCTGAAAAGCCGCCTTGCTGACGCCGATGCCGCCATTCCCACCGCCACCTCTCCAGCAGAATTCACCCAGCAGTTCGGAAGGGGGCGAAGGAGGCGGAGTGGAGAGTTCCGCAACTCGAAGGGTCTCTCTGGTGGGTCTAAAAAGCTGCCTCGCCAGTGCCACCGCCACTGCTGTTTCCACTGTCACTGCCCCAGCTATTTACCTTTGAGTTTTGGGTCTCTCCTTTCAGCCTCCTTCTCCCCCAGCCAACCTACCAGGCGAACTCTGCTGGTGCGGCAGCGGTGGGTATGGTGGCAGTGGTGGTGTTGGTGGGGAGGTGGCTTTTTAGTACCGCCGGAGAGACCCTTCGTGTTTTGTTGTCTCTCCTCCCTGCCTTCTTCTCCCCTGGCCGAACTGCCGGGCAAAATCCGTTGGAACGAAGTAGGTGGAAACAGTGGCGGCGGCGAGGTGGCTTTTTAGACCCGCTGGAGAGACCCTTCATGTTGTAGGACTCTCCACCCCACCTCCATCGCTCCTGGCCAAACTGCTGGACAAACTCTGCTGGGGCGGCGGCAGCAGGAATGGCAGCGGGAATGGTGGCAGGAATGGCGGCGGTGGAGAGGTGGCTTTTCAATTTGAACATTGACTTACAATTCCCTCCAAATCTCTGATCCACAACTTGGGTGTGGTCTAAGATTGAGCTCTGAGCCTGGGTGTCCTGGCCTTAGCAGTGGTCAAGAGAGAAGTTCCACAGTTAAAACTGGCAGGCCAGCTATGCTCATTCTTGGAAATGTCTGGTCTGGCCAAGAAGACATGTACTTTAGTTACATTCCAGTTAGATTCCTATAACACTCTATGTGTGAAGCAGCCTTTGGAATGCATTCAGGAGGTCCAAAATGCTGAATCCAAATTGTGAACCATGGCTGGTTTGGGGAAACATTTAGCTTTTCTATTGCAGCAACACCACTAGCTGCCAATACATTACTTTGTCCAATTCAAAATGCTGGATTTGATCTAAAAACCCTAAATGACTTGGGTCCAAGCTATCTGAAAGTTCACTTCACCCAATAAAAAGCTGCCTAGATTTTAGGGCAGGGGTGCTCAAACTATGGCCTGTGGGCTAGATCCGGCCCCTGACACCAATTCATCTGGCCCACAAAGCCTCCGTCACTCCTGGAAGTGGAAGTAAAATGCACCTGTACAGGTGTGTTTTACTTCCGCTTCCAGAAGTGACTAGGGCTTCGTGAGCCAGTTTAATTGGCATCGGGGTCCAGATTTGGCCCCCAGGCCATAGTGACCGGTTCCCTGAACCACATGACCAGCTTGTGGCCTGAAAAGTTTGGGCATCCCTGTTTTAGGGTCATTGGGGAGGCCTTTCTCTCAGTCCTGCCATCTGCACAAGTTCTTTTGGTAAATACAGTGAACCCCCGCTTTACGAAATTAATCCGTTCTGTGGGCTTGTCCTTAAAGCGATTTGTCCTTAAAACTAACTGCTCATAAGAATGCATTGTACGGTTTCCCATAGGAATGCATTGGGGGGAATTCCCAAAAAAAGTCCATGAAGTGGACCGTCATTTCCTATGGATTTCTTTCCTTGAAGCGAGTTTTCTGGTAGGTGGACTGTCCATAAAGCAGGGGTCCACTGTATAGGAAAGAGGACCTTCTTTCTTTATTTCCACTCCCAAGCTGTGCAATTCCCTTCTGAAGGGAATCAGACCCATTGAGATGTTAGTCAAAGCTGGCCCTCTCTTTGTGCAGGATTCCCTCCCACCCCACAGTAACTGCTTGCCTATGAGTGTTTTTTTTTTTTTCAAATAAGAAGACATGACACCCCAGCATCTTATTTTTTAAAATTTAAGGTAACAGTTTGATTGATTTTTAGCTTTTAGTATTGTACGTTTCAAGAATGTGTCATTTTTGGGCAGAACAGTAGGGTACAAAGAGTAAGAAATGAAATGAAAATAAAATGTATTCCTTCCAGTGTGATAGGTTAAGCTGCAAGAGAGTAACTGGCCCAAGGTCACCTAGTGAGCACCATGGCCAAGTGGTGGTTTGAATCCAGGCTTCCCACCTCCTGATCCAACACAATAACTACTGTTGTACAGTGGCTGCCATCCCAATGGCAACACAATGGATTGGTTCAGGAGGAGCTGCTTTAAGCCAAGCCAACCGATGTTCCACTTGCCCAGTGTTGCTCACCTCCTTTGGCAGCAACCCTTGATGGCTTGCTTCCTCATGCCACCTGAGATGACAGCCACTGCATCTGGAGCCTTCTACAAACAATGGCTGTGCTTTAGCATTCAAGCATGACCCTCTCCCAGAGACGCCACAGCCTTGTTCATTCTATATTTAAAACAGACAAGATGATGCCTCTGGAAGACATCGCTTTGACTATAAAGTTCCTTTGCTTTCTTCAGTCTCTCTCTCTCTCTCTCTCTCTCTCTCTTTCCACCTTGCCCCCAGACCCATTTCCCATTCCCTTCTCTTGGCTACAGACTGGATGAATGATATGCCATACAATGTTCAAATTGGTAAGCGCTCAACATTTTAGCAATGCTAATGTCAGATGCCAGACAAACTGGATGTCAAACAAAGACTAGCTTGGTTTATAAGCATTCCCTGCGATGTGCAGAGCTGGCTCCAGTTAAGCATTTCAGAAGACAATTGGGTAATGTATGCTGGGAAGCCGGTCGGGCCACTTCATGTACAACAAGGAGCAGCAAAGAGAAGTTGTAACTGATGTTTTTGATGGCTGAGAAACAAAGGAAAGAAAAGACAGGCTTTGATCATTAGCTAAGTTCTCCGATCTCCCTTTAGTTTCTAATTTGAATGAAGTGCTTCATTCTATAACTGTTTCATTTAGACCAAAAGGGCCACTGTCTTACATGTGAGCACACATGCACATTCCACTTTTATGTATTAAAAAAAGACATAACACAGTAGAGAGAAAAGGAAACACAATTTCTTCTCAGAAAGAGCTAATGGATATTAATCATGGAGAAATATAATACCTCACAACCGGAAACCACGGATGAATTGTTGTTAAAGATTCAACCCCGTCGTCTCCAAATAATACACCTTGTTTGAACATAGGATGTTCATGCCATGTTCCTGTTACATGCTTAAAAAGTAACACATTTGCATCGGAGTTGACACTGGTGAAATCGATTCAAATTTACTCATTTGCATGACACACATGTAATCTCACATTATATGCCCCTAACATGAGTTATCTGAAACAGTCATGAATGGGTTGTTTATTTGAAACTGATTTTGTGTGTGTGCCCAGGTGAATTAATGCATATTTCCCCTTTATATATTTAGAAATGCATTTACTGTGGAACCAGTTTCAACACCAGGTGGCACATGTGAATATGACCGTGTATCTACATCCCGTCTCCATTACAACAATCATACGTAGCCTTCTGAATTCACCAGATAATGGATATTGGTCTTGTGTTATCACCATCCTGAACCATCAGTTCCCACATTTGACTAATAGACAAGAGGTGGACTGGAGCAATGCTTTCTGATATTGTCTTGATGACATGGTTGATGCAGAATGAAGTGCTCCATTCCTGGACTCAGTGAAGAACAAAGGGTCTTGTGGCACTTTAAAGACTAACACTCTAAAGCTTTCCTTTCAAAACAATTTCCTTTCTTGATAGGAAATAGTAAGCAGCTTGTGCTTGCATGGAGCAGCAAGAACCATAAAGAGTCTTGTAGCACCATCAATTAAAAAGCATTCCTTTGGCACAAGCTTTTATAGACCTTTCTGCTCTTCTTCAGGTGCATTGAGAAGATGCATCACCACACTTACATGCAACCACACTTACATGCACCACACTTACATGCACCACACTTATCTTGTCAGATCATTGTGACAGCTTTTACAGCAGGATCTCTTATATATATATAACAGGAAATTTCCTTAAGAAAATACAAGTTGTTGTTGCTTTTGGGGTGGTGGTGTCCCTGCTGTTTGAATTACATCAGCAATGAGAGAAGCCCTAATAGACAAAATAGTTTCTAGTAGTTCTCCCAACAACAATAATGCGGTTAGGTAAAAATCTTGAAATCTTACAATTATGGATAGGAGAAATGAAAATAAAGCTTTGTCTTTGGTATGATAATTAGGCAGAGGTTTAACAGTGGCTCACATGAATTATTGTAAATCAGAAGGAATTCCTTCATTTTTTATCCCTAGTGAGATAAACATAGTTTGTCACATTGAGAGAATATTCTATAGCATAGGAATAATCAGTGCACATTGTTGCCTCCAATTTTCCATCATTTTATATTTCAGCATCAAACAAAAGTAAAGCCTGCTGCACAATGTAGTCCCAGGTAGAAGGAGAATTAGCTGTATAATATGCACAGTTTCAGGAAGTATACGGTGAAAGGGAAAGCTGCTTGTATTAAATCATATTGTTTGCGGTGCTTACCAATGCTATAGAATTCACTTGGATTTTCACCGCGGTGTGCTTTGCATGTTGCTTGTATTAAGCAAATGTGCCACTCGCCTCGCTGTTCACATCCCCATCACATCCCCATGCAGCCCTTGGAAAGAAAGCTGAATTCACATGGACACATCTGACACATCATACCAACAAATGATTGGGGATTGGGAGTTGTTGCGGGAGGAAATCCTGATACCATGAAATGCCCAAGCAGATACGGTCCAGCCGGCTGCTTGGGGAGAGCTCTCTCGAACAACCCCAACCAGTATCTTTTATTGCCAAAATTCAACAGCAGATAAGAATACAGGAACAACAGTGCATTCAGTAGAAAGGGAGCAAAATGGGTTGCATAGTGAACAATAGAGAGTATTCAGCCGTAGGTACATTCGGCATACATTGTTTCTAACATTAGGGTACCGTGTGAGAATCATGCAAGCTACAGTATGTGCCTGATTGGTTAGGGCAGTTTAGTGTAAGGGACCCAAGACAATGAAACAGCTGAAGGGTTGGCTTAACACAGGTTTATTGCATGATGATCCGGAGGAACATGTGGTAATGGCGGATGGGTAGCTCAATATATACAGCTGGCTATACATTTGAATGTGGCTCGTCGACAGACTATTGGTTGCTGCCTGCGTGACGTCGTGGGAGGTCACGCCCTTCTTGACCAGGTGAGGAGGTCGCGGGGAATCTTCCCGCGCTGCTGAAACCAGGTGACTGTGATCCATGGGAGCTGGACGCTCGCTACTGCCCTCTGGTGGTCACTAGCTCGCGTCCCCTTATTAGGTTACATTGATACAGCTGATGGTTATAATGTTGCACACAGAAAGGTTACATTGGTAACACATGGCAAAGGTACATTGTTAAAGGCACAGCTTTACAGAACACAACAGGCAGCTAAGATAGCATACTGGCCTTGTGAAACCTGCGTGATCAGTCTCTCCATAGACCTTGATTACATGTGTGCTGACATTCTTTCAGGGAAAGATTGAAACATAGTAAAGGGATGCAGGACATCTCTCGGGAGGAACTCATAAGTCAAACAGGAGTGTGTGCACTCTCATGAACTTGGCTTATGGTTCATCCCTATCAGATTCCCACATGCCCCCCCCCCATATTCCAACATATCCCCCTTTTCGTTTTTAAAAGAAGGATTGAAAAGCAGATTATACCTTTTGCCTTTAAAATTTCTTTTCGACATCATGATTTCTTTACCAGTTAATTTTGCTGTATTACGCTGCATAAATGAACGGCATTGAAGAAACAAGTTAGGAACACATTGGATGCAGCAGCAGAGAAGTATGAGAAAGCAACCTCCAATAATCAAACACATCATGGCATTGATAGTATGAGTAATATTAGCTTGGAAATTAGAAATGTATATGCAACAATGTGAGTGAATGAGAGCACAAACTCCACCTTTGCTGGCAAGCACTATATCTGAAGCATATCGATTCTGGAGAACAACCTCTCTAATTTTGCCCATTTCTTGGTTGGCCAATTTTAGGGCTGTGATTGACTCATTAAACATGGCAACAGTCCAATTAGCCAAGATGTGAATGTCTCTGTAGTTGGCAGATGTGCCAACAGCCTGAATAATGGCTCTTCCCACCTCTGACCAACCAGACCATTTCAAAGGATGGGAGGCTCGACGGTTGCGAAGCCGAGCTCCCTGAATGGAGGATGAAATCATTACGGATGTTAAGAGATACCAAGCGTGCAGGTGCCAGTCCACCAGGGGGGAATGAACCTATAAGCTCTCCGACCACATAGCAGCCAGAGGTTCCCCAAAAAATTAGTGATTCCCCACCGAGGGCTAACCACCTGACTTACCATGGCCCGTACAAGATTGCATACTTGGGTGCAGTGTGTGCGATTGCCCATTACTTGTTCATGACATTCATATTCAGTGACACGTGTGTAGTCTGGGTTGGAGGTATTGAGCGCTGGCCACTCTGAAAGAACATTGAAAGTTTTTGCACAATAGGGATACTCTCCCACCTAGGTGCAGTTTTTGCCAGTGCTATTGCTATGAGACCAGCAAAACGCAGCCCTTTCTTGGATTCTGTCACCTACGGCCAATATGACATTAGTACCAGCTTGCTTAACTAATACTCAGGCATGGGCGGGGGTGCCTTCCATTGGGAGTCATTGAGTGGGACAGCATGAAAAACCAAACCTCCGTGGGCTCTAGTGGGCATGCATACATATCCAACAATCACCATAATTCAAACTTTTTGCCATAATCTGAGCATCTAACACAAAAGCATTATTTTCCCAGAGACCTTGTTCTGGTATTCCAGCAGGTCCAAGGTTCAGTCCATGTTCCAGGCCCTGCTCCGATATTTCAGTGGGCCTGGGAGTGGGTAACAGTCCATTTGTTCCCAGTCCCTGCTTCGGTTTTCTGATGGGCCTGGGATTACGTGAAAGTCTGTTTTTTCCCTGTCCCTCCTCTGGCATGTCAATGAGTCCAGGTTGAAATACAAATTGTCCATTTTCAGGCATCTCCACCAGCGTCCCAGTGGGTCCGGGGCTAAATGCAATTCCCTCTCCCACCAAACAAAGCAGAAGTCCAATCATTGTGACAGTAGAATTAACATTTAAGCAGGCCACTATTGCAGTGAAAAAATTCTCAGAAGTCTCTTCTTGACCTTCCTGAACAATGAGGCATTTAGCCTGAGCTGATAATTTTTTTACCATTCCCCAAGTGACTTTTTGCAAGTCTCCTGACAGGTGGTGGGGGCGGTGGCATTTTTGCTGCCGAGCCCTTTCAGTACTTCCGCTAAGGGACATCGCTTCTTGCATCTCCGGGATCAGGTTGGCTGGTGCTTGGTGCCAGCTCATCTCTCAGTCCTTGGTAGGGTCGGACACACCTTCCAGGAATCCAGACTGCACCTGCAGGAGTGGAGACAGCTGCAAAACCCTGTCCCCAGCTGACTAAGGGAGCGGGGCCCTCCCAAGTGGGATTAGGTGGTTGCTTGAAAGTGACTAGGGGTCTTTCCAGTGGCAATTCCCGGCCGAAATGCCGTTCCACTGGGGTATGCGTGGAACCATGGGGGGTCAGTAGATGATTGAGCGTGAACAGTGCCTTGGCCAAAGCCTCAGGGACTTCGGCAGGGGTGAGACCCCTTCCTTTCAATTGTTTATGAAGGAGATATTTTAGCATGTGATGAGCTATCTACTGTGACCTGGAGATGGAAAAGAGGAGTGAAAGCAGGAACGAGAGTAACATCCATTTGCCAAAACGCCCCAGGTACTAGACCTTGCAGGTTGACAGCAGCAAAAGGGTAGAAAATAGGTGATAGAGAGCAAGAGGGGCAGGCAGAAACAATGTCCCTAGCCTGAGCATGAGGGATAGAAAATTTACATTCCAAACATGTGGCGTTAGTGTGAAAATAAGCATGAGCTTGAACAGGATCAGTGAATAAAGGCAAAGTATGGAGAACAGAATCGGCGGCAGCATTGCCGAGAGAAATAGCATCTGCAAAACCTGTGTGGGAGTGGACATGTGCAACAAAGTAAGGATGACAATGGTCACAGAGTAAATTCTGTAGGTGCAGAAATTGTGAAAGTAGAGAAGGATCAAGAGCTGGGATGATATAAGCAGGCGATAGACATACTGAGTGTCAACAATGAGATTGAATGGAACGTCAGCAAAGGTTTGAAAAGCGAGAATGACAGCAGCAAGTTCCGCACGCTGGGAGAAAGTGCAAGGAAACATCAGTGAAAACAGTTAAAGCATTTGGGAGAGGGCATTCCAGCTGTAAAGTAAACAGGCAGCAAGGCACCTGATAAATAAACTGCAAACGTGGATCCTTAGGAGTGGAAAAAGAAATTTCATTAACATCAGCAACAGTTATCGGAAGAAAGCAAGAAATAGCATAAAAATCAGTTCCAACAGTGCCTGTGAAAGCAGGAGCTGCTAAGAGTCTTGTAGGCAGTTTAGGAGTAGAAAGAAGAATAAGCGTTAGAGGACCATGGGCTGGCACCCTGTCAAACATGACACGATTTAAAGCAACATTGAGCTGATGCAAAGCATGCTGCATTGCCTTAGTTACTGGAATGACATCAGCAGGATGGGTGTGACCACGCAGGCCATCAAACAAAGGTTTAAGCAAGTCCATTGGCAGCGCCAGAAATGGACGTGCCCAATTGAGATGATCTAAAAATTGCTGCAAAGAAACCAGTGTGAAGGAGGAAGGCATAGTTAACATTGGGGAAAAAGGAGCAGAACAGGTAGCAGTTTGTGCCCAAGATAGTTAAAAGGAGATGTGCGCTGCACTTTCTCAGGTGCAATGATCAGTCCCTTATTTGCAGATGTCAGGACTGAGGGAGAGGCTCTTGGTGGGCCGTTGGTGTCTCAAGTTTGAGAATCCCCTTTATTCCGACTTCCTCCCTCTATGAGAGATCTGTGTGAGAAACCTCTGTGTGATTCTGGGAGTCCAGCCAAAGCCTTGCAAACTGTTACTCTAACAGCAAAAAATAAATAACCTGGCTGGGCAATTCCAGCTCAAACTTGTACCAAAGTTATCTTATCAGTCCCAGGCTGATGAACAGAGAAGGAATGCTGTGTTCCTCTGAGACAAAAATAGCAATCCTGAAAGAATAAATGATTAATTCTCTGGAAAGAAGCTGTGGACTGTATAAATGAAAATGCATAAGTTGACTAGACATGTCATTTTTAAAAAAGGATCCTTATTTCACCAATTTTTTTTGCTCACGATGACCTCTACCAGCGGAATCACATTCAGGAAATCTCCAAATGGTTTTATCTACACTCTGGGGGTGGACTAACAAAAAAAAATCCCTTCCCCCAATCCTGGTCAGCCAAGAGACCAGATTTCAGCTTCTCTCTCCACCCCTCTGGCATGGACAGCTGGCCAGTCTGTGCCATGAAAAAAAGGTGGGGAGGAAGAAAGCCCGGGTTACACAGGCATAGCTTGCCTGCTCTAAGCCAAGCAGAAAAGGAGGGGGAGTGATATCTTCTCCCCTCAAAACCATTCAATGCAACTCCCAAATGAAAGTGATTTGGGGCACTTTTAACCAACTTTGTTTATCTTACACAGATAAATGAGTAACCACATGTTCGGATACTGTTTTCTGCAATATTTCCCATAAAAAAACCAACTTGATTAATTTGTCCAGTAGGACGTGAGGAGTAACTATGTGTGAACAAACATCCCATTTTTGGAACCACTGTGTTTCCGAATTTACATTTCTAAAATGGCAAAATGAGCCAACATGATGAGAGTCTTACTTCCTCTATACCCTAAAGGCATGAGGAGAGATTCAGGGCTAGGCAACATGCAATTTTTATTTTTATCTTTTTCAAAAATTTCCCTTATGATTGCAAACTAAAATTTCCTGTGACCCGGGTGGGTCACTAATTGCATTTCCAGATCCTGTTTAAAAGGATGGCTGTATTCAAACTTAATGTCCCTGCTATATTCTTAATTTCTAAGTTACTGACCTACCCACTTTATGTTCCCCGAGATATAAAAACAAGGTATCAAAATCATGAACAGAATTCACTATCAACATTCTTCTTATTATTTTTTTAGAACAAGACCCCAACATGTCACAAATATCATCACACACAGTCATGCAAACACAAATTCTCTCACTTATACATACATTCTCTGGGCACCCACACACTCCCACATTCTCAGCACACATTCATGTGTTCAAATTGATTTCTCAGAATGCTTTATCAGCCACCCTGGGTTAAGTGCTTCTATTTCCACCTGGACTACAGACTTTTTCTCTAGGGTTTTATCCTACCCAATCCCTTTCGTGAACTGACACTGCAATATTGTCTACCTGCCCAACAGGTCTCTGTAGACCATGGAGCAAGCCATGGCCCGATCAGTCCATTCTTGCACGAAAACCACCTACTGAGACGGGGTGATCATGGCTTTGATCAGCGTTCTCCAATCCAGAGGAAGCATGTCAGTGTTGTTAGCAAGTCCTTCTACCATCTAAATGGTGAAGTAGCTGAGCATGCCATTCTTTGACACTTCTCTTGAGCTCTTTGTAAATGCCCCAGGACAGATTGTTGTACTGTTGAACTCCCCCTGCTCCCACGACAATTGGACAAGCAGCCAACAAGGGCATTGCATCACTGACATTCTCTGTGTTCCCCCTCCTCACAGTTTCCTGAGCCATTTCTCTCAGCCCTTGGTATGGTTGGTAACCACCGGGATCGGGATCTGGCAGGAAAGCTTATGGGGGGGAGGGTTTCAGTGTGGGCAGAGCCAGATCTGCTGGCGGGAGCAATTGGGGAAAAGATGTTGCGTCTAGCTCATATTGAAACAATGCATTTCTGGGAGTACCTTTGCTCAATCTTTCTATAGCTTCGTAATAGATTTGCCAAATGTGGAGAATAGCAACAGACTCGTAGGGCTCCTCTCGAAAGAAATCCCCTAGTCTGCGCTAGTCCTTAAGGGGCAAAGAGCCATTCGCGGGATACCATGGACATTCTTTAGCAATTTTTAAAAGCAGATTTTCAATGTTAGTTTTTTTCATCCTTATGGTTACATTTGCTTATTAGAAATTCTAGGTCTTTAGCATGCTGTTGCTGTTCAGAAGTTAGTTTCTGACCCATTGTTACTCACCCTGGAAGCCGAAGCTGAGGGACACATCTCATCTTGAGGCCTATTTCCAGGCGAGGGTGAGTGATCGTTGCCGTTGGTCGCCTCACACGGGGCACCACTTGTTGCGGGAGGAAATCCTGATACCATATAATGCCCAAGCAGATGCAGTCCAGACGGCTGCTTGGGGAGAGCTCTCTCGAACAACCCCAACCAGTATTTTTTATTGCCAAAATTAAACAGCAGATAAGAATACAGGAACAATATTGCATTAAGTAGAAAGGGAGCAAAATGGGTTGCATAGTGAACAATAGAGAGTATTCAGCCGAAGGTACATTCAGCATACATTGTTTCTAACATTAGGGTACTGTGTGAGAATCATGCAAGCTACAGTACGTGCCTGATTGGTTAGGGCAGCTAAGATAGCATACTGGCCTCGTGAAACCTGCATGATCAGTCTTTCCATAGACCTTAATTACATGCGTGCTGACATTCTTTCAGGGAAAGATTGAAACATAGTAAAGGGATGCAGGACATCTCTTGGGAGGAACTCATAAGTCAAACAAGAGTGTGTGCACTCTCATGAACTTGGTTTATGGTTCACCCTATCAGATTCCCACATGCCCACCCACCACCCACCCCATATTCCAACAGGGAGTTGGTGGGTTTTTTGTACGCTCTGTCAACATCTTAATCAGAGTGTCACACCAGGGCAACACAGTACCTTTCCTGCACTGAAAGCTTGTCAGGTACTTAATCCTTCAACTTATATTTGCTCTCAGAGATGTTCAAATGAAGCCAGATAAGAACATGTGATTGTCGTGTTTTCTGTCACCCTTCAGATTTGTCACAGCCCAGGGAATCACCCTTCTTCATACACAGCCGTGCTCATTTCAGAATCCATAAGAAAAATATAGTTCTTCTTCTGAGTTTTCATTGTTGTTTTGTTGTCAATTTCTTGGGAAACCAAACAGCTCTCTCTGGATTTGCCATCCACTTGCCTTGGAGTAAGCACGACTGAACATGTGTAACTTATTTTCATGTAGACATTTAAAGGGTTGCCCTGTTAATTGAGTGGGCTGGCTGCATTTTTCTTTGATACTGCAGGATCAACAAAAGGATTTAGAAGAGTAATTAAGTTTGGATTAGATGTGCCTGGCAATTTGTCAGTGATCTCAAACAACAATTAGAGCAAATTCCAGTGGAAACTACAACACAATGTTGCACTATGAAGGGCTTCTGTCCATGATTCCAACCACTCCATTCCACCTCACACTTCCAATTTCCTCTCCATGGCTGGTGAATTTTGAGTAGTCATTGATCTCATTCAATCTTCCCCTGAGATGTTTCACATTTTCCATCAGCCCCAAAGAATTCCTTTAAATTCTTCAAACCTTTCTGTTCTTCCTCTCCATCTAGTAATACTTCCCTTGTGTGCATGGGTGGTGCTGTTTGAATCGACATCAGAGCAATATTCATAACTTGAACATCAGGGGAAATTATTAAAGCAGAAGAAAAAAATACTTCAAAAGGGACTGAGTCCACAGCTGGTGAAATCTTCTGATTAGCTGCCATTTTGGTTTCTACCTGTTGCCAAATCAAGGCCTATTAAGCATATTTCAGTCTCAGAATTGTGCAGTCTTAAATCAAAAATGAGAGCAAAATGTTTGAAGAATTATTGTTCAAACAATGGTCATTGGTTTCAAAAACTTGGCAAATTTAGGATACTTAGTAAGTACTGAGTGGGTGTATATGGACCTCTGAACAGCACAAGTCACACCCTGCCCCACAGCAACACCCACCAGGAACAGGGCATATGACTTGTCTTTTCTATCAATAGCCTTTACTGCACGCCAAACATCTAAAATGTTGTGTTGTTTGGCTCAAAGACTAGGGGAAAAGTAGTGGGAAGGGTTTGATGATCTATTTCATCACCACTTCCACATCCCATTCGATCCTGCACCCTCTAGCCCAGCCCAGGGCTTTGAACTAAAAATTAATTATGGGAAAGCTAATCGCAAATATCCCAGCAGTCTTTCCTAATCTGACTCAAATTTACAGCACATGGCCCTGTATCCATGTAGTTCTTATTTTCTTGGACCTGTGTTTATTCTCTTTTAGCTTAGCAGCTTCTTCTTCTTTAAATGCCCTATCTGATTCCAAATATTGGCTATCATCTTGGCGATCAGCCGAGAAGATTGTCCTGGGAAGAATATAATGCTGTGGCCTTCCATTTGCCTTCCTCATTGGAGCATGACACCTGTACCACTGATCCAGTTCCGTGAGCCACTTTCTGGTCCTGAGCCCTTTTGGCACACAAAGCCCTCATCGACCCCAGGCCAGCATTGATGAAGCTGCTGCCTTCCATCATGATGGATTCAAGTGGGATTTAATCCACTTGGGGACCACCACCCTACCCTGCTGACTTTGCCACGCAAGGCCATTAGTCCTCAGGATTGTCATGTTAGTTAACCACTGCCTGATGATCGGTGGTGAGTTGCTGGTAGTATGGTTTACTCTATTAGCATAGCAGGATGACCTGGCCAGACTTCTTAATTTTGCTTAGTTTAATTTAGTTTAGGTTAACTTTGTTATTGACAACAAGGAAAAACTTGATACCAGGATCTGCTTTGGCTCTTTTCTCTTTCAGCATCAAACTGAATCACTGTTCTGAATTAGAAGAAGTTAATGTCACAAAAGCCTATATGTGTGTAGGATCCAGGAAAAGAACTTTCAGTGGGTTATATCAAGTCTGAAGGATTCAAGAGCAGAACTAGCAAGGTGGCGGTTTCTGGTGGTTCTCTCACGAGCAAACCCATTCCCAGCTGCATTTTTCTCAATAATATTCTTCTGTTTATATAAGTTAGGCAAGGTCTCTTTTCCATCTGAATGTAATAATGAAGGGGAAAGATCTCAGCAGAAATAAAATGCTGCCTTAAATCATTACTGAGAGAGAGAGAGAGATATCCTGATTCCAAAGAAAACCACTGCCCAAATAATTTGTTCACTATTATGTGGCTGCTTCAGAATGTCAGTAAGCACATTTGCACAGAAGACATATATGGCTATAGGGAACTACCTCATCTTTAGCATAATAAAAGTTTGCATATTGCCGTCAGAAGGAATTTGCACAAGGACATATTCTCTGGCAGGTAATTGTAAGCAAATTCCTTAGGATCAAAAGGGGAATCAAATGAAAATAATGTTTAGGGGCTTGAGAAGGGATAGATGGAGTTTGTGCCAGTGATAGACTTCACGCAATTGAGTCCCCCAAAGAAGTCAGACATCCTCCCCTGAGGAGCTGGCGTGTTTCGCTAGAAAGCAGGAGTGTGAAGGACAAACTTGCAAAGATAAAAGGGAGTCTGGGAAGGTGTGTGGTTCCTGATCAAAGTTCAAAGATGGCATGTGTAGATTCAGAGACAAAAGAGCAGGAACAAGGATCAAGCAACTGGCTCATCCTCATCTCTAGCTCCTCTTCGTCACTCCCCCACAGTGTTCCCTGTGTTACACAAAGGGGGGTTTTAGAACGGGAGTGCGGTGAATTAGTAGTTAAGGCACTGTTTGATATCCGATGGAGTGAGCCCCTGTCTCTGTCCTAGCTCCTGCCAACCAGCCTACTTGCAAGAAATTGCAAGTAGATAAATAGGCACCACTTCGGTGGGAAGGTAAACAGTGTTCCGTGCACTCCAGTGTCTAGTCATGCCTGCCACATGGCCACAGAAACATCTGCAGACACAGACAGCCCTGGCTTTTTGGCTGTAAACGGAGATGAGCACTGGAACCTAGAGTCAGATACGACTGGGTTTCGAGCAAGGGCAACCTTTACCTTTACCTATTGCTTACTATTTTGGTTTGGTTCAAATCAAATTACAGCAATCACATCTGTTTTGAATAAGAGCTATTCATCCTGCCCATTTTAATAGCTTGCCACAATTGGGTACTGTATCTCCATGTATGAAACTAATGGGCACTAGTGTTGAGACACTTCTTGAACAGACACAACAAAAGTACAATGAATTGCATCTATGCGTTGTATGCAAGGTTACTTGTGAAGAAGATTTGGAAAGCTTCAGTTTGGGCAGAATTCTGCTGTCAAGGTTTTGACTGGCAAGGCTTATTTAGATCACACCTACTCAGTTTTAGGAACAGTGCCACAGGTTGACTGTCCATTTCCAAGCTCAAGGCAAAATGCAAGTAACAGCTTCCTTCCTTCCTTCCTTTTAGTTATGAGGCAGATGGCAGCTTAAAGGATGGCTATTTTGGCCATGCCATCCCCTATCTATTCTTTTTTTAAAATATTTTTTATTAAATTGTTATACATATAAAATACAAAACACAATACAAATCAAATAGGTTACACAACATAATACTTATAAGGTAATCAAAATACATAATACTAAAAACGACTTTAAGAAGAGAGAAAGAAAAAAAAGATGAACACTCCTATCCTAATACCTAAAAAAAACTTATTACTTATTACTTATTGCTTAATAGTTATTCTCAAACCTTAAATATCATCTCTAAAACTCATTTTCCAATAAGTCTTGTAGTACCATTATGAATAGGAAAATAAAAAAAATGAAAATAAAAAAGAGAATATATATATATATATATATATATATATATATATATATATATATATATATATATATATATATATATATATATATATATATATATATATATATATATATATATATATATATATATGAAAAAGAAATATATATATATAGACAATAAACCACCCTGTGATTATTTACATTGCCCTGAGAGCTCAGAGTGTCTCAATAATTTAAATCCAAAATCCACTTTGCTCAGGTACAGGTCTATTTCTTACATCCCCTTTAAGAGAGTGATCCACAAAAGGTTTCCAAAAATTCCAAAATCTATTTTCTTTCAAATTATCCCTCTTTTTCTTTATCTCCCAAGTTAGTTTATCATTCAATGCTAAGTTCCACATTTCTTTATACCACTCTTCAGTTTGTATAAATACATCATTTTCCCAGTGTCTGGCAATACAATGTCTAGCCATTATAATCATTATTTCTAGTAATTCTTTCTCATCCTTGTTTAAATTAAGGCCTTCCACATTTGTTAACAGTATGGTACCTGAACCCAGCCTTACCATCTTGCCCAGTATTTCCCCAAATCCCCTATCTATTCTGTAACTTTCCTAACGCATATTGTTTTCTTTAGAAAACAGGTATACACATTTTTTTTTTACCTCCTAGCCTTTTAAAGTAGCCTAGGGCCCTAGGCGTTAAAAAAATATTGCTGCTGATGGCTCTGCCTTTTTATCTCCTGTTTTTAATTGCACAGTTTGATTTCTTCTTGATATTTCATTTTGTATGCTATCTTCAAATCTAATCTGGTATAGGGTGGCATATGACTATAATAAATAAATAAATAAATAAATAAATAAATAAATAAATGTCTCATTTCTGTCATAGGTTTAACTACTTTAGAAAGGTAAATAAACACCAACATGAAAAAACGGCATGAAACAGTGAAGGATGATGATTATGAAGATAGTGCTAGACCTTTGGTTAAAAATAACATTCTAAATTGATTCAGAATTATTTGCACAGCTGAATTATCCTAAATCAATAATAATTGATAAATGCAAGATAATGAACCTTTCTATGTTTTTCTTTTTTATGTATCGATTCAAAAGAAGTCAATTTTCTTTTTAATTTTCCAATATCTACAGCTACAATTCTAGATACATTTAGACCTAAGACTATCCTCTCTGTGTGTGTTTTCTGTGACAGGAATATCCCTTTTCTTATAAAAGGCACTTGGCACTGAAGACTAGTGAAATTTTGTGTGACACTTTTTGAATAGCAAGGTCTATTCCACCATCCTTTTTCAAACATTCCTTTTTTATGCTGATCTTATCTGCAATCTGCATGGTAGCTGTGTGACAAAAATATATTGCTAGGAAGAATATACTATTCCAAGCTTCTCCTATCACAGTTTGGTTGTGAATGAGCTGTTAGGAATCATTCACTTTACAAAAGACTTGCTTCTCATTTGTTGATAATGGTCAAATCCAATTGCCTACCTTTTTAAAATCTCCTAAATGAGGTGGCTGGTTATGGAAGAGCATCTATCTACACTTTTGCATGAGTGGGGCAGAACCATAATATAAAGAGCATTAAGCAATACACCGGGGGGGGGGGGGAGCTAGTTAGAGAAACAATCGCACATCAATGTTGCATGCGAATTGCATCATGTTCTGTAGCGATTTGTATTATTATTGTCTAATACGTAGTGAGATTACACTAGCACATTATCACACAGAGATGAGGTCTGAATCTGAATTTGTGTTACTGAACTATCCAACAAATCAAAAGAAAGTTCAAAGTGGTTTTTTGGTTGTTGTTGTGTGTTTTTTTTTTGGGGGGGGGGTGTAGTTACTTTTGGAAGCTAGAACTGAATCTTGAGCCAACCCATTCTAAAAGGATGCTGTTCCAAAGTCTGATACAGATCCTTTAGCTCCCCTCCCGCCCCCCATCCCATCAAGCTGAGAACTAAGGCCAGATTGTATTTAGATTTTTCTCTGCAGATGTATAGACCATTTGACATATATTTCTCTTCCTTTCATACAAACCTATGTGAATTTGTAGGTGCACAAATGATCTTTTTTTTAAAAGCAACACCTTTACACTCATTTCTTTTAATCTAAGAGCAAAGAAAACAAATAGTGGGGGTTAACCTTCCCCTCCCCAGCCTCAATATCAAGTTGTTGGGAGGTGTGTGTATGCAGGGTGGTAGCAGAGGAAGCAGCAGTGACTCTTCCGATCTGCCGAGGGTAGAGGGAGGGGATAGGTAACATTTCTTCTGATGTATGGTAACTGAAGAAAATTTGCAGTAGCTTCAGTAAAGAAAATCTTTACAGGACAGGTAGGTATATGTTGTATATGGAATTAGGTAAAGGTAAAGGTCACCCTTGCTCAAAAGTCAGTCATATCCATCTCTAGGGTTTAGTGCTCATCTCTGTTTATAGCGAAAGAGCCAGCGCTGTCTGCGTCTGCAGATGTTTCCGTGGTCATCATGTGGCAGGCATGCCTAGACACCGAAGAGCATGGAACACTGTTTACCTTCCCACCGAAGTGGTCCCTATTTATCTACTTGCAATTTCTTGCTTTCAAACTGCTAGGTTGGCAGGAGCTGGGACAGAGACAGGCGCTAACTCCATCATGCAGTACTCAGGAATTGAACTCGCTTACAAAACAGGATTGCAAAACATCAAACAACAGAAGCCAGAGACATCATTCCTAAACTATTTCCACAACTTTTTTTCATATATATAAAAAAGGAAGAGACTAAAGAGGAAAAATGGGTGGAGGAATGGCAAAAGATGTAGGTTGTTAATTTGAAATCTGTGATTATGTTCTAGCAGTACAGTATCTTCCTTACATTTGACGAGGCAGCAAATATAATGCTTTTGTTTCCATTGCTTTCCATCAGCCTGGAAAGTGAAGAAAATACAACATCATAACATCTTATGGCATTTGCCCAGAAGCAAGTGATTGCAGGACCTTTTTAGGATGTCAGCATGTCAGCAGCAGTAAGGTTAGAGGACCAGGCTACACAAGCTACTTGTCGAGGTTGGTTTTGAACCTGCGTGGCAACATGGTTGCCTGATGGGTTCAGCATTGGTCCAGCTCTCAATCTGCCTTGCCAAGAAAAACATCTCCCAAATCTCTGCTGAGATTGTAGAGAAAGAGTTAAGGGTGCCCTGAATGAAACTCACATGCCTGACCTCAATTTTACCAAGTCATATTACCCTTATACCCCCCTTTTTTGGGGGGGGGGAGCAAAGGTAAAGACGGCCAACAGAAAAGGTAAAGGGGCCAGACCCCATTTCCCTCCTCCCCTGTTATTCAGACATTACAGATACTATTGGATTTGAACTAATCAATAATGTAGAAAGGAATGGAAAGGGGGGAAAAGTCATCACTTGTGAAATTCAGGTTCTCCATTGGTGGCCAGGAGAATCAATCTACTTTACGCTCCTAAGTGGTGTGTACAAAAAAGTCTTCTGTTCTTTTGCAGAACATAGGCTGATCTTTCCAAATTAAATGAAGGGTTGCCAGTGGCACTTCCTGTCACTGTGTTGTCACATCTACATGACTATGTCACTAGAGATTCTATTCTTTTTGCCCTTACTCATAGGAACAGAGGAAGTATCTGATGCTGCATCAGACCATTGATTCTTCTACCTCCCTACTTTCTATACTGGTTGATCCAAGATATTTTGCTGCCTCAGGCAAAGACAAGATGGCATCCTTTTGTTCCATGTGCAGAAGGCAATCTAACCGACAACTGAACTTTAGTTTTTGACACTGATGATGGCACAGCATCCTCCTGACTAGCTTTAGGGGCATAGGGCAGATTGGCCCATACAGCATTGGCGTACAACTGATCTCTTGATCCAAACTGGAGATGCCATGTATTGAGCTTAAAGACTTCTGAATTTACATATCTTCTGTCTTTTTACTGAAGAAATCCTAAAAGGCAAAGTGAACAAACAAAGTTTGATTCTGATCATAAATCTTAAGTGTAAGAGCTAGTTTACCTATGAATGTTTTGTCTGTCTGTCTGTCTAGCTGTCTGTCCTTGTCTGTTTGAACGCAAAGTCATCTCCCAGTTTTATTGAAACTCTTTTGGTATCCTTTGGCTTTGAAGGCTGTGAGTCTGAACGGGTTATCAGAATCTTGAGGAAAGTTGGGAAGATAAGAAAGAGAAATCTACATATTTGACACATGTGGCAGCAGATGCTAAATGAGTGAGAGAAAACCCCTCTCTTCCTCTGTCTTGTTAAAACAGCACCGGAACTGTGATTTGTCTTAACAAAGCCTTTGGTACACTATCTAGTTTTGGAATACCCAAACTCAAGATGCTTCCTTTTTCTTCCTCCCAAAGGCAATGCAGAGTTCAGTACGGTTTCCAGTCTAAACCTAGCCCTTGTCACTGCATGATGTTAACCTGATGCTCACTGAAAGGTCACGGAAAGAAGTCACTGTCCACTGAGCTGGCATATGAAAAAGATCTAATACCAGGAGTTGAAAAGGATACATTGTTTTGAAAAGTAAGAGGAGGCTTCCTTTTGTAATACAGTAGTACAATCGGGAAATGGCAAAAGGTGGGTTTTGTTTGTTCCTTTGTCATGTTTCTTCACCATTTCACATGAATGCCTACCCACGTCTGAGAAGACCTCCATCTCATGCATCTCCACACCATCCAGGCAATAAAGGTAGCACTTTTACCGATTACAGTAAACCCCCGACTTACATATGCCTCGAGTTACATAAAATTTGACTTACATAATGGTTTTGTGCTAAAACCATGTCCCGACTTACATGATTTCCTATGGGTTTGCTTTGAGTTACATAAAGATTCTTTTTCCTATGGGTTTGCTTTAATTTATGTAAAAAATTCATTTTCCCTGTGGGTTTGCTTCAATTTACATAAAAAATTCATTTTCTCTATGGGTTTGCTTTGAGTTACATAAAAAATAATTTTTCATATGGATTTGCTTCGAGTTACATAAAACACTGATTTAAGCAAAAGCCTATGGAACGGACTCCTCCCCCCCCCCCCCCGGTAAGTAGGGGTTTTACTGTATGGAATTTTCTTCTTTCCATTTTTTTAAAGCCATAAGAACAAACTTAGTCATGCTATTCCATAAAAGCCTACTTAGAAGATCCTTCCATTGAGTCCATGGGGTTTTCACTGCCTTGTAAGTGGGTCTGTGAGGCTACAGATGAGGACCCCCAGCCCCACAGCAAAGAGGTGAGAATGAATTGTGGTGATTCAGTCATGCATTACTTCCACATCCAGCTCCTTCTCTATTCCCTGGGAATCCCTCCAAGGCTGTAGAATTATTCGCAGAGGCTTTTAAAAATGCCCAAAGCCCTTCTTGGCAAATAAGGTCAATTTTGAAGATCATTGCAGCTTCTTTCTATTGTAGCAGTCATGGGGTGGGGGAAGGTGGGCTTCTGAATTCTTAGAAGGCATAAACACATGGTGCTGACTTTTGCCAAAAGAGGGCAATGTTGCTTTTCCAAACCCCACTTCTCCTGATCGCACTCTACCAATGCTGTGCTGTGTACTTCTCCCAGCCTGGTAAGTAATAGCTGCTGTCTCTTTCTGTCGCTGTGTACAAGTTTTTACATGTCTCTGTATTCTGTAGTTAATCAGGACTTTGTAACTATCTGTCCTGCCTGTTAACTTCACCAGCTTCTAAATTGTTTAAAGGTTAACACATTTCACTCCAAGCATGAGTGGCACACGTGAGCCAGGACAGCTCTCTTTGCTTGGGAAGATATTTTCCCTTTTTAACAGATAAATGGCAAGCAATGGGGAAAACCCCCCATTCACTTGCAAACATACCTCAGAAGGGTTGGTTACAGCTGCTTTTATCAACCATTTGGGCATCCTTACCAAACCGTAGAGAAACAACAATCAGATCACAAAGAAGCTAAGTTATCAATTACTGTTCCCTATACATTGGGAAAGAATGTGCAGACTGATCAGCGCTGAAATTTGAATCCTCTGAAAGAAGGTGTATTGTTTACATAGAAGAAGTAAGCCAGGCTGCTGAAGGGACAGATTATTGAGATATCATTCAGACTATTTATTTTCTGTGTATCAGGGCGAATGAGGTTTGGTAATGTCTATCTATGCCAGGCCCCTTTCTCATATTGCTGTTGCCTGAGGGGGGAAAGATGTTGGGGGAAAGGATGCATATTAATTGCAGCCAGATGGTGCATAGAGCAAGATGGCAGGAGTAAAAGTATCTGTTGTTGTTGTTTGACATCCTTATCCCTTCCTAACTTCATCGACAAAGTATTTCCCTAAGCATAACGTCAAAGCACCACTCTGTTAACTTCTTCCTCATTAAAACTGCACTCTCAACAGGACTGATTTTATTTGAAATGCTAAACTGACTATTAAGCCCTGTTGGCCTCTTTTGCTCATGCTTCTTGCCCATGGAAAAATTCGGTATCTCAGGAATCTTAACCTTAACAAATAAATGTCTTAGCTGGGTAGCACCATGGTATATCAGAGTTATCACAACTCATCCATAAAAATAACAGGTGGCTCTCATGGCATTTCTCTGCCATAGTGATATTAAACGAGCAGCTGGTGGGCCTTCAGACTTGGTCCATAGTGATAAAGGTAGTTTTTATAGGAATTAATAAAATGATCCCTTCCATTTATTTTATTTTATTTTATTCTTTCTTTCTTTTCTTTCTTTCTTTCTTTTCTTTCTTTCTTTTCTTTCTTTCACTGCAATGAGCCTGAAAGGAACACTGAAATAATGTATCAACTACAAACAATGATATGTTGTTTACGGTGGCCGGATGCTCTAGGCCAGTGGTTTCCAACGTTGGGCCCATGCCCACCATGGGGACTTCAATTCCCAGAAGCCTATGCACTGACATTGGCTGATCAGTGCTTTGGGGAAGTGACTTAGGCTTCTGGGAATTGAAGTCCAAAACCAAAGGTTGGGAAACACTGATCTAGGCAGTCCACTACTGAAAAGGCTGTCACGGGCCAGTCTGGTTTAAGGTCAAAGAAACATTAAAAAACAGACAGAAGAATCTTTCTGCTCCAGGACTGAAGACTGGGCAAACACACAAGTAACTTGGTCAATTTTCTGTTGAGTTTTTTTTTAATTGCAGCTTCAATTATATTAGTCATCTCTAAATTTGCATTTGCAACAAAAAGTTAGCACATGAAAATTTTATGCAAACTGGTTTTGTCTTTTGTCTGCTATTTTGGTAATGTCTAAGTGGTGCCTCTAACATTGGTGCAGTGCTTTTTTATTATTCATTTGTTGTTGGTGGCGGTGGCAGTAGCATTGGTTAAATGGGCCTCTACCTTCTTTTTATCTGTGTGATCTGCCAATAATAATAATTTAGTGTCAGAGATTACTCTGGGTTGAAAGGATTTTTGCTGGAGAAACTAGAGTTGCCATAATTCTCTCCCACAAAAACCAGGACAGAAGTATATTTGACAAAAATGGGCAAGTTATCTACAAAATAGCCTTTTTAAAAAACAAACATAATATAATGACAGCTATAAAACACCTTCACATTAAATATATCAATCCATAAATGAATTTGTTTACAACAGTTAATTCTTACTGTAAGATGATCTGTTGTACTTCTGAGAAGTCGCGTTGCGGTCAACTCTTAACATTCTTAGTCCCAGGAAACACACTGGTCGCACTTATCAGGCAGTGGCGTGAGGCGAGGACGTTAAGATTTGTCTCCAGGTATATTCCAACTCCAATGTGGTAGGAAATTGCTCGTTTGATGGCAAGAGTTTGAATTTATTTTAATGGTGTGTTATAATACACAATCAGTAAGTTTTAAAAATCCGGGACTTTAGCATGATTTTTATTGAACTGGCTGGGACTATTTTTCAGACCCTAAATCTGGGACAATCCCGGTTTTCCGGGACATATGGCAACCGTAGGAGAAAATCCACTCAGGGGATGCCCGAACGAGGTTCCTTTCATGTCGCCAAGTGCAGCCCTCGAGTATTGGAACCCAATCTTCCAGTCACCAGGTCAGCGTCTTAGCCACTAAGCCACCAGGAGAACTGCAAATAGGAACCTAGAAGGTAGAGTTTAAGTGTTTTGCTTTGGAGCTAAAATGGCATGTAATGTGGAGCAGTACCTTAGCTTACTTTTAAATGATTTTCTTGAAAGAAATCATGACATATGATTGTGTTTTCGTTTTTTAAAAGAAATAGTGTGATAAATGTATCATCCTGATATAAAATAACTCTTTTAGGCTTTGATGGACAACATGGACAATGTGTTCTCCCATTCTGAAGACTAGTCAGTGTTTCCAAATGAACTTCTGCCTGTATAATCTGTATGGAAGCATTCCAAGCATTGAGGACACAGTGCTATAAAACTGATGTATTACTGTACGTCAGAGAAATTACCGTAGATAAGAATGGGAAGGAACAAATACCTATATCATCCTTACCAGAATTGTATTTTCCAATATTACCCACAGAACCTTAAATTGAAGTGTATATTGTATTGAACAAATATATTTCCTGTAGAAGTGGGCAGAAAATGGTACGGACTATCACATTTTAAAGTATGACCATTTAGCCTTGGGGCTATGCTCAGAGTTCATAAAAATAGCTTTGATTTTTTAAAAAATAAATAAATAATGTAACAAATCGTTTTAGGATTAATGTTTTCCCTCTCAATTTCTGTGAAAGGCATTTGAAAAGATGTTTTCCCCTCATCACTCACTACAGAATCCACTTATAAATTGCCTTTAAATAAGACACAGATATTCATACAAATATATTGAAATGAGTGAATACACAAGATTATATCTCGGTAGAAGATCTATTGGATAGAAAACTGAGTAAATAAAAAAATCCACTGATTTCAAATTAATGTGTTTACAACTGAGATGGTAATTTCTTCAACATGTCTTGTTCCTATATTTAACTAGTCAGGAGCATCTTAAGTAAAATCTACTGAAGTAGATTCTAGAAATGTCTTTAAATCTCAAATTTATTTAACACTGACTTAGTTTGTGCTGGACTCTCCTTTTTCTTCTTACACTGGCTCACAAGCCTCGGTTCTCAAGCCATCCATCTCATTTCTGGTGCCTTCTGTAATATCTGTCAGTAGATGTACAAGCAAAACTCTGTTATTAAAAGAATAATAATCATATTGCAGGCTTCTGGAGCCAAAATTATATTTCTCTTTCTCAAATATTCATTAAAAAAGTACAGACTGTATTTTATTGAAGAGAAGGCCTTTAATGAATGGTATTCTTGTTTGCGTACAAGGAGCAGCTCCCCATGCAATTCCCTGACAGTAATTGTGGTCTGAACGCAGACTGCACAATAACGGAGTGGGCTTAATGGCTACCCTGTGGATTGAGTGCTCCAATTTTGTTATTATCAGACTACTTTTTTAAAAAAATGCAGAAATTAGCAAGGCCAGCAAAGAGTTAATTATGTTCCCATGCCAGGAAACTCTCCAAGAGTGTTAATTGAGGGGGATTCTTTGTCTTTAATGCAAAGCAGAATTTTTCAAAGACCACAGCAGATGATATCATGTATAGAGTAACAGAGGATCTTTTAAAAGAGATGTGAGAATGGGGGAAGCCCCCCTCATAGGCATGCTCATCACATCAGGGATGTCTGAAATAAATACCATGGCATCGATTTATCTCCCTGTTGCCGAAAGGAAAAGCAGGCATCTAAATGCTTGACTTGCATTCCTTTCTTCTCTCTCTCTCTCTCTCTCTTTCAATATTTCACAACAAGTCGTACAATCTCAGATCCTAGTTGATGAGACAGATCTCCACAATGAAAAAATCGGGCAGGGGGGTATGTTCCTTTTTTTATCTGAGCTCACCTGTCTGTCAGGTCCTCTGAAAAGAGCTTGTTGGGGAAACTTCATCTACTTTCATTTCTACTGCACTGGCTCAAGTGGCTAAGATGCTGACTGAGAGGCAGAAGGTCAGTAGTACTGCAGGACGGAATGAGCTCCTGTCTTTGTCCCAGCTCCTCCCAACCTAGCAGTTCGAAAGCAAGACATTGCAAGTAGATAAATAGGGACCACTTTGGTGGGAAGGTAACAGCGTTCCGTGTGCTCCGGTGTCTAGATATGCCTGTCACATGACCACAGAAACGTCTGCAGAAGCAGACAGCTTTGAAACAGAGATGAGCACTGCACCCTAGAGTCAGATACGACTGGCTTTCGAGCAAGGGAAACCTTTACCTTCACAGTATTCAGTTTCTCCTTACACTGAAGAACTACCTCCCATTTTCACACATATATTTGTTTATTGGGTAGATAATGTGAGGTTGCCTTGTCACATGAACTTTTAAAAATTAGCAGCCCTGATTAGGTTGCATTTGCTTTTTTGAAATAATCAGCAACTTCTCCTATGTGTACTGTGTGTATGTGTGTGTCTGTTGCGTAGCAACAGGAAAAGAATACTACTGACATTTTGTGCAAATTGTAGCAACCTTTGTAGAGAAAAGAAAAGTACAGTACTGTAGTCATCTTGTTCCCATGTTGGAAGTGGAAAATCTCATGAGACTCCAACTCTTAGTAGGCTATTTTAAGGTGTCAAGACATCCTGTCGCATCACAAGTGGTGAGATTTCTTTACATCCCTGGTGGAATTCCAAATGTTTCTAAAGTGAGGCGGAAGCTTGGTCTGGATGAATAAGAACCATAAGGCAATGGTTAAATAAATCCTACACTCTTTTAATCTGATGCCAACCACCTTCATATCTATACCTATAAGAAGGGGGTTGCGTGGTACATGTCCAGCATTCACGTCCACACCTGTCCCAACCATCCTGTACCAGGCCACCCACACTTACCTAAAGACCCTGCGAGCATCGCCGCACGGGTCTGCCAGCCAAGAGTCGAGCAACCACCCCACGAATGCAAAACAACAAAAATACTACAACCCCCAGCATCCCCTGCATGTGGCCAGCCACAGCTAATCGGGAGCCCAGCCAGAGTGCACACGAGAGTCAGGAGGACAACGGACGAGCGCGCGGGAGAGGTGGGGTGGCAGCCACGATGGAAGCCAGCCCAACAGCTGCAGGAGCTGAGGGAAAATGGAGGTGACACATACAAGGAGGAGGCAGCGGCGAATGAATTCTGCGGCTGCCCAAGAGACGGAGAACAGCCATCCCTGCAAGGGTGAGGTCTGCTTTCTGCGACAGGATCAAACCCCCCCAAACACATCCATGTGGGATAAGGCCCCTCTCCCCTTCCCCCTCTCCTTACTCGAACATAGCCCATGCTCAGACGTTGGCAGAAGGGTGTGTGTGCGGGCGTCTTTACCCCCTCCCCTGCCCACACCCAGCAAGGGAGGGAGTGGAGAGAGGCTCTGCCCGGCCGCGGAGGCAGAGAAAGGAGTACTCACAGAGGAAAACTATCACTTCCATCAGTTGGGGGGGGACGGTGAAAGATTCCCCCCCCAAACCGATGGAAGCAAGCCACTTCCCTTGGTGAGGCGAAGAAGGTGGAAGCGCCGGCCTCGCTGCGGCTTCACTGGGGTTGCCGGGGAGGAGGGGGAGCCCCTCTTCTCCCCATGGCCTCGGGAACAAAAGCCGGTGTGTGTGTGTGTGTGTGTGTGTGTGTGTGTGTGTGTGTGTGTGTGTGTGTGTGTGTGTGTGTGTGTGTGTGTGTGTATGTGTGTGTGTGTGTGTGTGTGTGTGTGTGTATGTGTGTGTGTGCAACACACAAAATATACCTGCCCGACAGGGCCGGGCAAAAAATGCTAGTTTTTTTTAAAGCTAATGAACTGCAGTGGCTCAAGTGGCTAAGACACTGACTGGAAGGCGGGAGGTCAGCAGTTCGATTCCCGAGTACTGCAGGATGGAATGAGCTCCCGTCTTTGTCCCAGCTCCTGCCAACCTAGCAGTTCAAAAGCAAGGAATTGCAAGTAGATAAATAGGGACCACTTCAGTGGGAAGGTAACAGCGTTCTGTATGCTCCGGTGTCTAGTCATGCCTGCCACATGACCATGGAAACATCTGCAGAAACAGACAGCACTGGCTCTTCTGAGTACTGAACCCTAGAGTCGGATACGACTGGCTTTCGAACAAGGGAAAGCTTTACCTTTACCTTATTAATGCCTTAAAATAAAATACTTTGTTTCACTGGGTTGCTTCAAGTTAAATTTAAATTAATTAAAAGTGTTTTAATTGATTGATTTTGATTTGATTAACAACACAATCCTACAACTCTCCTCACAGGGCCCCTACAGAGTTAAGTGGGACTTAATCCTAGGTACTGTAAACATGCCTAGGAACATCACATCACCATGAACACACCTTCTCTTCTATAAGTTTTGAAACTGAGCAGAGTCAAGCCTGGCTAGACAGTGAATGGGAAACTACTGAGGAATGTCAGGTACTGTATCTCCACTAAATTAGGAAGGTAAAGGTTTCCCTTGCTCGAAAGCCAGTCGTATCTGACTCTAGGGTTCAGTGCTCATCTCTGTTTCATTGCCAAAGAGCCAGTGCTGTCTGCGTTTGCAGGCGCACCCCCCCAATAACGGACACAGACAACATTGAAAGTGGATAACAGCAAAGGGCCACATTTATTGATTCAATGCCCTAGTCCGAATTATAAATTTGTATTGGTAAAACGACCAATCATAATTCCTAAGGCAAGCAGGCCGAAGTAACACTGGTAAGGTACCACCCCAAAATTGCCAACGGCAATTGGTTACAATGTATCAAATTGTATCAATTTGTTTGTTAACAACAAACAAATTGTTGACCGTAGTCAATAACTAACTCATGACCCCACCCTCTGACGCGTATCCGTGAAATCACAGGGGTGATGCATGCTGGTTAGCAATCATCATCACCCCATCGCCTGATTCGTCGTTGACCGGACAACGTTTAACTACTTTATTCCTGTCTAGTGTTGTCCAGTCAATTGCGAACCTGCCGGATACTTGTGGGTCATACTGTTTACCTTACCAGTGCTACCCGCCCATGTGACCAAAGTCAACAGTAGGAACGAAGAAAGACCCCTATATCAAACCATAGCAACAGTGTGGGATGGGCAAAAAAGCCAGGACCCGAAGCCAATGTGGGTCCCAACCAAAAATTCCCACCCGGCCCCGAAGCGACCATAATCACACTGTTAACTAGGGAGGGGGTGGAGGGGAAAAACTTCTCCGCTCCGTCGCTGAGGCAAAATGGCAGCGCGGCTGCCTCGTGGCCACCCCTTTTATAAGGGAGCTGGCCACGCCCCTAACTACCCGGATTCTCTGTCCTGTGGGGGGGGGCCCGCAAAGGGCGCGGCGGCCATTTTGGCGCCGCGCTTGCATTGCAGGCGCACCCCCCCAATAACGGACACAGACAACATTTAAAGTGGATAACAGCAAAGGGCCACATTTATTGATTCAATGCCCTAGTCCGAATTATAAATTTGTATTGGTAAAACGACCAATCATAATTCCTAAGGCAAGCAGGCCGAAGTAACACTGGTAAGGTACCACCCCAAAATTGCCAACGGCAATTGGTTACAATGTATCAAATTGTATCAATTTGTTTGTTAACAACAAACAAATTGTTGACCGTAGTCAATAACTAACTCATGACCCCACCCTCTGACGCGTATCCGTGAAATCACAGGGGTGATGCATGCTGGTTAGCAATCATCATCACCCCATCGCCTGATTCGTCGTTGACCGGACAACGTTTAACTACTTTATTCCTGTCTAGTGTTGTCCAGTCAATTGCGAACCTGCCGGATACTTGTGGGTCATACTGTTTACCTTACCAGTGCTACCCGCCACACGGAGGGGCTTCACAGAAGACCTGACGCCCCCCCCCAGACCGTCAGCTCGGTCAACAGGCCTGCTCGCCAGTCACCCAACAGGAGGTCCATACCTCCTCGCGACAGATGGACCCCATCCCCTGCATACAAGTCACAATTTTGTAGACTAATATCGGGGTGATGACTAACCCGTCCCCAAGCCCTGGTGGTGAGAAACCGCGCCACTGCCTTATTGACCGCGCGCCTAGCTCGGTCAAGGGCCAGGAGGTTAACGCCCCCTCTGTAAGAGTGGCGCGGAACAATGTCCGACCAAACCAGGGCTGTGGCAGGCCAGACATAATGCAAGTAGGCGAGGTCCTCGCAAATCGCATGCTTGAGCGATAAGCCGGTGACCTGGCCCAAATCATTGCCCCCCAAGTGGATGATTAGAATGTCAGGCGGGTCAGCCCCCAGGCCAGAAAAAAGGAAAGGCCGCAGCTCCCGCCAGAACATCCCAGGCTTACCGTGCCATGAGAGACTGGCGTGGTCACCCAGTCCCAGTCGGGGTCCCCACTCTGTCGCCGCAGCGTAACGCGCTGCCCTGAGCACATAGCTGTGGCCCACCAGCCATACTGTCACCGGTGTAATACGACACCCAGGGTCTGTAAGAAAATTGAGAAAAAGGAAGGTAAGGTGACTGGATTGGTACTCATGGCGGGAGTGGGCGCACATAAAACTGAAAACATTGTGAGCCCCACCTCCCCATGCTACGTATGTCAGCCCCAGAGTACCCAAAAGCAGCTGCTGTAGAGGCTGCGCCAATACGGAACGAATGTGTGCCATAACGGGCACCTGGTAGTCCCACCCTGGTGAGGGCTCTGGCTGTCACCTTCCAAAACTGAAATTTAGTAAGGGGAGACCCATCTTGGTGACAGAAAAACGGGCCGTGGTGCCAGCCACGCAGTGCCAGGTATTCCTGTAGGGCACCAACCGGACAGATGTCTGCCAAAGAACACCGTAGCAGTCTTACTCCACTGCCTACGCCATGCTGATCTGTTTTGGAGGAGCGAATCCTCAACTGGGCCCAGTCTTTGGCAACATATACATCTCCGAGTTCCAGTGCCCTACCACTTGCATCCGCCTTAGACAGCATCACGAGTTCGCTGATGCGGAGCGCTCCAAAAAATGCCACCGTTGTGGCTGCATGAAAAAGGGCTGCCTCATAATGATCAAAACAGAGGCCTGGCCAGCCCCGGGCCAACTGGGTAAGAACCCCTGGGGAAATAGGGTGCCGGTCATCCGGGCAACGCCCGCGCTCGCGCACCCACCCCTCCAAAACGTGTCTCACACGGAAGTCAGAGGTGGTATCCACATGACCCCCTACTTTGGCCATAAAAGCCAACGCCGAGAGCTTGGATGCTATGGTGCGAGGTGCAAGGCCCTGTGCATGCAGGTGAACCATGAACCGCAGAACATGGTCCACCGGGATGGGCCAGGTCTCTGGCCATTGAAATCGAGTAGCAAAAGCCCTATACAAATTGAATGCTTGTTGATACGCCTTATGCGTGCGTGGCACTAGTGACAGGCCAATCGCCCGGTTCACCTCTCCTTGCCAATAGTCCACATCTCGTCCGGGAGTGGCGAGGGAAATTCCTCCGCATCCGGGGCCAAGGCGCGGAACCGGGAGATCTGCAGGCGGGACAAAGCGTCAGCAATATCGTTATTAACCCCTGGGACATGCCTGGCCCTGAACAAGACGTTGAGGCGCAGGCAGCGCAGCACAAAATGGCGCACTAGATCCATGACCCTGGGCGATTTAGAAGTCTGTGCATTGACAATGTGCACAACGGCAGCATTGTCGCACCAGAAATGCACCACCGAATTAGCCCACTGTTCGCCCCATAGCATCAAAGCCCCCAGAATGGGAAAAAATTCCAGGTATGTGAGATCCCGCAGGCGACCTGTGCCTGCCCATGCCGGTGGCCACCCACCATAGGCCCACTTCCCATTGAAGTACATCCCATAACCCAGGGATCCTGAGGCATCAGACTGGATCTGGAAATTGGGGGATGCCAGGAGGTCAGACCTCCAAAATGAGACCCCATTAAACTCCCTCAGGAATTGCAACCAGACAAACATGTCTGCCCTGATACCCCAGGTAAGCCTGACTCTGTGGTGGGGCCTGGATAACCCTGCCATGGCGTCGCATAAGCGCCGGGCGAAAGCCCTGCCCGGTGCGACCACCCTGCAGGCAAAATTGAGGTGCCCATGTAGCACCTGCAGTTCCCTCAGGGATGCCTTACGCTTAGCCAGCAATTCCGAGATAAGGGTCACTATCCTGGACACCTTATCACCCGGTAACCTAGAAGCCTGTACTACTGTATCAATCTCAACCCCCAGGAATACTAGTTTGGTCGACGGGCCCTCGGTCTTTTCGGGCGCTAAAGGGACACCCAGTTCCTGCATTAGCGTCTGAAATGTATTGAGGAGACGTGCACACGTGTCCCAGCCCCGTTCACCCCCGAATAAAAAGTCATCCAGGTAATGGGCTACAGACCGGGACCCTGACCTGCGGACGAAAGCCCACTCTAGGAAGGTACTAAAACGCTCGAAAGCCGAGCATGATATGGAGCAGCCAAAAGGCATGGCCTTATCAAAATAATACTCCCCTCTAAACTTAAAACCCAGCAATTCAAAGTCGCCCGGGTGCACCGGCAAGAGGCGAAAAGCTGACTTAATGTCGCACTTGGCCAGCAAGGCACCCGGGCCACACGAGCGCACCATGCGCAGCGCATGGTCGAACGATGTATACCTGACCGAACAAAGGTCGTCAGGTATCGCATCGTTGACCGATCGGCCGGCTGGGTAGGACAAATGATGAATAAGGCGAAACTCACCTAGGGACTTTTTAGGAACCAAACCCAATGGTGAAACCTTAAGGTTGGGAAAAGGGGGTGCGGGAAAAGGGCCGGCGACCCTGCCCGCGTCTAACTCCTTTTTAATGCTGGCCTCGGCTACCTCCTCCCTTCCTCTGAGGGATAAAAGGTTGGGAGCATCCTGAGGAGATCTATCACCCATAAAAGGGATACGAAATCCCTGCTTAAAACCTTGGATGAGGTACTCCCTGTCCTCTCCCCTTGGGTACGATGCGAGCCAGCGCTCCAGCATGTCCACCTTAATTGGGGAGGGGGCCTTTCGGAGAACTAGTTCCATCCGTGGCAGGCTTGCCAGCCCACTGTCCACCCCTCCCTCTGCCTCGCACCCCCCCAGGCTTGGGACAAGCAGAGGCTGCATGGGGACCAGAACATGTGGGACACTCGTGCTTATACCTGCAGTTCTTCCGACTGCAGGAACCATTGGACGAGAAAGTCCAGCACAGCAGGCGGGCTGGAACCCCCTGCCCCGCCATTTGGCGGGTAACCTGCGCTGGAGCTGCTCGCTGGACCGCATGTCCACAATGGTATCTATCCCCCGGGGCAGGACGTGTGGGTGTCATATACAAGAGCCACAGTCTCTGGCACGGCTCATCCCATCTCATCTCGGGGTGCAGGGGAATCCTCATACGGAATTCCTCATCATATGCTAGCCATGAGGGGCCCGGGAAATCTACCATCGCCCTGTATATGTTGTCCAAATATTGGACCATGGGAATAGCTAGATCCGGCCGCGCCCTCAAATACACCGCCATGTATATCAAATAAGCGGGGAGCCAGTTAGCCCAGGTACGCGGCGGCTTACGGCGGCGTGCCTGCTCCTTGTCCTTCTCATCCTGACCCTCCCTTTCTTCCTTAGTGGGCTCTCTGTTCAGGAGTGAGAAGATATCCACGTACTCCCCTCGCCATATCTTTTCTCTGGTAGCCTGAGCCAAGTGATCACCCAATGGCAAGGAATACCCTGCCGTCGGCAAAGCCGAAAAGGGGATAGCTGGCCTACCCAAAGGGGCCTGAGTTAACCCTGCCACCCCAAGTACGTTCCCAGCAGTGTAAGAACCAAGGCCCGCCCCAGCGGGCATGGTGGCAGTAGTTGTCGCCGGGTGGGTCGCCAGCGGCGTAGCCCCTGCACCACCCGCGCGAGGCCAAGGCCACTGAAAGGTCCCCCCTATATTGGGAATGTGTGTGGATGTACTCGTTTGCACCATATACTCACATGCTGCACCCCCGCGGGCCGCCCCCAACGGGGGTTCCGGCCCACTGGGGGCGTCGGAGCTCACGACCGATGTAGAGCTCATCACCGGGGCTTGACCCGCGCCAGGTTGCTGGCTGGGGAGCTGCGAGGCAGTGGCCGGAGCCGCGCCGCCCGCCTGCAGCAGCTCAACCCTCCCCGCCGGCCGTTGTCCTGCTGCCGATAGCGCCTCAAAAGGTACCCCGAAAGGGGCACCTGCCTGACTGGCCCGGGCCAAAGACTCCTCTAAGGCCGCAATACGGGCCAGTAAGGTGTCTACAGTAACCATGGGTAAAGAGCCGGCCGGCCCACCTGACCCTTGCATGGGGACAGTTCCCTGCACCCCATGGCCCATATATGGCCATTGGCCAGGGCCGAAGCCCGGTAGGGCTGGTGAGGAAACCTGCCAAGGCGGGGCACCGGGCCACCCCCCAAGGCTAGAGGGCCCCGGGAGAGGCTGCGGCCCAGAAGTAGTCGGCCCAACGGGTTGGGCGGAAGGAGGAGCGGTGTCCACCGCTCGCGGGCCGCGGGCCGGAGCGCCCTCCGCGCCCGCACTCTGAACGGGCCAAGGGGCGACAGACCCCAAGCCACTAGCCCCGGCCGGGGATGGCAAAGGTGGCTGTTGAGGAGGCGGCACCACGGTCCTCCGACCTGGGTTGCGCCTCCTAACAGCCCGTGCTGAATTCGCAGCAGCCTTCTTTTTGGAAGGCATCTCGAGCAAAAAAGGGGAAGCTAGCTAAGCAAAATCGACCCAAAAGGCTTCCCGGCAATACCAACGAGCGACGGAGGCGCAGGGGAAAAACTTCTCCGCTCCGTCGCTGAGGCAAAATGGCAGCGCGGCTGCCTCGTGGCCACCCCTTTTATAAGGGAGCTGGCCACGCCCCTAACTACCCGGATTCTCTGTCCTGTGGGGGGGGCCCCGCAAAGGGCGCGGCGGCCATTTTGGCGCCGCGCTTGCATTCCAGACGGTTCCGTGGTCATGTGGCAAGAATGACTAGACACCAGAGTGCAAGGAACTCTTCTGGTCAGAGTTCACCATATTGAGCTAGATCAGTGGTTCCCAAAATGGGGCTCATGCCCGACAGGGGACTTCAATTCCCAGAAGCCGAAGTCAGTACACTGTCTGATCAGTGTTTTGGAGAATTGGCTTCTGGGAACTGAAGTCCCAAAAACAAAGGTTGGGAAACACTGAGCTAGATGGAACGAGGACCTGTCTAGAACCAGTGGTTCCTATAATTACAGTATAAGTGTTGCAGTCCTAATAGTTACAAGGTTAATTCTATTGCATTTAAATCTAGTTTCTAGTCCTAGCAGAATGGGACCACTGAATCAGTTGAGAAATGTAAAGTGACACTTAATAAAGAAATTGAGTGGAATAAATGCATGCTGTCCTCCATCTCCCGAGTACTGTCCAGGACCCCACAACTCTCCAATAACTTTTTGTTAAATCTCTGACCAACAATCGACAAGGCTAGTTTTCTTCACTGCCCTCTTACATGTTTAGTATAGTCCACAGGCACTGGTTACTTCACTGGGCTCTCTCAGCCCAGAGCTCAACAATTACCTCATAGTAAATTAATGTCTTGTTGGCAGTGTGACAAATGGCAGGACAGCCCACGTAGAGCCTACTTTCTTCTTTGGCACCATCGTTCAACCTAGTGCAGTCACTTAACAACCTTTGTCTCTCAGGCCTGCTGTTTGGCCTTCTCTATGGGTACCCGCAGCTAAACCCAGACATCTCACACAATGTGTCCTTCTTGTAGTAGGAGATTCCCCCAAGCAGCAGCTGCCAGTTCTCCTTTGAGTCTTCTCTCGTACCTTTGGTAAGTGGGAACTAACAGCTCCTTCAGTGTGCCCTCAACCTCCCAGGATCCCACTCCTCTGCCCTCATGCCCTCTGACATTGGCCCTTCATCACTTCCAGAACCTTCTCTTTCTAAAAAGAAGGCTCCAGGCACTTATCTGCCTTCAGCCCACCACTGCATCCCCCAGTCTTTTGGGGAGCTCAAGGTTGGGAACTCTGGGTGTGTTTAATTTTAATTTAATTTTAATTTTCAAATTTATATGCCGCCCTACTCAGGTAAACCCGACTCAGGGCAGCTCACACAGCAGTCTAAAAGTACAATATACACAGTCATAACTAAACATAAGCAGATAAAAACTCAAAAGATAAAAACTACCCCCATTAAAACTCACCCAACCCATGCTTAAAAAAGGAAAAGAGGGGGAAATCTTGAATTATTATGTAAGCCAGCAGGTGGTGGCCACATTTCCATCAGGGCCCCACACCTGCCCCGCCAGCCAGGTTTTAAGACCTTTCCTAAATGGCAGCAATTCCATCTGTAACCGTAGCTCTGTTGGCAGGAGGTTCCATAGGGCTGGTGCAGACACGGAGAAGGCTCTCCTTCTTGTGCTAGAGAGACGAGCCCCTCTAGCTGATGGAACAATTAGAGAGCCCCTCCGGTCCACTCTGGTTGGACGGACAGATGTTCTTGGGGTGATGCGGTCTCTTAGATATCCTGGCCCAATACCATGTTGAGGGTAATGGGCTACTGGCCTCCCAGGGCTCCTCCTGACATGCCCCCCCTCCAAGCATGCCATTTTCTCCCCATCTTCCACCACCCAGGGTCTCTGTTGATCCACTGCCCTCCACCTGACTGGCCCCATTATATGGCTCTGCTGTGCGAATAACTTAGAGTGCCTCCTAGGAAGCAATAAAAGTACTTTCTCATCCAACTAGAATGTTCAAGTGCACAATCTCTGGGGATAGCATTACCACTGCTCTTGGGTGACTCTACCTAAGTTCTCCTGGGCCAATTAGAAAGTGCTTTTTATGTATTCTCCTAACTCTAGCACGTGTTGTGCCAGGGAACATGTCCCATTGCCCCCAACTCCCAAGATTCCCAAACCAGGTCTAAGAATCCCCTAGGCTGTCTCCAATACAACAACTCAAGGGTGGAAAAATCCATTGAGGATTGGAGAACCTCCCTCACTGCAAACATCAAGGGAGTCAACATGGCATCCTTGAGGTTAGGAACTCCGGGCTTCAGAACATGGAGGATAATTGGCTACACCCCCTCTTAACATTCTGAAATCCATTGGTTTAACTCAGGAGTTCTCAACCTTTTTTAGCCAGTGGCCCAGTCACACTCCCTCAGACAGCGTGGGGGGCTGGATGGCCATTTTGCCCTTCCTCCACCACAAGGCAATTCCGCGCATGGTGGAGGCAGTGGGGGCCATATGAAATGATGCCACAGGTTGAGAATCCCTGCAGTTTATATAATCAGAAGCATGATTTTTCAGAAATTAAAAAGTTCCAACCTCCCCCCCCACCCCAATTCCCAAAGGTTCTGAAGCTCCTTTGGGATCCCTTCTCTCTTGAGGAAACTGTTCAAGGCTGTGGAATTGCGCTGGGGGGGGGGGAGGTGGTGGGCAGGATGAGCCTAATTTCTGAAAACTGCTGCCATCAGGATAATTTAAATAGCAATGGCAATTTTCAGAAATTAAAGACCTCTCCTGTTCTATGTCCCTCAATCGTTTCCTCATGATAAAGGGGATTCCACGGAAGTCTTTGGAACTTGAGAGGGGAATCAGTAAATTTTTATTTCTGGGGGCACCAGGGGGGGGGGACACGGCTGCTTATGATGACATAAGTAACAGAATTTAAACCACTGGGTGTCCTCTGGCCAGGACTAGCAGCAGCAGTGTGTGCTTAGTTTTTAAAATGCTGTAATACTTACCTTGTTTTGTTTTCATTATTAATACTAATTGAATCTCAGGTCAACATAAAACAGTTTAATAAAAGTTTAATAACTCACCAAAAGGTACCTTCATTTTGACAGTTTCACATCTGGCCTAGACACAGAACAAGAAGAAAAAGAAGATTACACTGTGTATGAAGCAAATATTACCTTCAGATCCTTTTTTGTTAAACTATGGGAATGATCCTTCCTCGGCTTGAGAAAGGATATTTGGGGGATTAGAGATGAGTTTCACATGACTTAACAGGGCTGTCCTGCATGTATTTACTCAAACGTTATGCTACTGAGGGAACAGTAGCTGTATATATTTAAGAATTGTCAAGATGTTGCAGACAAAGTTGCTTGGAGCAGATTTAATGTTGATACTGTAGTTAGTATGGATATAACTTCAGCCCCTGCTTGTGCTATGTTAATGGACAGGTTTCAGTCTGTGCAGCACAATGCTGTGGACAGGATTCTTGGAGATATAAAGGCCACTGTGTGTGCTTGACCCATACCTGTCAACCGCAGCTCTGGCCAATCCGGGACCTGCGCAGAACGGTTCTGCGCAGGTCACCTTCTATGCATGCGTAGAAGGGTTTTACGCTTGCGTAGCCCCCTTCTACGCATGCGTAGAAGGCTTCTACGCATGCGTAGAAGGCGACCTGCGCAGAAGGGCAGCACAGTACCTCCTTTCCCCTGCTGCCAAATTCCGAGGTTTCGGCAGTGCGGGGTGGGAAATGGCGCAAATTGGCACCGAAAACCAGGAAATCCCGACCAATCCAGGAAGGTTGACAGGTATGGTTTGACCGTTGCCCTGTATGGCTCATAAAAGCATCAGGAGCGGACTAGTTGAGAGCAAAAAAGGAGTGGTGAATGCCTCCTTGTAGCAAGTTAGGGTTCCAGTGTGTTTAAAGGAGATAGTAGAAAGACCCCTTTTGGAAAAGCCCTCCTTGAATCCCACTGTATTAAAATATTTACAATCTAGTCTTTAATGCACCTTTTTGGGGGTATGTGGTGGCTTCTAAGTTTCCTAGCTTCCTAGATGAGGGAGATTATCTGGATCCCTTCCAGAGCCCTGATAGACAGGAGTATATTTGCACAGTTAAAGCTAGTGTGTCAGTTGCACCGGCTGTATTTCCTATAGTTCCTTAGTTTCATTCTGTTTGGATTTCTACAATGTACTCTATCTGGGGTTGCCTTTGGAGATGGTTGCAGACAGGCTCATTACGGGAAGCATACCACTGTCCTGTTACAACAACTTCATTGGTCCATTTGTAGATCTAATTCAAAATGCTGGTTATCTATACCTATAAAATGGTGCGTTAACCGTTGGAATGTGACAAAGGATGTTGCACCAGGCCCCACTAGCCCCGTCTGAGCCTCCGTGCACTCGCCTGAACGGGGTTCGCAGGTAACTGTCGGGTTGAAATTTTCGGGCGGGGGCAGGAGCCCCCCAGACGCAAACAAAAAAGGGAACTTGAATTCCCAATGTTCCTTGCACCGCACCGCACCAGAGCCAATCAGGCTGAGCGGCGCGGCAAAAGGAACATTCAGAAACGCACCGCGGCCAATAAAAAAAGCCGCAGGAAAAAAACCGCTGCAGTAACCAAACACGCGCAGGCAAAACTACAAGCCCCAGCTTCCTGTGCGCCATTAGCGCGCAGAATGCTGAGGCAGCCGGGGCGCAAAAAATAAAAGTAAAAAAAACCACCGCCACTGCCCTTCCTTCCCACGGGCCAGCCAGCATGGCCCACAGAAAAGAAAGCCGCCACCGCCGCCCTTCCTTCCCACGGGCCAGCCATTGAGCCTGGCCCATGAAAAAAAGACCCCCCACCCAGCCTTTCCTTTCCACGGGCCAGGTTTCGAGCCTGGCCCACGAAAAAAGACCCCCCCTTGCCCCTGTCTTTCCTTTCCACGGGCCAGGCATTGAGCCTGGCCTGCGGAAAAGAAAGAACCCCCCCCCCCTAAAAAAGTAATCACAAACCAAAAACAGTCAAAAACACTCAAAATCAAAAATACAAAAAGGAAACACAAAAACAGCCAAAAACAAACAAGAAAAAACACACAGACCCCCCCCAACCCCCCCAAAATAAATAAATTAAAACCAGAGAGCTTACCATGAGACGTCTTCTCTCCATGACGACCGGAACTCAACTGAGAAAATAAAGAAAATACTTACCAGAAGCGACACCCAGAGGACAGAAGAGAAAAATTGTAGAGCGGAAGAAAAGCTCACCACCCCCACCCAGAGGCCACAAGAGAAATAACATTCAAAAATAATGAAACTAATAAGATTAATTCCCAAATTAATCAAATAAGTTATCAAAACATTCAAAATATTCACACTAATCTCAAAAAATACCAAAAAAAACCAGAAATTACTTTTCACTCAAAAAACCAAAAAACTAAAACCAAAAATTAACAATGCGTAAAAATAAAGATTAAAAAAACCAAAATTAAATTTTAAATTATTTTTTTTAATTTACATTAAATAAATTAAAATAAAATAAAATTGCATAAACATAAAACAAAAACCTTCCAAAACCAATTTAAAGAGCCCGGCACTGCAAAACCAATTTAAAGAGCCCGGCACTGAGGAAGCCGGTGCGCAAAAAATAAAAATAAAACACACACTGGGAGCGCAAGTCCGCCACAGGCGGACGCAGCACCTCGAAGCCACAAAATCACAAAACCTTTCAACACCATTTAAAACAGCCCAGCACTATTGGTTCAAGACAATAAACCAAACCCTTTACTATCCAACACAATTTTACAAAGCCCGGCACCGCCGGGCAAAATATGCTACTGAGCTATAAATCTGAACAGTCCTAGGCCCCGCCCCAGGCCAGAATACAAAGACTGCTATGGCGGCAGGACTCCACTGCCGCCCACAGACTTTCTTGCAGCTGGGGCGAAGAGGCCACTGCGACGATGAGCAACAGGACCCTCCATCACCGCCGGCATCCTGGGCCTCGCCCTGGGCCAGGGTACAAAGGCCGCTATGGCAATACACGGCAGGACTTCACCACCACCGCCCTTGGACTTGCCTGCGGCCGGAGTGGAGGGGGCCGTTGTACTATTGTATTGTTTATATTATGATATGTGCTTTTGTAAGATGAATATGGTATAATTATTGTCTTTATTGTATATTGTATTATTGTGTTTACTGCATAGTATTGTGTGAGCCGCCCTGAGTCAGGTTTCCTTAGTGGGTGACATACAAGTGTGAGAATTAAATTAAATTAAATCCAGATCCAGCCTATTTGTTGTTGTTGTTGTTCAGTCGCACAGTCGGTTCCGACCCTTTGCGACCCTATGGACCATTGTTCTCCAGGCGCCTCTGTCCTCCACCATCCCCCTCAGCCCTCCCAGCTCTGTGCCCATTGTGTCTACAATACCATCTACAGCAAAAAAAGGCCAAACGGAGAAAAGGATACAAACACAATGTACCGTTTGTGTATGCCCAAAAATGATGGAGATAATGATAAACGAATCTTTTTATAAGGTCTTTGTATTCTTAATGTTATTTTTATTTTTATTTTGCAAACTCTGATAATAAACTGATGTATATTAACTTGTAATGTCATCAAACAGAAACCAAACTCAGATACTTCTCTGCACAAAAAGTCTTCAAGTTCCTTTTGTAATCTTGACAATAGTAACCAAATTCAAATATGTTCTCTTCAACTTCTTCACTATGTCCTTTGTAACAATATGAAACAATGATTCATTCCTCTATTACACTTTCTATCTCTCGTCCAAAACAGCTCATAAACTCGTATTCAGTTGGGAAGTCAAACTCCCATATAAATTGGCCCCAAACTCCCGACGTCTATCCGGTTAATTAGACATTTCATTCAATAAATTTCATCAGGGGAGTTTTTGCAATATCTGAAAGGTTACAAAACACATGTCTGTTACAATATTATATGTTCAAACCAGCTGCAAGCCCCATGCTCATTATCCAGTCCAAGCTTACCACTCTTGTGTTTCACGTCCTCTCTGTCTCTTCTGTAATTTCTCTATGGTTGCTAAGGACATTGCATACCATTAGAGTCCTATCTCTTAAATACAACTTGCTGCCTGCTCCTGACTGAATCTGCAAGCTCACATTGCCACCTGTGTACTGACTGTTTTACTTACAAGGAGCACCATGGTTCTGATTCCTGTGCACTTACAAAAAGCAGGTTAAATCAGTTTCATAGTTTAAACCCTTAGGATGCATGGTTCCTATTCTATGAATATAGTATGCCTCCTTTTGTAATAGCAATTGTTCAATGTTGACACCTCTACCTGTCGTGACCGTGAGTTTTTCTAACACTACAAATTTAAAATCTGTGTCAAGATGGTTTTTTTCCATGTAATGATTTACCAATGGTGCATTTTCCACCTGTCCCCTTATCCTGGATCGATGTTCCGCTAGCCTGATTTTTTATTTGCGTGAGCATTTTCCCACATACTTGAGACCACAAGGGCAAATCCATAGATATACACAAAATTGGCTATTGCAATTACTAAAAAAATTGAATGTTTTTTTTAAAGTTTAATTCTGGAAAATTGATGTGCTGAGTCTCCCAAGCGAACCTGCAAACAACGCATTGGCCACACCTGTGATGGCCCTTGACCAGACTGCTCCGTGATTCTTGTCGCGGTGCAGCATCTGCTCTAGTAATCAAGTTGCCAACTGTTCTAGTCCTCCTTAAACCTATCATGGGTTTTTCTAGACACCCAGGAATGTCAGATAATATATGCCAATGTTTGCGTACAATATTTTGTATATCTCTGGCTCTGGGAGAATAGTCTATGGACCAAAAAATCCCCTGTTTGGTTTGTCTCTCCTGTCTTTCCAATAGTGCGCTCCTTGCCACACCTCTAACCTTATTTAATGATTTTTCCAATACCTGCTCAGGATACCCTCTGTCCAGAAGATTCTCCTTAATCCCCCTGGCTGCTGTTTCAAAATCTTCTTGATGTGAAGAATTACGTTTGGCTCTAGCAAATATTCCATATGGAATGCTGTTGCGTAAATGGGGTGGATGGTATGACTCATATGGAAGATAGGCATTCCTATCTGTGCTCTTCTTAAATAGCCTAACCAGCAGTTTATTGTCCCTTCCTATGAAAACCAAGAGGTCCAGAAAAGATATTTCAGTCCTGTTCATGCAATGGGTAAATTTTAGGTTCACATTCTGTATATTCAACCAGGAAACAAAGTTTGGAATTAGATTAAAGTCACAAAAAACACAAAAAACAGATCATCTATAAATCTTTTAAACAATAAAATGTGGTGAAAAAATGGATTTAGTTGTGCATTTAAAACAATATTTCTCTCAAGGGAAATCATATAGAGATTGGCCAAACTTGGTGCCATTGGGGACCCCATTGCCACTCCTTTTACTTGCAAAAAGATGTCTTGGTTGAACCTAAAATAGTTCTTTTCCAAGCAGATTTCTAAAAGATCGATTAGAAAATGAGTGGGCGGTTGTTGAACTACTCTGGTATTTAATACATCCTGGACCACTAACCTCGCATCTTCAAATGGGACATTTGTGTACAAAGCTGCAACATCCATGGTTACCAAACCACCCGTTGCTGGAAGCTGGAAGCCCTCGATCTTATTTATAAAATTGGTAGAAACCCTGATAAAGGAAGTGGTGTCACAGGTGTAATGCTGAATGTGATGATCTATAAATTGGCTTAAAGGCTCCAAAATGGACCCCACCCCGGAGATAATGGGGCGTCCAGGTATCCTAATCTGGGCATCAATGATTTTATGTACTTTTGGCAAGATATAAAAAATTGGAACCCGTGGGTATTCTTTCAACAAAAATTTGTATGTTTTTTCAGTAATATAATTAAGGGAAAGACCCTCTGTGACCACCACCTTAATAATGTTTTCAATTTCCTTGGTTGGATCCTTAATTAATTTTTTATAAAAGGTTGGGTCAGCTAATTGTTTATAAACTTCCTTTAAATAGTCCGTCTTGTCCAAAACCACGACTCCACCCCCTTTGTCCGCCGGTTTAATCACTATGGATTCATCCCATCCCAAATCCTGCAAGGTGTTAACCTCCTGTGTTGTTAAATTCCGTCTTACCTTAAGTTTACTTTGTTCTAGTTTTTCAATGTCATTTAAAACAATCCTTTTAAACACCTCTATCGACGGGTGATTGATGTTGGGATAGAATTTTGACTTGAGAGCAAATTGGTTCCTAAAATTATTCTCAAAATCCCCAAAATAAAGTCTTAATTTTAATAACCTGATCAACCGAAATACATCCACCCGTGTACTGAAAGATTGATAATAGGGGGTTGGAACGAAATTGAAACCAAGTCCCAGTAATGCCAGTTCATGTTCAGTCAAGTGCCTAGAGGATAAGTTGAATACTCAGCACATCAATTTTCCAGAATTAAACTTTAAAAAAAACATTCAATTTTTTTAGTAATTGCAATAGCCAATTTTGTGTATATCTATGGATTTGCCCTTGTGGTCTCAAGTATGTGGGAAAATGCTCACGCAAATAAAAAATCAGGCTAGCGGAACATCGATCCAGGATAAGGGGACAGGTGGAAAATGCACCATTGGTAAATCATTACATGGAAAAAAACCATCTTGACACAGATTTTAAATTTGTAGTGTTAGAAAAACTCACGGTCACGACAGGTAGAGGTGTCAACATTGAACAATTGCTATTACAAAAGGAGGCATACTATATTCATAGACTAGGAACCATGCATCCTAAGGGTTTAAACTATGAAACTGATTTAACCTGCTTTTTGTAAGTACACAGGAATCAGAACCATGGTGCTCCTTGTAAGTAAAACAGTCAGTACACAGGTGGCAATGTGAGCTTGCAGATTCAGTCAGGAGCAGGCAGCAAGTTGTATTTAAGAGATAGGACTCTAATGGTATGCAACGTCCTTAGCAACCATAGAGAAATTACAGAAGAGACAGAGATGACGCGAAACACAAGAGTGGTAAGCTTGGACTGGATAATGAGCATGGGGGCTTGCAGCTGGTTTGAACATATATTATTGTAACAGACATGTGTTTTGTAACCTTTCAGATATTGCAAAAACTCCCCTGATGAAATTTATTGAATGAAATGTCTAATTAACCGGATAGACGTCGGGAGTTTGGGGCCAATTTATATGGGAGTTTGACTTCCCAACTGAATACGAGTTTATGAGCTGTTTTGGACGAGAGATAGAAAGTGTAATAGAGGAATTAATCATTGTTTCATATTGTTACAAAGGACATAGTGAAGAAGTTGAAGAGAACATATTTGAATTTGGTTACTATTGTCAAGATTACAAAAGGAACTTGAAGACTTTTTGTGCAGAGAAGTATCTGAGTTTGGTTTCTGTTTGATGACATTACAAGTTAATATACATCAGTTTATTATCAGAGTTTGCAAAATAAAAAATAAAAATAACATTAAGAATACAAAGACCTTATAAAAAGATTCGTTTATCATTATCTTCATCATTTTTGGGCATACACAAACGGTACATTGTGTTTGTACAATACCATCTAGCCATCTCATCCATGGCCTCCCCCTTCTTCTTTTGCCCTCCACCTTTCCCAACATCAATGCCTTCTCAAGTGAATCCTCCCTTCTCATTTGATGTCCAAAGTATTTTAGCTTCATCTTTACTATTTGACCTTCCAATGAGCAGTCAGGGTTAATTTCTTCTAAGATTGACCTATTTGTTCTCCTCGCTGTCCAGGGGACTCTCAAAACCCTCCTCCAACACCACATTTCAAAGGCATCTATTCTTCTGCGTTCAGCCTTCCTAATTGTCCAGCTCTCACATCCATACATTACTACTGGGAAAACCATTGCTTTGACTATTCTAATTTTTGTTTGCAATGTGATGTCTCTGCTTTTCACTATGTTCCCCAGGTTTCTCATTGCTTGTCTCCCAAGAATCAGTCGCCTTTTTATTTCATGGCTGCAATCCCCATCTGCAGTGATCTTTGATCCTAAGAAAGTAAAATCTGTCACTGCTTCTACTTCTTCCCCGTCTATTTTCCAGGAACTGATGGGGCCTGTTGCCATTATCTTGGTTTTCTTGATATTGAGTCTCAAGCCAGCTTTTGCACTCTCCTCCTTCAGCCCAATCAAGAGATTCTTTAGGTCTTCCTCACTTTCTGTCATTAGGGTGGTATCATCTGTATATCTCAGATTGTTAATGTTTCTCCCAGCGATTTTAATCCCATATTGTGATTCCTCCATCCCTGCACTGCGCATTATGTGCTCTGTGTATAGGTTGAATAGGCATGGTGACAAAATGCAGCCTTGTCTTACTCCTTTTCCTATTCCAAACCACTCTGTCATTCCCTGTTCTGTCCTAACTGTTGCTTCTTGGTTCATGTACAGATTTCTCAGGAGGCATATGAAGTGCTCTGGTATTCCCATCTCTTTAATTACTTGCCACATCTTGTTGTGGTCCACACAGTCAAATGCCTTAGTTTAGTCAATAAAACAAAAGTAAACTTGTTTCTGGTATTCCTTTGTTTTCTCCATGATCCAACGTATGTTGGCGATGTGGTCTCTAGTCCCCCTGCCTCTTCTGAAACCGGCCTGCACCTCTGGTAATTCTCTCTCCACATGCTGCTGAAGTCTATCCTGTATTATCTTGAGCATCACCTTGCTGGCATGTGGGATGAGCGTGACTGTTCGATTATTTGAACATTCTTTGGCATTGCCCTTTTTTGGGATTGGGACGTATACTGATCTTTTCCAATCCTGTGGCCACTGTTTTGTTTTCCAAATCTGCTGGCATATTGAATGCAGTAATTTGACGCCGTCATCTTTTAGCGCTTTGAAAAATTCAACTGGGATACCATCATCTCCACTAGCTTTGTTGTTTGCAGTGCTCTTTAGGGCCTTTATGACTTCGCTCTCCAGGATGTCTGGCTCAAGTTCAACTTCTTCATCATTGTGATTGTCAGGAGTGTTGAGGTCCTTTTTGTAAAGTTCCTCTGTACTCTTTCCATCTTTTCTTAATTTCTTCTATTTGAAGTACTATTTGAAGAGCCTATTTGAAGGACTGTATCTCTTGATACAAGTTCTCAGTTCTCAGCTTTAAGGAAGACCCTTTTCTTTGTCCCACTTCCTTCACAGGCACATTTTTGCAGGGATGTGAAAAAGGGCCTTCTCTGTAGCTGCTCCCAGGTTATGGAATGCCTTCCATCAGGAGGCTAGGTTGCCCCTTCCCTCTTGGTCATCTGACTACAGGTAAAGATGTTTCTTTTTTAAAAAACAAGCTTTTAACAACCACATTGGGCATCAAAGACAGACTCTCTCCAACATGGTGGTTACAATTTTTAAAGTGTGCTTTTACTGCTTCTTTAAGTCCATGTATAATTAGTTATTAATATTATTCTGTGCTTAATTGTTTTAATTGTATATTTATTGTGGGATTTTAAAGCTTTACTTGTACTGTATTTTAATTATTGTGAGCCACCTTAACTCCCTTTGTGTATGAAAAGTGGCATAGAGATAAACTATGATTTAAAGAAATGTTGGTTTCCTGTTGTGCTTACCTATGTTTTGTTTCCTTCTGCTGGAGAAGGAGTAGCTTCCATTACCATCTGCCAATGGGAAGGTTTCTACTCTTGTAGCGGTAAAATGGAGTGCCTCCTAATTTATGCCTCCTGTGTTACCCTTGGCCCTAAGGTTTTGATAAAGGAGCCTTACTCAGGTGAAGATGGTTAGGTCAGGATGTAGGATTTGTGGTTTGGGCTTACCTTAACTGAATTTGGATTTCTAGTCTCCTATACACATGCCACTATTAAAGTCAAATATAACCCTGGCCTCCAGGTTATCCTGCTCTGGTAATAGAGTAGACCATACTGCCAGTGACTCAATGCCAAGTGTCAGACAGTACTTAACTAACCTGACAACTCTGAGGACTAATGGCCTTGGGTAGCAAAGTCCACGGAGAAGGGTGATGGTCCCCAAGTGGATTAAAATCCCACTTGAATCCATCTTGATGGAGGGCTGCAGCATCATCAATACTGGCATGGGGCTGATGAGGAGTTTGTGTGCCAAAAGGGCTCAGGACCAGAAAGTGACTCACAGAACTGGATCAGTATTGTGGTGGTCATGCTGCGATGCAGAAGGCAGATGAAAGGCAGCATTATATTCACAGGACAGCCTTCATGGCTGATCGCCATGAAGATCGCCTATATTTGAATTCAGATATGGCAGAAGAAGAAAATAACCCTCCAGCAGTGTATTGTCCAGCTGACCAGAAACCCCACTCACAAATAGTCAAGACAAAGGAGCATGACTGACCTGATAAGTGACAAGTTTTGTCAGTATAGTTAGATCCCTATTCCAATTTGTTGTTGTTCAGTCGCACAGTCAAGTCCGACTCTTTGTGACCCCATGGACCATCGCATGCCAGTCTCCTCTTTCCTCCACCATCCTCCTCAGCCCACTCAGATCTACGCCCATTGCATTGACAATGCCAATAATAATATTCCAATAACAGTATCAATTATGCCCCATGACACTTAGAGCACTCTCTGGGCAGTTCCCAATATAATAGCATTTTTATGCCCAACATACTGGGTACTATTTTACCAATCTCAGAAGGATGGATGGTTAAGTCAACCTTGAACTTGGCAGGATTGAACTCACATCACCAGCAGTTTTGGCTGCAGTACTGCAGCTTAACAAATCCACCTTTAGGGCTCAACATTCCAATAGTGGGAGAAATCAGTCATCATAAACATATTTTCATCAATGTGTGTCATGTTTTCAAAAGTACAAGAAGACAAATCTGCTCCAAAGAGCTTACAATCTAAAATTCATCGCTAGCAAGACAACATGGGGGATGAAGCAAATAAAGCCAGGGTGAAAGAGGTGACAAATATTCACATGTTGCAGTTAGCGTCTGCCAATGGGAAGGTTTCCACTCCTGTAGCAGTAAAGTGGAGTGCCTCCTAATTTATGCCTCCTGTGTTACTCTTGGCCCTAGGGTTTTGACAAAGGAGCCTTACTCAGGTGAATATCATTAGGTCAGGATGTAGGATTTGTGGTTTGGGCTTACCTTAGCTGAATTTGGATTTCTAGCCTTCCGTTGTGTACAGCACAATATATTTACTAAGTGAGAAGTAAGTCCCATAGACTTCAGCAGGGTTTAGGAAGCAGTCCTCTACACCCTAAGCCCGTGATGGCGAACCTTGGCACTCCAGATGTTCTTGGACTTCAATTCCCAGAACCCCCCATGAATCCACACTAATGGGTTTACTGCGATTCATCCAGCCCATGCCGCCCTCGTCACTCCTGGAAGCGGAAGTAAAACGTGGGGCTTCTAAGCAATTTATGAGCACAGTACTGCAGAGACCCTTGTCAATATTTATTATGAGTTTCACAGTTTACAGTAGTCTGATAGGAGATAAACTGCAAAAGGATGCAAAATTAATGGAGAATGTAGCCAAATGTTTTCAGGTGTCGCTGTGTTAGAAAAATTGTTATACATACATACTTATACACGCAGAAACACACAGAGAGCACTAAATTATTATTGTGAAACAACAAGTTAGACATTTTTGTGTAAGTGTAAATAGTGATTGTGCCTTACTTTTCCATCTCTCCTCCTCAAGGAGCCGTGTTTGAAACATAAAATATTAGGCTGAAGTTCACAATTTGTCTAAATTTGTTCCACTTACGTGGCTTTTATACACTGTGCGAGGTTAAGAGAATGCAATTTTCCAGCTTAAATCATTGTTAAATTTAATACCCACTTGGTCATTAGCAATATAAATGATACTTAAACCTCTGATTAGAATAGCTGCTTAAGTGAATTGAAATGTAAACATACTGTGCATTAAAAACAAGTAAATAAAAACTTGATAAGGTGGTCTCTTTTCAAGCTGACAGTTTTGTTTTGTGCCCCCACTTCCAACTATATCCCCATTTCCACAGGCCAGCAAGCTTTTTCTTCTTGAGTGATTAATACTTTCCAGGAAACGCCTTGCTTTCCATGAGCCCACCGTGAGAAGTCAGTTCTGGTTAGAGTAGGACATAGTGGTCCTTTGAGAAAGGTGAGAAGAATCTGAGGTAGAAAAAGCACTGTCTGCTACAGCTTTCTGGACTCATGTCAGCCAGGACAGAAAGGAAAAGGAAGGCTCTGTCTTGTGTGAGTGTTTGCACATTCACATTTTCTTCCTATTGTAATGGGAGAGAACCTTCAGGACTTTTTCACATCCACTGAGGGTCAAGATCTCCTCCAATCCACACCACCATGGCCCTTTGCTCCCTGCTGCTGCTGGATGGTACCTGAGTTTTCAGCTGCTATACCAAGCCAACTCCTGGCAAGTGTTCTCATGACCATGAGACAGCCCTTCAGCTACCTGCCTTGGGTGTAGAGGACTGGGGGGGGGGGCGGGAGGAAGTGCTCCAATTGGGCTGCTGGGCAGAGAGGTGGGGTGAACTCTGTGCTGGGGGAAGGGAGGAAGTGCTCCCATTGGGTTCCTGGGCAGAGGGGCGGGGCAAACTCTGCTGGGGTGACAGGGCGAGTGCCCACAGAGAGGGCTCTGAGTGCTCCCTCTAGCACACGTGCCATAGGTTCGCCACCACTGGCCTAGGAAAACACACACACTTCAAAGCCAGTACAAGAGCCCTGGTGACACAGTGGTTAAACTACTGTATTGTATCCAAAACTGCTGATGGGGCTCTAGGTTGCCTCAGACTTATAAGGTCAGTGAAATTAGTATCCAGCATGTTTGGTGGTGGTGGTGGGGGGGCAAAATGCTAATTACCTTAACTGCCCAGAGAGTGCACTAAGTGCTATGGGGCAGAATAATAATAATAATAATAATAATAATAATAATAATAATAATAATAATAATAATAATAATAATAATTATTATTATTATTATTATTATTATTATTATTATTATTATTATTATTATTATTATTATTATTATTATTATTATTATTATTATTATTATTATTATTATTATTATTATTTCATGTCAGAAATTATTCTGGGTTGAAAGGATTTTTGTGGGAGGAACTCTGCTCACAGAGTGCCCGAATGGGGCTCCTTTCATGTCCCCAAGTTCTTTTGCCACCGAAGTGGTCCCTATTTATCTACTTGCAAATTCTTGCTTTAGAACTGCTAGGTTGGCAGGAGCTGGGACAGAGACAGGTGCTCAATCCGTCATGCAGTACCTGGGTCTCAAACTACCTACTTGCCAGCCTTCCAGCTAAAAAGGGGGGCTTCTTAACCACTGAGCCACCACAGCTCCTATAGAAGTGTAATTGCTATTGCTATTAACTTTTTTTTTGGGGGGGGAGAAAAAGTTGGTACTTTTTACTTTACCTTTTTACTTAGAAAAATCTTAAAATATAAGACCCCAAGAAAGTAAAAATAATAATAATGTCAGATGAAGAATATAAACAAGGCTACCAGGGGCTGCAATATCTGTAGAAATATCATTGTTTCCCAAAGAGTAAAATGTTGTAACAAATATATTTCAAGCTTTGTGTAGAATATGGCCACCCCCTGCATAATAAAATGGCAGTCCTTTCTGAGTTCAAATTCTAAGTGAGAAAATTTAATCCCAATGTTCTCAGCTTCTTCTCCTTGTGACAGTCACCATTTCTAATTAGCTTTCCCAATGGAGGAGGAAGATAGATTATATTTTAATACCCAGAGACTAAAATTAGTTTATATTTTAGCAAGTTAGCACTTCTTAGCAGTTGATTTACTCTTGAAGCTGCAAAATCTGTGAGCTTGCAATTAATCATGTGTTGGTCATTTTCTTTCAAAAAATGTTCATTTTGTCTGTCTGGATCATAATAGGGGAAAACATGTAATTTATTCAGTTTAGAAATTACTGCCTTGTGTTTAACTATGTCATAATATATTTTCTTGCCTGCTCATTGTTCTTAACATGATAAAAGAATATAATTTTCCAGAGATTCATTTCATCAACCTCTTAAAGAGGAAATCCAATGAGTAGTTCTAATTTAAACATTATAAATATCTAATTATTTTAATGGTTTTAGGTAATATTCATTTTACTGTTTGAATAGCACCCTTTTCAAAAGTTTTGAATACATCAATTTGTACAAATTCGAAATAGTTTTTATCTAAACATATGAATTCTACGCTACAGGTGTTAATAGTAAAGACATACACCAGATTTTTACAATCACAAAATATAGATATTTTAAAGTTTCTTGATAAACCAAAGTGAACAATTGATTTTAGCGTACATTACCCAACCTCTGCCAAAATATTAACCTCTAAACTGTTTGACATGCAAGAATAGTATATTAAAATGCTGATGGCATACTGATCATTCACTATGCTGTGGTAGCAAATCAATTAGGCTACCAATTGTGGTTATTAGAATTCATTTAAATCTCAATTAAAAAGTTAATTAAAAGTAAGAGTGAAGAGGATAACATGTCTTACATTCATATTAAACCCAAATCACCAAATTAATTTCAAATCCAAATCAATAATCACAGTTGCAGTAAAAGAAAAGGGAAGGGAAGAAAAAACCAAATTCAAGTTATTATCCATCAGAACAAGCCATTAGATTTTACATTTTTGTATACATTAAAATTATAAATTATATGCATAAATATTTGCATTTAACCAAAATGTTAATTTAAATTTATATTGTGACTTTATACTGTTTTCTTCTCTTCCAATAACCCTATTCTGAGTACTTAAGGGATGAGATGAGCATTTGTGCTGTAGTTTGGTACATGGTGAGGGAGATCATGTGCGTGTGATCACATGACGTAATCGCTAGAGTGGACCAATTTGTTCCCAGAGCACTCTGGACCACATCTTTTAAGGCTCAAATCAGGGGCTTCTGCTTTTCTCTTGGAGGTCGGTGCTCTCTAGTTTAATACATTCCCAGCATGTGTAATCATTGGAACCAGACTAAAATCAAGCATCACAGTTGTCAAAGCTGCCATGGCACCTTCTGCTCTCAAACTCTGGTATTGTGAAGTGGCTTAATAAACAGGCCACTTCAGGGTACTGGCAGCAAAGATTTGCCGGAAGTGCAAAAAATGCTGCAAAAATGCACCTGAAGTAACAAAAGCTCTGTGGAAATGCACCAGAAGCATCCCCGATGGTGTGGGGGCGGAGGCCCGGGGGTGTGGTGGCTCACCCGCAGCTGGGGGTAGAGCCAGCAAAGTTCCTCGCCGCAGCAGCGTCCTTCCCGGCTTTTGAGGCCCTGATGGCGTGGGGGCGAGTTACATTGTAAAGAAAAGTATTGCAGCAGACATATAATTTATATTTGGTACAACTTTCTGGTTCCTACTGTGTCTTACCAGATGCTTGTGGCAAAACCACATGCAGGACATGAGCTGAATAGGATCCTCCAGCTTGGGTTCCCCAACAACTTGGACTGACAGGCATGTGTGTTAGGTTTATGTCAAAACTGACTTAAAGTAAGTGAGCTACTTAAGGCAGGATTTTATCAGTGCCTTTCACTATGCGCTTCCATGGCCTGAGAAAGGATATGACTCCAGATCTTTCCTGAGTCCTAGTCTATTCCTCTACTCACAGTACTAGCTTGGGTAGCAGGCTGAGAAGCGAATCAAATTGGACTCTGGCACTAGTGGCCATGGATTTATGCTGAGGGTTGTGACCCCAGCTTGTGGCAACATGTTTTATAAGTTGGATATGTGCTGTGTTAAGAAGTTCATATGTGATTCAGTCATTTCAGTGGAACTTACCTGTGGAGAGTCACCTGTCCAGTTCCTGTATAACCTAGGGAGGACGAAAGAGGACAAAAGCTCAAACATTGCTATGCAGCTGTCTTGAATGCTCATGTCCCCACCCACTTAGTTTGTACCTTGCTGGGGAATAGGCAGGATTTCATAAATATTATATAGCAGGGCCAGGTGCCCAAACTATGGCCCGTGGGCCGAATCCAGCCTACAGTGTGAAATCCTCTGGCCCAGCCCACCCTTGCCACTCCCAGAAGCAGAAGTAAAACACACCTGCACATGTGCAAAATGCTGCCATAGATGCACCCGTGGCTGTCGTAAACCGTGTACGACAACCACGGGTGCATTAACAATGGTGTTTTGCACATGCGTGGGTATGTTTTACTTCTGCGTCCGGTGGGAGGAACCACGTGGCTTGCCTGCTGAACCATGTGACCGTCCCATGGCCCAAAAAGTTTGGGCACCTCTGTTATATACAAATCCAAATAAATAAATAAATATCGCCTAAGTAACTCTTCCCTTTTTATCTGTTAGAGCAGGGATTCTCAACCTGCAGCCCACAGGCCAGATGTGGCCCACAGCACCATTTCATGTGGCCCACCACCACCTCCATCACACCAGGAAGTGCCATGTGGCAGAGGAAGGGCAAAATGGCTGTCTGGCACCTGAAGCTGTCTGAGGGAGCATGAACCCACCCACCCACCCCCGGCTTAAAATGGTTGAGAACTCCTGTGTTAGAGGCTTCCTTTTCCTTTTGTTTCCTCCAGACCCAATAAAAAAGGCCCTTGAGGTGGCCAAGGCCAGGCAAGGAAAGCGTCCTGACAAGACTGGGAAAGCATCCGCCTGATTTTATATGCGGTTCTTGGCACTGAGGTCTAGATAGAGGTGGGTAGGGTCCACCCAGTCCTTCAGTCTCATTAATCATCTGGCTCTCCATGCCCCCGCCCGCCCGCCCACTCCCCCTCACTGCCACTACACCAACTGCTTGCAGCGTCTTCTGGAGGAACCCTTTTCTTTATTCATTCAGACAACCCTTTGGATTAAACAGAGCCAGCTAAATGTCAAACCAAATCTGAGTCTTGATGCAGATAATCATTTCAATAATATTTCTCCATTTGTGCCCAAACACCAAGGGAATAAAGCTTTTCTGCTGTCAGGTAGTGTAAGACCGCAGTTGGTGTAAATGCTTGACATTGAGCCAGATGGCTTAGCTGTGCCTCAAACATATGTTCAACAAGCAGGCTTGCACACATTGGAATTTTATTATTTTGAACTGGTGAGGCATGCATATTTATTTACTTGACCCATTCTGGTGTCACTTTGGTTTTAAAACAATCAGTTATGAAGCTCCCCCAAGCAGCAGGCTAGACTGGGTTTATAAGCCCTTGTCAGTTTGGCCCTGTGTTTTAGAGGAAAGCATTTTCGTTTTTGGACTTCCGTTTATCTACACAAGAAAGACAAAAAGTTCAAACTTACATGTTAAAAAAACCAAAAAAAAAAGCCCTATTTACTCTCCGATGTCTGAAAATAATATATCATTTCCCATTAATATTTTATTTATTTATTTATTTCATTTGTTTACCACCTATCTGGGATATTTCCTACTCTGGGCAGTGTACAGACAGTTAAATAAGCAACAACAATATAAAACAAGCAACAACCAAATAAAATACCTGATGGTAAAAAGAAAAAAAAATGTGATTTTTTATTACAACTCATTCTCAATTATGTCTTGTTCTTTGTTTCGTTTTCTTTTCATAGTTGCAGCTGGATTCCTGAGGTCCATTTCTGCACAGGAAAAACAATCACAGAGAATTCTTGTAAAAGGAACATAGGTGGCATTTAGAGGTTCCCTTCCTGGTGCAGAGTGAGCACCATAGAGGGGTCATCTAAGGGTCTTCATTATTTGTGCAAATGCTTGCCTTATCTTCATGCAGAATAGCTTTGGGTATTTCATTCCCCTACCTCTGGATTCTGGCCTAAGAAGATCCTTATTTTAGGGATCAGGAACACAAGAATTATTTGACTGATTCAACCTAGGCTCATCTGTAGGCCTCCCTACTCTTTGGTCCTGGGCCAATCAATTGATGTGGACTTGCAAGTTCAGTCCACGCAGCTGCCTTTAACTGTGAGGTTCAGACAGTCCCAAATAAAACAAAATCCACAAGAGGATATCATGGGCATCACACATCCACACAAACCCCACATCTACACAATGCACCAACCTTTGCTGACAGATGGGTGTTCCCTTCAGCGCTGTGGTCCCAGGACACCTTACTGTTGGAGTCAAGTGGCAGGAAAGAGAAGAAGCAACCTTCTGCCTCTGGATGGGCCATGCTCGACTCCCTCTTGCCAACATGTTCTTCCAGATGCACCCTAGTTTTCTGGCCAATGACAAAAGCATGGATACTGTCTCTTGTTTTGTGTTCTGTAGTCATTCTCAGCGACTGCTCCAAGGCAGTGGAATGCATTCCCCTGAGAAGCTTCTGCCGTTTTGTTATGCTACCTATACTGAATTGACTGGTTATATGTTTAACTGTTTTAAACAGTAGTTTTAATATTGTTATATGGTTAATTGTCTTTCATACTATACTTTGTGTTTTTAATTGTGTTTTATTATTGTTGCGTTCTGTAAAGCAGTGCCTTTAACAATGTACCTTTGCCATGTGTTATCAATGTAACCTTTCTGTGTGCAACATTATAACCATCACCTGTATCAATGTAAGCCTAATAAGGGGACGCGAGCTAGTGACCACCAGAGGGCAGTAGCGAGCGTCCAGCTCTAATGGATCAAAGCCACCTGGATCAGCAGCGCGGGAAGATTCCCCGCGACCTCCTCACCTGGTCAAGAAGGGCGTGACCCCCTACGACGTCACGCGGGCAGCAACCAATAGCTTGCCAACGAGCCACATTCAAATGTATAGCCAGCTGTATATAATGAGCTACCCAGCCGCCATTACCACATGTTCCTCCGGATCATCATGCAATAAACCTGTGTTAAGCCAACCCTTCGGCTGTTGTATTGTCTTTGGTCCCTTACACTAAATTGGCGACGAGGATGGGATGGCAGCCCACGGGACCAAGACATGCGCCGGTTTCGAAATCAGGAAACCGGGCGACTGGGAGATCTTCGAAATGGACTTCCAGGCCGCACTGATCGAGTCCGAAGTTACGGAAGAGGCGAAGAAAAGAGCCATCTTCACCAGAATGCTCGGACAAGAAACAAAAAGGACCTTGGTGGACCTGATTGCACCGAGGAGGGTGAGCGAATTCAAGGCCAAGGAACTCATGCAGTTGCTGCGTGAGCACGTCCGGCCCGCCACGGCGATGTTTCCCGCTCGGAGTGCGTTTTGGAGGCGAGTCCAAGCGCCAGGGGAGACGGTCGCCGCGTTCGTGGCGGCCCTGCGGCTGGCGGCCGGCCCGTGCAAATGGGAGAACGTCGAAATCACCCTCCGAGACTGTGTGCTGTGCGGCCTGAACGACGCCGAGACCCAGCGCACATTAATGAACCAAGAGCAGCCTCCCACGCTGCAGGAGGTCGTTAGAGCGGCCCAGGCCGCAGAAGCTACGAAGGCCGGGGTCCAAGAGCTCCAGGACTGGCGGCCAAAGTCGAGGAGAGCAGAGGCTCCGGTACAGGCGGCCCGGCGAACTTTGAGGTCGTCCACGGAGAGCAGCGACGACGAGGACGTGCAGAAGGTCCGGAAGGAGGGCCGACGATGCGACGGCTGTGGCGCGGCCCACGACCGCGTGAAATGCCCCTTCCGGAAGGCCGAGTGCCACAACTGCGGCCGCCGCGGGCACATCGCCAAGGTGTGCAGGAAGAAGCGCGAGTCCCGGAGGAGCTCCCCAGACCGTTCCGCGGGACGAGACCGCCCAGCGAAACCAAAAGACGGCGCCCAGGCCACGAGGAAGCAGGACGGCGTGGGCCGCATCGCCGACGGCAGCGAGGACGACGCCTCGGTGTTCAGCGTGTCTACGAGACACCCCCGCTACTTTGTTGAGGTACTAGTCCAAGGGGTGCCCATTAGGATGGAAATTGACTCGGGGTCCTCATATTCAATCATTTCCCAGAGGGAGTTTTGTGGAATTGCCCCCCAAAAGCGGCCCAAGCTCAAAGCGTTGAGGGCCACACTACGGGACGTGCAAGGGAACAGTATTCCAGTGTTGGGGGTTGGAGAATTTCAGGTCAAATTCAAGGAGCACGCCGCGTCCCTTCCCCTGGTCGTGCTCAAGGGAGGAAACTGCAGCCTCCTCGGGACTCAATGGTTCCAGCCCCTGGGTTTGTTCATTGGGGGGGTGCATGCCGTGGGGATGCACGCTGTTGGGACTGACCCGATTCAGGAGGTGTGCGAGGCGCACCCCGAAGTCTTCAAAATGGGACTGGGGAAATTCAAGGGGCCCCCAGTGACTTTCGACCTGGACCCGGAGGTCCGCCCTGTTCGCCTAAAACCACGCCGGGTGCCGTTCGCACTCAAGGACAAGATAGAGGCGGAACTGGACAAATTGGTGGGTCAGGGGATTCTTGTGCCTGTAGATTCTGCGGAGTGGGAAACTCCAATTGTAACTGCTCTAAAGTCCAATGGGGAGGTCCGCATATGTGCCGACTACAAGTGCACCATCAACAAGGCGATCCGCCCGAATGCATATCCGGTGCCGGTAGTCAGCCATCTGCTGGCCAGGTTACACGGGGGAAAGTGTTTCGCTAAGCTCGACTTAGCACAGGCCTACCAGCAGCTCACGGTGTCTCCTGCCGCAGCTGCTGCGCAGACCATAGTCACCCATAAGGGGGCGTTCCGGGTGACGCGCCTCCAATTCGGCGTGAATTCGGCGCCAGGAATTTTCCAGTCATTCGTGGAACGCCTCCTGAAGGGACTGGAGGGGGTGTTGCCTTATTTTGATGACGTGTTAATAACAGGGGGGAGTCGGGCTGAATTGGCCAAGAGGTTGGGGAAGGTACTGACGATATTCGAAAAGGTGGGGCTGAGGTTGCGAAAGGACAAATGCGTCTTCTTCGCAACCGAGGTTGAGTTCCTAGGGTTTTGTGTAACTCCTGAGGGAATAAAACCATCCAAGTCTAAGGTGGCAGCCATCAAGAAAGCCCCCCGCCCCACCTCCAAGCCCGAGTTGCAGTCGTTCCTAGGGCTGCTCAACTTTTACCACTCCTTCCTCCCCCGGAAGGCAGCGGTGGCCGAACCGCTACACAGGCTGCTTAAGAAAGACCAGGCATGGAAGTGGGGCGATGACCAGGAAAGGGCATTTAGTGAGCTGAAAAGCCTCCTGGCGTCCGACGCCATACTGACCCATTTCGACCCCAAACGCCCAGTAGTTCTGATCTGTGATGCATCTCCAGTGGGGGTGGGGGCAGTGCTGTGCCACGTGCTGGCGAACGGAAGGGAGGCCCCGATAGCATTTTACTCCAGGTCCCTGTCCCAAACAGAGAGAAACTACACGCAGACGGACAGGGAGGCATTAGCGATAGTCTCGGGGACGAAAAAATTTCACGATTTTCTGTATGACCGCCCCTTCACCATCGTGACGGACCACAAGCCCCTGCTAGGCATTTTTACCGCGGATAAGCCCACCCCTCAAATCCTGTCCCCAAGGATGCTCAGGTGGGCCATTTTTCTCAACGTGTATCAGCACGCGTTGGTCTACCGGCCCGGGAAAGAGATCAGCCATGCGGACGCCCTATCTAGGTCTCCCCTTCCCCTAACGCCCAGCCAGGTGAGCATGGGGGAGCGGGACCGTCAGGTTCTCATGATAGAGGTGCTGGATTCGCCCCCGGTAGTGCCCGCCGACATCGCCAAAGCGACAGAGAAAGACAAAACGTTAGCGACAGTAAGCTCCTGGCTACAGAAAGGGTGGCCCGCGTCCTCCCCAGCGGAGGAGTTCGCTCCATTTTTCAGAAAAAAGCTAGAACTGTCCCTAGAGAGGGGATGTCTCTTGTGGGGGCAGCGGGTGGTGATTCCCACTTCCCTTCGGCCGCGGGTGCTCAAACTGCTGCACGTCAGCCACCCCGGCATCGTGCGATCCAAGGCGCTGGCCCGGAGTTACTTCTGGTGGCCCCAGCTAGACGCCGACATCGAGCACATGGTCGGCACTTGCGAAAGTTGCCAATGCTCCAGACCGGAGGAGGCCTGCCTTCCCCACAGGGAATGGGACGCGGCTAAGGGGCCGTGGTCCCGGGTGCACGTTGATTTCGCGGGCCCGTTCAGAGGCACCCTATTCCTCCTCGTTGTGGACGCTTTCTCCAAATGGTTGGAGGTTATCCCAGTCACGAGCACCTCCTCGGCCCAGACCATTAGGCACTTGCGGATGCTCTTTTCCACGTTCGGCATACCCGACACGTTAATTAGCGACAATGCTAGTTGTTTTACGTCCTCCGAGTTTAAGGCATTCATGGAGATTAACGCCGTTCGGCATATTACCTCCGCCCCGTTTCACCCGGCCACCAACGGCCAAGTAGAGCGCCTCGTCCGCACCACGAAGGACGCGTTGCGGCGCATGGGCCCAGGGGATTTGAACCTACAAGTGTGTCAGTTTCTGCTAGGGTACAGGGTGACCCCGTTGGCGTCAGGATACTCCCCCGCAGAGCTCTTAATGCGCAGGAAGCTGACCACCATCCTTACTAGGCTAGACCCCACGAGGGTAGAGGACAAAGGAAGGAACATCGGGCTGGAAGTTACAAAGAGTTTCAGCATAGGCGCCCCCGTGCATTGCAGGAATTACGCCAGCACAGGCCCAGCCTGGGTGCCCGGCGTAGTCGTGGAACAAACCGGCCCCGTGTCGTACCGCGTGGAAACCAGCACAGGGCTCCTATGGAGGCGGCACGCAGACCAGCTCCGACGCAGGGTCCCCGACGAGCAGGACGCGGTTCACACAGGAAATAAGTCAGCGTTAGGGTTCTCCCCCACCCGTTTAGCCCAAGGGGGAGGAGAAGGGGACCGTGGGCCCCCACCAAGGGGGGAGGAGGATATCCTCGTAGATACCCTGGGGGATCTTTCCGAGGGAGAGGAACCCGACCCCATACATATCTCGCGGAAAGTCCCCACAAATGCGGGTACCCCGACCAACTTAGATTTTGATTTTCAGACCCGGGGGGGTTTTTTGGAGTGGTCCCCCACCCGTCCAAGCGAGAAGAGGGGTTTTCCGTTAGTCCCGACGCCCCCCGGTCTGCCCACAATGGAGTTTTTCCCTTCCCCTAAGACCGCCAGACAGCGGCAAGCTACTAACGAGTCTCCCTCTCCCATTTCAGGACAAGGGACCGGGGAACAAAGACGCAATAACGCCCCCGGGGGGGCAGCCTTCTTCACGGCCCACACGCACACGCAACAAGCCATCTTGGCTGAGAGACTTCGTCTCATCCTAGGGGGGAGGGATGTTGTGTTCTGTAAAGCAGTGCCTTTAACAATGTACCTTTGCCATGTGTTATCAATGTAACCTTTCTGTGTGCAACATTATAACCATCACCTGTATCAATGTAAGCCTAATAAGGGGACGCGAGCTAGTGACCACCAGAGGGCAGTAGCGAGCGTCCAGCTCTAATGGATCAAAGCCACCTGGATCAGCAGCGCGGGAAGATTCCCCGCGACCTCCTCACCTGGTCAAGAAGGGCGTGACCCCCTACGACGTCACGCGGGCAGCAACCAATAGCTTGCCAACGAGCCACATTCAAATGTATAGCCAGCTGTATATAATGAGCTACCCAGCCGCCATTACCACATGTTCCTCCGGATCATCATGCAATAAACCTGTGTTAAGCCAACCCTTCGGCTGTTGTATTGTCTTTGGTCCCTTACACTAAAATTATGTTGTTTTAATTGATTGTAAAGCAGTATGAGAAGAAATGTAGCATATCAAATAAAATATTCCCAGGGAAATCAGCTGTTGAAATAGATCTACTTCTTACAAAAGAAAAAAAAAGGGAACTGTGATATTTGCCTCTTTTTCCTGCCTTCTTGTTACCATTTTCTCTTTGTCTGACATCTAGTACTGGAACCAGTCTGAGAGGGGAAACTATCATTTTTCACACTTGGTGAGATACGGTGGTAGGTATGTTGCAACCCCACCATTTGTGTTTCTTTCTTTCTTTCTTTCTTTCTTTCTTTCTTTCTTTCTTTCTTTCTTTCTTTCTTTCTTTCTTTCTTTCTTTCTTTCTTTCTTTCTTTCTTTCTCTCTTTCTTTCTTTCTCTCTTTCTTTTGTAACTGTTCTGGCATGTGTTACATGTGAACAGAGCACCCATGATAAAAATAGGTCTGTCAAACCTGCTGGAACCAAACCAAGGGTGATCCTACTCACACCACCAAAGATAAAAAACAGCCGCTTCTGACAAGGACCCAAAAGTTTGAGGTAGGCTTCAATCAGAAGCAGGCTGGTTCATCATGTACATCACATGGTCACTGGGGGTGGGAGAGTGACTCAAGAGTGAACATGATCTTGACTATAGCCTCTCTTTGAAAGGGGTTCTTCATGTGTTATTGTGCAATACATAAATAAATAAATATGCACGCATGCGTACACACACATAATCAAACCAAACAGAACTTGGTTCAGTGTTTTTTTTAAAAAAACACAAGTGCAACACATGCCCGGTTAAATTCTGTTTAGACTACTTCTGTGTATTCTATGCGGGGCTGCCTTTAAAAAGTACTTAGAAATGTCAGCAGGTTAAAAATGCTTAACTACACACTGAAGGTGATTACAAGCAGAAATTCAGAAGTTCACAAAACACAAATGCCTTGTTATGGTATTTTCACTGCCTACAGAACTGTTTCCCAGCACAATTCAAAGTACAGTAAAAAAAACACTACTTACCAAAAAAAGTCAGTTCTGTAGGCTCCTGCTTAAATTGGTTTTTATGTAACTTGAAGCAAACCCATAGGAAAAATTATTTTTACGTAACTCGAAGCAAACCCATAGGAAAAAATAATCTTTATGTAACTTGAAGCAAACCTATCGGAAATCATTAAAATCGGGATATGGTTTTAGCACAAAATCATTATGTAAGTCAAATTTTATGTAACTCAAGGCATATGTAAGTCGGGGTTTTACTGTTCTGGTTTTGGTCCTATAACCCCTAAAAAAGTTGGGGCTGTGCTGTCTCATTGATTCCATTCCCTGTCCAAATTGGTGCTTGACCTGCCTGTTCCCCTTTTGGAGACACTCCAAAGCAATTTTTGTGCACGTTCATGTCTCTGGTTCTCTGGGAAAATATCTTTCTCATCAATGAAGAAATGCAAGTGGCAGGACTAGGTCATTGGACTAATTGGTTGTTGTGTATGTAATATTATGTTAATGCTTTTGTAAATAACTCACCCTCCATTTTGACTCTCCTCAACACCGTACTATTGTGAGGAAAGGCAACAGGAAAGGCAAGGAAGCTTCATTTCCAAGATAAAAAGCATAGTCCCATTCTTCTTTATCACCAATTTAGTATCTTCCTGAGTTTTTTCTTTCTCTTTCCTGAGTCTTGTTGCAATGCATGAATACTGGTTTTAACATGAGGGGTGGCAGTCCACCCAGTTAAAGCCTCCGGGCTCCAAGGTCATCCTGGGAATGCAAAAATCCCCCTGATTTTGTTTGTTTTTACACAAAGGCAGTGCATAGCAGTTATGAATATTGTACAGACAAGTATAGTATCATGCTGCAGCATATTTTGTATTGCAATATTAATTATTTGGTGTTATCATTCAACTTTTATCCAATAAAAATGTGCCATTGCTGGGATCCAAACAGCTGTGTCACCCCTGGGGTTGATCAAAGCTCCATTTCACACTCCAGCCTTCTCACATACTTTACAAGTAGTGATCTAATTGTTGAAGGGCTCCAGCTCTTGAATCAAATGTAGGGGTTCCTACCATCAGAAATAAAAAATCAGCCCCTGCTATTACATAGAAATCATTGTCATCGCCTGCAACTCATATCTGAGAATGCATTTTTTCCTGAAGCAGGAAAAATGTCGTTGGCATGAATTTGTTTAAGGTGGATCCCAGCTTGCAATGGAGTGACCCACACACTATGATCTCCTGCAACACATATAAAATGAGACGTGCAGGATTTAACACCGGGACTGCAATGGACTGCTGCAGCCTTGAGGATATGGACAAGGTGCTCTTTCACAGCCAGTCCATCTAGCATGGCCTCTTCCACCTCCATGACCATTGGGAATCAGAGTTCCTCCGCTCATTTCGCCGGTGGGCCGAATATGATGGTTTCCAATGGCATTTCCTCCACCGAGGGAGCCATCACCCCAACTAAAGTGGCTTATCTGCTTGTAGCCATTGGCTCCTTTAGGGAGTCAGGTTAGTTATCTGCCACCTGACACTCAGCGTTGAGTCGCTTGTTGTATGGTCTACTCCATTACCATAGCGGGATGTTCAGCCAGACATAAGAAATACTCTCGGCCAACCTCATGGGTCCCATCTGTCCTGGACCATATGCAGTGGTGGGCATGGCCAGGGGGAAAGCCCTGTGTTGCACCTGAATTAAGACTACTTTATTTCAAAACTTGGGTGGACGGGGCCATCCAGAATTTCTGCTACTGGTTATGGCAAACTGGTGCGAACCTACTGATGCCCACCACTGACCATATGTCTCCTGCAGGCTACCTTTCAATGGGCTTGAAGATCTTTTTTCATTAGCATAGCCACATGAGTGTTTTTAAAGGATTTGGTTAGAAAAAAAATGAAATTCAAAATTTTAGGTTTTAGCAAAGTAACTCTTTAGTTCAATAATTATCTAAAGGATTGCCATTCTCTTCTTCCTTTGATATATAGGCTACGTACCATCACCTCTTGACAACTGTGCTCCAAAAAACAGTTTTAAATGTTGGAATTAAAGTATTAAATTATGGTTTAGTACAAAGTAAAAGAAGTTAACAGTTAAAGTGAGTTAGGTAGGTAAGGAGATTGACCAGTGGGTTGATAACCACATACAACCATTCTACAGAAGGAAAAATATTAATTTCATGAAAGAAATTTATTGCTAATAATTCAGTCAGCTTCTAATTCGGACATTACTTCATATTGACCATTTTATTGCTCATTTAAAATATTTCATCATATAGCCATCAATCACACATTTGCTAAATTAATGCCTCAGCAACGGCATTTCAGCAGAATTAGAATAAAAAGTGCAGGCATGTGCTGTTAAATATGGAATTTATAGGAAATTATGCTATTAATGCAAAGTTATCAATGAACTTTCAATATTGCTATTCAATTTCTCTAATATTTTAAAAAGTAATTCCTTATATATTGGGGGCTTTGGGGATTCAAACGTAAAGTTTTTAAAAGGCTGGAAACAGGTTCAGTTTTTGGTTAGGACATATACTGAGTTGCATATTATCCAGCCTTTTACCTGGTATAGGCTCCAGAGTTTTCAGGTTGAAGAGGTATTAAAAAATTTCAGGCAAAACTTGAAAACAAGAAAAATTAAAATCTGCATTTTAGACTTAGTTGGTACATTCTACACTGAGGTAAAACCCATAAACATACATGCACAAAGCAATTCTATGCTGTATGGGCAGAAATACATTCTTTTAGGCTCAATAGCACTTACTGCCAGGTAAGCAGTTTGCAGGGTTATGCCTTAAAAGCAGCGTAGGGCACAGTCTAGTTTTTGTCACATGCAGGTTTTTCTGGCATAGATTTTGACACCATTGTAGGAAAGTTGGAAGTAGGAGATGGGGGTGTCTTCCATAGCAGAGTGGGGTTAGTGACACACAGTGGTGTACTGTTCCAGGTTCCCACCAGATCCCGGGAACCGGTAATGGAAATCCCCCCAGGCCATGCCCACTTGGCTGGCCACACCTCCCTCTCTACCCCAGGCCATGTTGTGGCTGGCCAAGTGGGCATGGGCCACAGAGTTAGCCACACCCAGGGTGGGGGTAGTAAATTTTTTTGCAGTGCATCACTGGTGACACAGCCCCACTTCTGGTAATCACACAGAGCAATCTTGGTACAATAAATAAAGGAAGGACCCTTTGGAGATCACAATTCCACAGACCTTCTGCCACAAGTACATTTCTTGCTACATGTGCCAGCCTTTGGAGCCTTGTGTTTATATTGTTTTGCAGAGTACAATTATTTTAACAGAAATTATACAAATCAATGTGGCTTTTTACAAGTGGTAATAACAGAAAGCCACATTGTTTTGTATACTTATCTGTTATACTAGCCAATCATTGTTTAACAGAAAGATGACTCTCCTGATTTTTCTAGAGAGCCAGGAGGATGGATTGCTGCTTTGCCCTATCCCTATCTCATAAGAACATAAGAACATAAGAACAGCCTTGCTGGAACAGGCCACAGCCCATCCAGTCCAGCATTCAGTCTCATACAGTGGCTCACCATTTGCTTCAGGGTATTATTCCCAAGCAGATGCCTTCACCTGCTTAGGATTCCCTGGAAATGGCATTGAGAGATATCCTGCCTATCTCTCCAACCCAGAGGTTGTCCTCAGGTATCCATAATTATAGCCATTGATACCCTTGTTCTCCATGAACTTGTTTAATCCTTTCTTAAAGCTGTCAAGACTGACAGCTGTCACCACTTCTTCTGGCAGGGAGTTCCATAGACCAGTGATCCTCATGCAAGCTAATTCAGAGGGTGCTGAGCTGTCTATAGGGTAGAAAACAGTTCTGGTCTCTAAAACCACGCCATATATTACACAGTACCTGCCATGAATGGTAGCTCCTTTCACTATGAGGGCAGGGCTGGCTCTGATTCTTCTTTCAGTTTCATGGCTTCCTCATAGGTAGTAACATTAAGGAAAGGGGATTTCAACTCAACTGTTGTTAACCAAGTTTGCTCCCAGTCCATGAAGGCAACACGTAGATGATAATATGTGCTAGTTTTAATAAATCTGTTTTCTTCTTCTTCTTCTTCTTCTTCTTCTTCTTCTTCTTCTTCTTCTTCTTCTTCTTCTTCTTCTTCTTCTTCTTCTTCTTCTTCTTCTGGGTTTTATAACTCTCCACATTCACACAGCATGTTGTTGTCTGCCAGCAGCCCCCACTTGAGCATTTGGTCTTAGGCAGTCTGAACCTCAGTCTGTTCAGGGTCTAGCAAGCATCATAGCGAAGGTTGAGTTTCTCAGCCTTATCCTCCTTTAATGTCCTTATTCCTTATTCAGTGAGTATCTTCCTCCATTTTCTAATTTGATTTTGCTATTGCATATCCTCAAGAATGTTTACTCTTGCCATAAAGCTCTTCCTGGATCTGAGCTGGCGGACTTGAGGCACATATCCATTCAGAGGATTTTGAGGGTCATTCTCTTGCTTAGTTCTCTTGGCATCTGCTGCTATTTCTCTCCTTATCTTAGGTGGAACAATACCAAAAAGAGGATATATTTTCTCAACTGGTGTAGGTTTGTGGTATCCTGTCACAATACATATTGTTTCATCTGATTAAGGTAAATACATTATATTTTCCTGTCCATGATATAACTAGAAATCACCACCGTTACCATCTTTATATTGTGAAGGACTGCAATCAAAGATTCTGAAGTGTTGTTGGAAAAAGCTTCACTCCAGTTATCCCATGACAGAATAAGCAGAGCCAATGGATTTTAAAAACAGCAGGCAGATTAAGCAAATCATGTGGCAAGAACTGTAAAGGGATGTCACAACACAATAGGTGCTTCCAAAATACAAGCTCCGTTAATTTGATTGATCATCAGATTTACTGCACTAGTGTTGACAGAAAGGTTTCAGTAAGTGACTTGCGAAGCAGGATGCCAAAATAAATGGAGATAGCCAGTTTTTGTGATTTTAGCTAGCCTAAAGCACAAATTTCTACGCTCACTTAAAACATGGATACATCATGCACCTTAACTTCCATCCAAGTAAGCACTACAGTGTATTCCTATTGGCCATACGATTTCCTATATAATGGATCTCTAGTGGTGTGGTTGTGAGAGCTGGACCATAAGGAAGGCTGAGCGCAGAAGAATAGATGCCTTTGACATGTGGTGCTGGAGGAGAGTTTTGAGAGTCCCCTGGACAGCAAAGAGATCAAATAAGTCGATCCTAAAGGAAATCAACCCTGGCTGCTCCTTGGAAGGATAAATATTGAAGGTGAAGCTAAAGTACTTTGGACACCAAATGAAAAGAGAGGACTCACTCAAGAAGGCCTTGATGCTGAGAAAGATTGAAGACAAAAGGAGAAGGGGCAGCAGAGGATGAGATGGCTAGATGGCATAGGGGTGCCTGGTGTGGATAGGGGTGCCTGGTGTGGATGGGATCCGTGGTTCATGGGGTCGCAAACGGTCAGACTCGACTGTGACTGAACAACAAGTGGTGTGGAAGGGCTGAAGGGAAGCATAAGCTTTGCCTATGTCAGCATCTACAAAGAGTGGATATACAGGGCAGTTCTATCTGCTGCTATGTAATCTTTAAAAGCTTAATCAAGCAATCAAAGTCCAAACAAATGTTTTTATTTTGTTAGAGTTAATGAAGTCTGATTCCAGCAGGTATTTTCACCCTTTTGAAAAGAAAGGGAAAATGGGTAGACAGGTTTAAACACCATGGTATTATGAGTCTTGTAGGTATTTTGGGTTTGGGGTGTAGGGAAGCTTGCTATGCAGAGCCCAACGGACAGACACTTCCGCACTCATAACCTTTGCAACTCCCAGAGAGTTTGGCTCAGTTACAGTAATCTGTTACAGTAATTTTGGATCCTGATTCTGTCTTCTGATATGTTAGCTACTTTACTCCCTCCCAAGTTTGGTGTCATCTGCAAATTTTATTAGGATCTCCTGTATGGCCTCATTTAAGTCATCTACAGAGATATTGAACAACCCCAGGCCTGTGACATCCCACTTGTTGCTCTCCTCAAGGATGATGTAGAGCCATTGATGAGCATTCTGTGGTTGCAACCTGTCCACCACCTGCAATTCCACCTAACTGTAGAATTTTACCAGCTTGATCACAAAAATATCCTGAAGGGAATTTGTCAAATTTCTCACCTCCAGTCTTCAAGGATCTCACTTGATTGTCAGAAATTCTTGAAGACTATTGACAGAGGCTCTGAGATTCAGGTCTTGGTGTATGTGCATAGGTTTTGGTGTGTGTGTATGTACGTGTGTGTGTGTGTGAGTGAGAGAGATGTGTTTTGTTTCTGCGGTCTGCTTGGGTTCTGCCTCAGGTAACAAGACAGCTTGGATTGCTCCTGTTGTCTGCCTACCTCCATTGAACTAAATCAGTACTGCAGACCAGTAACTTCTCTGGGAATATTATATTCATCAACTTGCAAGGTGACACTAGCTCTCCTCTGATTAAATATTTTTTTCACCTTATGGTACTTTAGATATTTCCATAGCTTGCTTGCATGTAACAGGGGAAATGAGCGTAAGAATTACTAGTTGGAGGCTGGCCCAGTTCCTAGCTCATTATTCCTTAAAGGATTTGGTGTTCCATTGAGCGGAAAATATTGTGTAGTCAGGTAATGCTGACCGCATTACCATTGAATTTTATGAATTTAGTGTTACTGTTTACTACTAAATTTTATGCTGAATCCAATAACAAGGCAACAATGATCCCTGTCATTGTGGGTACTACTTCCTCATGAGGCAGCTTATTTCTCTCTCAATCTCTTTTTCTCCCTCACACACATGCATGCACACACACACTTTTTTGATGCTGCATCCTGGCAGAAATAATTGCCTTCAACCAAGGCCAGTCTCCCTGAGTTTGTCTCTCTGTCTCACCCACAGCCATACACAAACTCAAAAAACATGGTTAATATAATGTAAAACTGGTGTTTAATGGTCACTCCCTCATTTAAAGAAGCCGGTTAAGAGAATTCTTGGCTAGCTTACACTGTAACTATAGTGTTAAAATCCCATTGTGTTTGCAACATTAAAAGGTGAAAAGCACCATTAAAAAGCATGAAGGAACTAACTATTGAAAAGCCAATGACCAGAGGCAGAATTTCATAATCACTGTGTTTTCTTTTTGTAAGCGTATCACAACATTCCTTTTCATGGTAGTAGTTTACATATGAATCAGCAATATATATATATTGCTGATTCATATGTAATTCATATAATATTATATAAATGTGTAAAACCTTTAGAAATAATCCAGTAAACCAGTGATAGATAGCCTGGATAAGACTGAAGATACTGCACTCCCGTGAATGAAAGCGGTGTAGCCAATTACCCAATTTATTCTTGTTAATTTTTTGAATTTTCAAAATAGTTTTACAGCATTTTAGCACTTTAATAGAATCTAAAAATATGTAAAAGTTGTGATAATAGTCTCTAAACTATGTGAAATTATTGAGAAACCCATGCTGAGCTAATGATAAAAGTGCAATTGTGTAATAATGGCAATGAATTGCCATTAATTAATGAATTACTGCTTCTAGTGGTGTGCCAGTGTGAGTGTGAATGACAACCCAATAATTAGCAGGAATTCACTGCTACAATTACACTTACGGTAGCTTATAATGTTTTGTATATTGCAGTCTTTGTTCATGTGAGTCATAAAAAGCTAAAAGAAATGGTTGTGCCATAACATTTTGATTATCCTGATGTGTGGCCTATACTCTGGATGAGAAGCTGCTTTAGGACAAAAACAGGAGAAACAGGATGGTTTCCAAACAAAAAGGTGTCCGACAAAGATGTATTTTATCTTCCTGTCTGTTCAAGCTGTACGTAAAGCATATCATGTGGAAAACTGGATTAGATTCAGGAAAAGGCTGTGTTAAAATTGGTGGAAGAAACATCAGTAAATTAAGAAATGCAGATGACTCCATATTATTGTCAGAAATCAACAACTTGGAATGACCATTGAGAAGGTGAAATAAGAAAGTGCCAAAACAGAAGATAAAGGCGATGACTACCGAATCCACCAGTGTCACCTTCAAGTATTGCTGCCATCCAAGAGTTTCTCCACCTACTTCACCACAGAAACTCTAACTCTCTTCTGCTCCTGTGATCATTCATCCTGAAGAGAGGGGGATGTAGCCTGCAATCTCAGTTTTGACTGTTCTACCATTGGTGACCATGCTTGGAATCTCAACTCATGACAGAATCTAGCCTACTAAAGATATTGCTCTCAAGTTCCCTGACACACTCAAACTCGCTCAGCATATTTAGGTGTGCATCTACATGTCTGCAGAAGAATTATATAACTTTAATGTTGACAATGAAGAAAATCAGAATTGTCCAAGATTTTCTATACTTGATCAATCTAAATGGAGAGTGCAGCCAAGAAATCAGAAGAAGACTGAGACCCAGGCGGTCACAAATGAAGGAACTAGGAAAGTCCTCACCTATAAAGATATGTCAGGAAAGGTTGTTGGAATGCTGCATAGGCTCATACAATCCAAGGGTCAGGCAGCTACAGAGTAATAAGCCAAAATGAATGATGGAACTGGTTTCTTAACTTATCCTCATTCTTCTTGGAGGGTACATCCTTATTCTTCCAGAAAGCACAAACAGAGGACAACCTATTCATGAAAGTGTTTCTTGAGGTGAGAGACATCCATTCATGCCCACTCACTTGCCCTACACATAGAATCCCTGGGTAGAGTCCTGTGAACTCATACAAACATGAGAAAACTGTTGATTTCACAACCTAGAGCAAATTCCACAGAAGAACTCTATTTTCCTTGGGATTTAAAGAAAGTCTCCTTTTGAGACATCTGGCATCCTTTCACGTTGCAAAACCTCCATGGCATTTGTTTCCGGGGAGAACCAAGACGGATGCCTAATTCTCCACAGTCGTGAGCAACTTTTCCTGAGCTTGCTTAGGTGGCAGACGTTGCAGTGGGTTCCCTGCTGCTCCAACTCCTTCCTGTGGTGGAAAAAGTAGAATTAAAGAGCTTTAGCCAGCTCCCTGTGGATGGCACCATTTGGATATGCAGCAGAACCCATCCCAATTCACATCATTTCTGACAATCATTAAAATGACAAACACAGGGAGCCATACAACCTATGACAGAGGATAGTTTGTGAAAGAAAGGATAAAAAAGAGAGCCATAATGCAATAATTTATTTGCAGTTTTACACCAAGTTAACTATTTAAAAAAGAAAGCATGAAAACTGTAGGAAAGGATGGCCAATATTATAAACCAAATCTATACAAATGCTGAATTAGGAACAAATCTACCAGCTGCTTATCTGACTGTGAACTCCACTGAACCCAGCAGCTATTGGACTGTGCTGATGACACATTGCCTGGAGTATTAATCGGCACACAACACAATAGTAAGTAAATGTTTGTGTTCCTGCTCTATTAATCTTTCTCTCTTTCTGTCAAGATGGTTGATAAATTTGGTGTTCGGCATATATTAATCTCAGAACAATCATGTTAAAAACTCATAATATGAAATCAAGGTAAAGTAAACATGAAACATGTACAGGTTTAAAATGGAAAATCATTAGATAAATTGCTACAGTTCTTAGAGGGAGCCCTTCCTGGGAAAATAATTGGCAGCGCAATCTTGTATGCATCTACATGCAGAAGAAAATTCCACTGCATTCAACAGCATTTCATTCCAGCTAAGCAAGCCTACTCCTGCAACCTTAGAGTTACTAAACGCTACTGGTCAACATCCTATTGAGCCATACCCGTCAAGTGCTGCTCCAGAAAATACGGGAACAGCTCCAGCCCAGGTGCGCATGCGCAGGATAACTCAATTGTGCATGCACAGAACCCCTTTGCTCATGCGCAGAACATGTTTGCGCATGCACAGATGTGTTCTGTGCGTGCATGCGGGCGGGTGTAGTAACCCCTTTCCCCACCATTCTAAATACGGGACGGTGCCGGAAAAGGGGAGGAACGTGCACCAAAATACGGGATTTCCCGGCCAATCCGGGATACTTGACAGGTATGTATTGAGCTTCCACAGCATAGTAATGTGGGACTGTACTTCTAGGGTGCCAGTGTTATTGCAGAGCTGGTGATTCCCTTGAAGAAAACTCACCCTTTGTTTGCACAATAGTGATCTTCTTTTTTTTTATTATTATTATTTTCAAACAAAATTACAAAATTTAAACATTCATAACATTACGATACAATACAATACAATATACTACAATAAAAAAAACAAATGAACAGATATACATTGAATACATTCACCCTCACCCACCCTTCACCTCCCAATCACCCTCACCCAGCCCTTAAACATTCTTAACATTACAATACAATGCAATACAATATACTACAATAAAAAAACAAAAAAAACAAATGAACAGATATACATTGAATACATTCACCCTCACCCGCCCTTCACCTCCCAATCACCCTCACCCAACCCTTCACCATCTTCTGTCTTCTTCACTCCCCTTGTCCTTCCATTGAGGGACCGCCTCCGAAGTGCCGAAGAAGGGGAGGGAGGCCAGATCTGGAGCGGGATCTTGTTATTATTTAAGACATTAAATAAATTGTATTATTCATAGCGAAGCAGCTGTTTCTCTTTCCTTCCTGCTAATGGTTGTCACACCATTACTCATTTTATTACATTTCCTTCAAATCATTTCTGTTCAGATTTTAATCCCAAAATTATCCCACCTTTTTTCCCTTCTTTTTTTAATTCAATTTTCTTTCTATAACTAGTTGCAGATTCTTACCTTTGTATTTCTATTTGTCTATACTACACATCCAATTCTCTACAAACCTTAACATATATCACCTTATAAATTATAATCTATCTATCTATAACACACCTTGACAGAGGATTATTATTATTATTATTATTATTATTATTATTATTTTTTAAAGAAACATTTTCAAAAACATCATACTCTACCTATTACTTTATGTTCTGGATTAGCCTCCCTTAATTAAAAGCTCTTCTTTAAATTTCCTTCATTCTTCTAATCCTTCTTTAACAATATTACGTGGTTGTAATATAACCAAAATCCCAATATATTTACTATCAAAACAAGTTTTCTTACACGGAAGATTAACTCATATCCTTATGGCTTAACTATTTTAATTTTCTTCCTCCACAATCTTTCTTCCTTTTTTTTTTATCCTGATAGATAGGGGTAAGATGTATTCTTGCTAATATTTAAGACATTAAATAACTTTTATTGTTCATTACATACAGCTGTTTTTCTCTCTCTTTTCCTCCTACTAATGGTTATTCTACCATTACACATGTCCTTACCTTTCCTTCAAATCTTTTCTATGCAAATTTTTGATCCTAAGGTTGTCTCCCCCTTTCTTTCCCTCCCCCCTACCGTTACTGAAGTAGTTAAGCTTATTCAATACCCTTTCTGTACCTATTGCAAATTCTTTATCTATATACTGCACATATGATATTCTCTGCAGTCTTCCCCAGCATGTATTTCCTCATAATCTTAGACCCATTAACAAACGGTTATTTATATATTTTAATCTCTTCCTTAAACCAAACCTCCTCCATCTTGCATCAGAACAAATATAGAAACCAAAATAACAACAAATAGAAACTCGTTGAAAGGTAACAATTTCCAAAACATCATATTCCAGCATTACTACTGCTTGCCCTTCCTTGGCATTCCTTAACAGAGGATTATTTACCATTTCAAACATATTAAACCATTTATTTCAAACTTTACATTGTGATTTTCCATCCACCTTACCCCCTTTTAACCATTCTTAACAAAGGTTATTAACCTTTTTATGACAATTTCATAGATATTCCCTTTTACCCCTATCTTTCTCCCTGTATTTTTCACTTCTTTTATATTTTGAATTGACTTCTCAAAATTAAAAGCTCTTCTCTAAGTTTCCTCCATTCTTCTGATCCTCCCTTAATGATATTACAAGATTCTAAGATATCCAAATATTCAGTTTGCTTGTTTATCACAACAACTTTACCAGCCCAAAAGAATCTTAAATGATGTAATTTTTGCCAATTATATTTCACTCCCTTATCCCTTAGCAATGAAGTAACTGGTTTAATTGTCTTCCTCCACAATCTTTCTTCTTTAGTTATGTCCTGATAAATATCCAATTTTTCCCCATCCAATTTTGGTACTCGTGTACCATTTCTTCTTAAAAATGCCATTAATTCTAATTTTCTGTCCAGACCAGCAAATTTTACCAAAACAAACCTTTTAAAAGTCCCATTTCTTCTCTTCCCCAATCTGTAAACTGCTAGGATATCCTCTTGTGTGAATTCTCTCCCCATCTTCAGTTCATTCAGCCATTTAATAATTCTTTCTCTCAGACGGTCTGGACTTCCCTCTGGAATATTTTTAATCAACACGTTCTTTTGTCTCGCCATCTCTTCCAGCATGTACAGTCTTTTTTCTTGCTTACCTATTCTTTTATCTTTTTCTTGCCAGTCTTTTACCTTTATTGTCTCAGAATTTTTAGTTACTACTTTCATGGAGTTGGCTAGTAGGTCTCTTAATTCTTGTTGTCCATTCATGGTGTCTTTCATTTCTTGCTTCCTTATCACATCTATTCTGTCCAACCTTTTCTCAAGTTTACTCCAAATATCCATTTCTTTCTCCACTGCTTGTATATGTTTTATCTCCTCTTCCACAGCTTTTAATTTTGCCTCTATTGTCATAAAGTTATTATTTATTGTTTTCGTATAGCTAACCAGCAATTCCCTTAATTCTTGTTGACCATTCATAATTTCTTTTAATTTTACTTCTATTGTATCCTCCATGCACTGTCCTTTTTCTTGGATTGTGTCCTCCATGCACTGTCCTTTTTCTTGAATTGTGTCCTCCATGCACTGTCCTTTTTCTTGAATTGTGTCCTCCATGCACTGTCCTTTTTCTTGAATTGTATCCTCCATGCACTGTCCTTTTTCTTGAATTGTGTCCTCCATGCATTGTCCTTTTTCTTGAATTGTGTCCTCCATGCACTGTCCTTTTTCTTGAATTGTGTCCTCCATGTCCAGACCTCTTTCTTGATTATCCATTCTTAACTCCTTAAACAGCTCTTTTATCTTCATCCTTTTTCTGTCCTCTCTATTCGATTCTTTTTCCATCCACCTTTCCATCTGGTCCCTGAGATCTTCTATTATTTTATCCCAAGGATCCATTTTGATAGTTTTCTAAAGTCTGAAGTCTTTGGGATGATAATAACTCATTTAGGGTTGACTGTTTCTCACTTCTTTTTTCTCTCCTCTCACTACTTTAAGGTCGCAGCTACTTTATCAGCTGTTTCTCATCTTCAAGAGCCTGTTCTTCTTCACTCACTCTCTCCTTTTTTTTATTTATTTCTCCTTTCAAAAATTCTTCCTCTCAGAAAAAAAGGGAGACAGATAGACACCCCCTCTTTCAATCCATTAGCTCTCTTGCCTCAGAGTTCCCCTTTCATCTCTCTTTTTTGTTCAAAACTTTGTTCCAATACTTTAAGGGCATTCAAGGTTTCTCCACTCACTTTCAAGGCTTATTTCAAACTTACTCTCTTCGCCTTGCCTTTGAAACCCAATCTTTCACTGTCTTCCACAATTCTGTTTTTCCTTCTCAGTCTCATCAATCACACCTTCCTTAATTAGGTGGTCTTTACAGCCCAAAATAAACTTTAAGAGCAAACGGAGGACTTACAGAGGCTTGCAAATCTGTGTCGTCTTATTCAGGCAGCGTCTCTTTGCCTTTTCAAGCCTTTTCAGGCTCTGTCACACTGGCCCAGACTCTTTTGATCCCTGAAATCTTCACCTTCTTCACCCCCACAGCACTCCTCTGTCTTTTTTCTCAAATTTATCTTTGACAGCCTTTGTTTTTCCACCTTTTTAATACATTTATCTCGCAGCCTGCTTCACTCATGTCTTACTCCCCCGCCATCTTGTTCCGGACTCTGTTTGCACAATAGTAATGTTGCAGTGACTTAGTGGTTAAGATGCTGAATTTGACGACTGGAAAGTTGGCAGGTCAGCAGTTTGAGACCCAAGTGCTACACAGTGGAGGGAGCTTCCGTCATCTGCCCCAGCTCCTGCCAACCTAGTTAGAAATCAAGAAATTGCAAGTAGATAAATAGGTACAATTTCAGCAGGAAAGGAAATAGCATTCTGTGTTTTCTAGTGTCTAATCATACCTGCCACATGAAACCTCTGCAGATGCAGACAGTGCTGGCAGATGAGTACCACACAGATGAGTGCTGCACCCTAGAGTTGGTCAAAACTGGCTTTCGAGCAAGGGCCATTTTTACCTCATACTTGCACAAGCATCACAATCCCATGTTATTATGCTGGCAGGATTTTCCAGTCAGTAGAGGCACAATTGGATAGTGGCCACTGGATTCAAGTAGGCTGTCTCCCAGGTATGGGTGTCTCAAACTGCAGATTTAATTATGCTGGGTATTCATAAAGATTTCAGATGATTTCAGATTATAAACAACACACAGAGATCTTACTTGAATTCTCACATCTTGGAAAGTAGCTATGTAGTTCTGAGTATGCTAACTTCCTGATCTGAGTCTGCAGTGGTCACTGTCATGAGCAGAAACCCAGCATTCTTATAGTACTGCAAATATGTTTGTGAATACCTATCTGTATCAAGCACAGAAAATGCAGCCAACTTTATTATCTCTTTCTCAATGTATTTGTGCAATTTGTACTCCAGATCATTTTCTTAAAGAAACTAGTCCCAAATTGTCCTCTACTATAACCTTATGAGGAATGGTTGATTAAAAGTTATAAATCAACACGGTATCCAAATAAAGATGTACTTATAATTCTGAAATCTGTTCTTATGGGAAAAGAAAGGCACCTAACCGTCACATATCTATCTGTGCTGTCATATATTATGACCAACTTTCTTTTATCTTCCTGGTTTTATATGCCATTTCATTTAGTCTATAAAGTTGGACACTAAAAGTTGATTCATTTGATTCCTGGCTCAAGCTACCGTGCTGCCTGAGGCAAAGGGAAAGACAGTAACCCTCCCCTCTCTATATGCTGAAGCCACTGGTCTGACATTTCAATCTTCCTTCAGTGCTATCAATGGAATTCTGTTCTCTATGACAACACAGCATCCTAGGATAGCTTACGGCAGTGATGGCCAACTTTGACATTCCAGATGTTCTCGAACATCAGTTCCCAGAAGCCCTGATCAGCAGGAGTGCTGACCTGGGCTTCTGGTAATTGAAGTCCAAGAACAGCTAGCATGCCAAAGTTCGCTATCACTGGCTTAGGAGGTCCAAGACAGATTGTGTTACATGCATGGTCCTGTATTCTAATAGGGAAGAGCTATCAGTGGCTCAAGAGGAATAGCAACAGGCAAGGAGAAAGGGCTGTTGTTGTTGTTGTCATCATTTCCACCAGGAGATGCTACTGAGGTGTCCCTCTATCTGCCTAGTGATATGGCCAGCTCAAGGTTCAAGTTTCTCTTCTTCCATACTATCTGTTTCAAATTGAATTGCACAACTCATCATGCTGAGAATGCCTATGGAGAAGTCTTAATTTATGACAACTTGTTTCAGAAAAGTGTACATTTTCTATAACTGCACTACAGGATTTCGGCCAAAGTGAGGTGTTCTCTCTCCTATACACACACAAGCAGGCAAATACAGTAAAACCTCGGATAACGCTAAAATTTGGTTCCACAAGTCTTAGTGTTATCCGGTTTTTAATGTTATCCGATGCATGCATGTTAAAATCCTATGGGATGAATCGCATCATGTTAAAACTCCATAGAGATACATTGTAACTGACACAGGCTTTAGCTAACATTATCCGATGCATCCCATAGGATTTTAACGTTATGCAATGCAATTTTTTTTCCAGATTGCTTAGCATTAATGTGGTTTTAGCGTTATCTGATGCAAAGGTTATCCGAGTTACTGTATTACTATATCTCTTTGCAGGCGCACCCCCCAAAGAAAGACTCAGACACCGGTATATGGATAAAGGCATTGGGCCACTTTTATTGAATAATGCCCTCGTCCGAATTATAACTTTCAATTGGTACTCATCCAATTATAATTCTTAAGGCAAGCAGGCCGCAGTAACACTGGTAAGGTTCCTCCCAAAATTGCCAATGGCAATTGGCTACAATGTATCCATTTGTATCAATTTGTTTGTTGACACAAACAAATTGTTGACCGTAGTCAATAAACTATCTACTGACCCCACCCTCTGACGTGTATCCGTCAAATCACAGGGTGATGCATGCTGAAAAGCTCCTGCCATCACCCCTTGCCTGGTTCGTCGTTGACCGGTCAACGTTATTACACCTGTACCTGTCTAAGTGTTGGCCAGTCAATTGCGAACCTGCCGGATACCTATGGGTCATAAATCTTTACCTTACCAGTGCTACCCGCAAAATGGGGAGGCTTCAATGAAGACTCACCGCCCCGCCCCACCCCAGACCGTCAGCTCGGTCAACAGGCCTGCTTGCAAATCTTCCAAAAAGAGGTTCATACCTCTAGCCGACAGGTGGACCCCATCCCCTGCATACAGATCATAATTTTGTAAACTAATGGTGGGGTGTCGGATGACCATCCCCAAACCCTTGTCTGCCACGAACCGGGCAACAGCCCTGTTCACCGAGCGACGAGCCCTGTAAGCGTGACGTGGTATGATGTCCGACCATAGCAGCCTTGTGGACGGCCACACATAATGCAAATAAACTAGGTCACTGCAAATCGTGAATTTTAAAGAAAGGCCAGTGACCTGGCCAAGGTCATTGCCCCCGAGGTGCAGTACAAGGACATCAGGCGGTTCAGCATCCCTGATGGAGAAAAGGAATGGCAACAGTTCCTGCCATCTCATTCCACGCTTACCATACCAACGTATGCATGCGGCCGCATGCAGTCCAAGCTGGGGTCCCCACTCTGTCGCCGCAGCATACTGCGCTGCCCAGTGCACGTAACTGTGGCCCACCAGCCATACTGCCACCGGTGTGCGGGGACACACAGGGTCTGTAAGAGAAAAAAGAGAACAGTGACTTAACTGGTACTCATGCCTGAAGAGGGCGAACATATAATGCAAAACGCGTAGATCCCCATCTTCCCATACAGCGTATATCAGCCTCAGAGTACCCAAATGCAGCTGCAGTTGAAGCAGCACCTATCCTAAACGAATGGGTGCCGTAACGAGCCCCTGGGAGGCCAACACTGGATAGTGCCATACCAGTCACCTTCCAAAATTGAAATTTAGTAAGGGGAGACCCATCCTGGTGGCAGAAAAACGGGCCAGGGTGCGTGCCACGCACTGCCAAGAACTCCTGTAGGGCACCAACCGGACAGATGTCTGCAATGGAACATCGTAGCAGTCTAACTCCACTGCCTACGCCGTGCTGATCAACTTTTGAGGACCGTATCCTCAACTGAGCCCACTCATTAGAAACATAGACATCGTCAAGTTCCAGTGCCCTACGAGTCGCATTCGCCTTAGACAGTAGTACCAACTCACTGATGCGGAGCGCTCCAAAGAAGGCCACCGTGGTAGCCGCATGAAAAAGAGCTGCCTCATACCTGTCAAAACATAGGTTATGCCAGCCTCGTGCAAGGTGGGTAAGCACCCCTGGGGAAATTGGGTGACGAGTGTCCGGGCGGCGGCCACGTTCCCGTGTCCACCCCTCCAAAACATGCCGTATGCGGAAATTGTTCATGCTGTCAGCAAAACCCCTCACCATGGCAATAAACGCCAGTGCTGACAGCCTGGATGCTATAGTGCGGGGAGCGAGGGCCTGACTGTAAATAAACCATGAATTGTAAAACTTGTTCCACTGGAATGGGCCACACCTCGGGCAACTGAAGTTGCACACAAAAATTTATAAATTGAACGAAAGCGTGATGATACGCCTTACGCGTGCGGGGCGCCAAGGACATGCCGATCGCCCGGTTCACCTCTCCTTGCCAAATGTCCAAATCTCAGCCAGGAGTGGCGAGGAGAATTCCTCTGCATCCGGAGCCAAGGCGCGGAACCGGGGGATCTGCAGGTGGGATAAAGCATTGGCAATATCATTATTAATGCCTGGAACATGTCTGGCCCTAAAAAGCACATTGAGGCGTAGGCTACGTAACACGAATTGGCGAACTAAAGCCATCACCCTGGGTGATTTAGACGTCTGAGCATTGACAATGGCCACTACCGCAGCATTGTCACACCAAAAGTGAACCACAGAGTCGGCCCACTACTCGCCCCATAGCATCAAAGCTCCCAGGATTGGAAAAAACGCAAGGAATGTAAGATCGCGGAGGCGATCCGTGCCCCGCCATGCTGGAGGCCATTGGCCATAAATCCACTTCCCCTGGAAGTAAATCCCATATCCCAGGGAGCCGGAGGTCGGATCTCCGACTAAAAGGTCGGATCTCCAAAAGGAGACCCCGTTGAAGTCCCACAAGAATGTGAGCCTCGGTCTTTTCAGTTCCTGCATTAGCGTCTGAAATGTGGTGAGGAGACGCGTGCACGTGTCCAAGCCCCGTTCACCCCCGAACAAAAAGTCATCGAGGTAATGGGCTACAGACCGAGACCCGGACCTGCGAACAAAGGCCCACTGAAGGAAAGTGCTAAAACGTTCAAATGCTGAACAGGATATAGAGCAGCCAAAAGGCATGGCCTTATCTACATAAAACTTCCCTTGGAATCTAAAACCCAATAGCTCAAAGTCCTCCGGGTGCACTGGCAACAATCGGAATGCCGATTTAATGTCGCATTTTGCCAGGAGGGCACCAGGACCACAAGAGCACACCATTCGCAGGGCTTGGTCAAAGGACGTATACCTGACCGAACAAAGGTCATCAGGAATAGCATCATTGACAGAATAACCCGCCGGGTACGATAAATGGTGGATTAAACAAAATTCCCCCGGGGCCTTTTTGGGTACCAACCCCAGAGGGGAGACCTTCAGGTTGGGAAAGGGTGGTACAGAAAAGGGGCCTGCCACCCTCTTGGCCTCAACCTCCTTAGCAATACTCAGGGCAGCCACCTCTTCTCTACCCTTCAAGGACAGTAAATTGGGTGCATCTTGGGGTCCCCGCACTCCTTTGAATGGGATTCGGAAGCCCCACTGAAAACCCTCGAGGAGGTACCTCGCGTCCTCTCTCCTTGGATAAGTTGAGAGCCATCGCTCCAACATATACACATTAACTGGGGAGGGGGCCTTTTGTCTGGCTAGCTCCATCAGCAGAAGCTCTGCCCGCTCCCTGTCCACCTCTACCTCTGCCCCGTGAGCCACCTGCCCGCGGGCACGCGGTGGCGGCGTGGGGGCCAGTGCAAGAGGGACACTCATGTTTGTATCGGCACTGCCGCTTATTGCACATGCCGTTAGCCGAGAAGCTCCAACACAGCAAGCGGGCCGGAACCCCCTGCCCCGCCGGCTGGCGGGAAGCCTGTGTTGGAGCAGCTCGCTGAACGGCATGGCCACAATGGTACCTATCCCCAGGCGCCGGACGCGTGGGGGTCATGTACAATAGCCACAATTTCTGACAGGGATCATCCCATCTCATCTCCGGGTGCAAGGGCACCCTCATTCTAAATTCCTCATCGTAAGCCAACCACGATGGGCCAGGAAAATCCACCATTGCCCTGTAAATATTGTCCAAATATTGGACCATAGGAATGGCCAGGTCAGGCCGGGCCCTAAGGTACACCGCCATATAAATAAGATATGCGGGCAACCAGTTGGCCCAGGTGCGTGGTGGCTTACGACAGCGGGACAGCTCTTTGTCTCTGTCGTCCTGTCCCTCTCTCTCCTCCTTAGTGGGCTCACGGTTCAATAGGGAGAATATATCCACGTACTCCCCCCGCCAAATCTTTTCCCTCGTGACCTGGGACAAATGATCACCAAGGGGCAATGAATAACCAGCCGTCGGCAAGGCCGTCACCGGCACATTAGGTACACGGGGCATACGCAGCGGAACCTGGACAGTCCCTGCGATGCCCGGCACTGCCCCGGGGGCGGAAACCCCCACCCCCAATGCTGTACCAGTATGGACCAAGGGGCACTGGGATAGGCTGGCAACTGATGCCCACTCGCCTCGACTTGACGAGGCCATGGCCACTGAACCTCACCATTGGAAGTGGACTGTGATGTGGGTGCATTAACTTGAACCTGATACTCACTAGGTGCACCCCCATGAGCCGCCCCCACTGGGGGTTCCGGCCCACGGCGGGCGTTGGAGCTCGCAACCGGAATCGAGCTCTGGGGCCACACCTGACCACTCTCCTGCTGTAGCTCTGGACGAACAGGGAGCTGCGAGACACCGGCAGGCGCAGGCCGGAGCGTCTCAAGCAGCTCAACCCGGCTGGCCGCTTGTTGCAATGTGGCAGCCGTCGAGGTAGCCGGTGAACATGAAGGGCCCCCGGCAGAGAGTGAAGGGCCCCCTGTCATGGGGTTGTGTGCAATCCCCAAGGATGCCTCAAGCACAGCTAAACGTGTTAGCAATGCATCCACTGTCACAGATCCCCCAGTATAAAGTGGGCCTGGTGGGCCGGACGGCCCACCAGGCATTTGACCAGGAACCCCAAAATGAGAGCCTGGGCCTGAATAGGGCCATGCCCAAAACTCCAGCCCATGAGGGGCTGGAGGAGGAATGTGCTGTGCACCCCCCCCCCCCGCTGACCTGACCCGTGGCCGGCAACTGCAGGCCGAGGGCCGAAGCCCCTGAAGGGCCGGTTGAAGGCTGGCCAGCCGAGGGCCAAGCACCAGCCTGCAACGCCCCACCGGTATCGATGGGGGTAGTGCCCTGCCGCGTGGGCGCAGCCCTGGTCCTCCGATCTGAGGGCTGCCCCCCGCGTTGCGCAGGGCCGGCAAAAGTCCTCCCCGTTGGCCACGGTTTTGTCGCTGTGGCCTTCCGTTTGGGAGGCATATCCGTAGAAATAGCAGGATCCCTGTCCAGGGATCAACCTATGCCAAAAAAAAGCACAGAGCAGCCAGCAAGCCAAAGGCTCTGTGCAAATCCTTCCTTCCGAAAAGCCAAGGGCTAAAGAGCCGAAGAATCGAAGGAACAGCGACGGAGAAAACTTCTCCTCTCCGTTGCTATTTTAAAATGGCAGCTCGGCTGCCTCGTGGCCACCCCTTTTATAGAGAGGTGGCCACACCCCCTAACTCACCCGGATGTGTGAGTCCGGGTGGGGGGCCCCGCAAAAAGCGCGGCGGCCATTTTGGCGCCGCGCTTTCATTCTCTCAGGCAGTTGGACTTTTTACTTCTGCTAATGCAGCAGGCAGAATGCATGAGTTTGAGCACTCCAACTGCATTATGGGATGAACCTCCACTGTTCCTACTTCTGTGCTTATTTCACAGAACACTGTAAGTACCCAGAACTCATAATATAGGACTAGGTGACCCAATTCTCTCATGGGAGTCAGTTGTACCCTCCACTAAGTAGCCATGCAACACAGTAGACTGAAAGGAATAGCAAGTGCATCTAGAGATCCGTTGCACTGGACAATGTGGGGAGGGGGAACAACCACAATGCTATCATAAAAACTGAAACATCCTAGAATGGAGGCCATAGAGGTAATGGCTGGTACACATTTTGCCTTTCAGCTTTGTATAGAAATTGCAACGTGAACATTGTGCAATGAGTGTCATGCAGATAGCATGCCTTTTGACAGTGTATTTTCCCCCTCCTAGAATTGTATGATATTGGATAAATCACTTCTAACATTTTTATTCATCTATTTCCATTTATCATCATATACATACAGTATCATCATACGATCTTGCAAAAAATTTCACGTAATTCTATAAAATTCTATGAAATCTAAAATATGTGGGGGTGGCTTGATAAGAGATATCTGAATGTCTATCCAATATATCATTCATTGGCATAATGAAGATACATATATATCTTTAGCTAAATTGTTGCAGATGGTTAGATCCTCTATAAACTTTCAGCTACCAGGAAGATCTACTGGATGACAGTTGAATTGATAAGCACTAATACAGCCGTTTCACATTAATTAAACTAATCTGCTAACTATAATCCTCTGTGTAAAATGAGATGAACTGTAAAATAATACTGTATTAAAGAGAGCATCATATGAAACGATTATGAATTTGTTAATTAACTAACTCTGAAACAATTTGATAACAAAAAAAAAAATAGGCCTACTCTTGCTTTGTGGAAGTTATGGCAACTGGCATGCAAAAGAGAAAAACACTTTCAAAATATCCCCATTCTTGCTTCTATTCCAAGTGCAATAAAACAAAACAGAATAAATATATATGTAGATGGGCTATTAGATCAAGACATCACTTTCTATACAAGCCATGACCCTGAGTGCATTCAATAAAAGGGAAATGTACTGTGTACAGCAATGCTGAACTTTGTGGCACTGAACTCCTATTAGACTGAGAGCATGTTTACACAATACGTCAGCTGGCTTAACTGTCATGGTTTCTTCCCCGAAGAACTCTCCATTTATGGAGCAGTTATCTTAGAATGAAGTAACTTTTCCATGTATGAAATATTATATATATAATGGTCTTTTCCAAGTAGGAAAAGATCCCTGCCTAGAGCAGAAGAGCAGGTATGTGAGGGAGAACAAGCCTCTGGCTTGTGGGACCTACTCCGTAAAGAACATAATAAGAGTTGCATTAGATGAGAGTGAAGGCCAAAATTCTGTTCTCTCAAGGAGGAACCACGCCACTAAAACACTCTTCAGCAACTGATAGACAAAGGCATACTGCTCCTGCCGCTGGAGTAAATATATTGACACCATGACCAGAAGTCACGGATAATCCTCCACCCATTACTTTGTTGAATTCCTCTTTAAAGCAGCCATTGCTACCTTGGATACCTTGGAGTTGCTATTCAGCAAAGAGTCCGCACATTGGTAGCTGTCTCTGCGTCGACATTCCACACATGCAAATGGAATTGAGAAATTAAGTCCACTTGCATGTGGATTTTTAAAACATTTGGATATCACGTCACCCGCTAGCTAGGCAGACCATGACATGTACCCTCTGCTTTCACCTGGCCCAAGGGATCTGATGGAGTACACTATGGTGAGTTTTAGTTCCAGCCTAACATCATAGGCAACACTGCCTAGTGAGACCGCTCAAGCCCCCGTGCCACGACAAGGCTCTCACCTAGTGGGGGGCCATCACTACATCTTGTAGTAACCTTTCTTCACACAGGAATAGCTCCAGCTCCTCGATTATCCAAGCTGTCCTGTTGTTTCTCCAGCTCTACAGGGTCTCTTTCCTGAGATGAGGGTCTTAACAGAGGAGCACACATTATGTACTCACACCATAGATACAGGTATGCAAAGCATATCTGCTGGTATTTAAAGTTCTGTTATCACAATGCAGTGCACTATTTTTACTACAGCTGCAGAGGGGTTGATTCCCCCCCCCCAGTCTCCTGCAACCCCAAGGTCTGTATTTGCTAAACTGTGATTCCATCAATAAATATCTGAAGTTTCCCTTCAATACTCATCTGTGATGGGGCAGCCCCTTGTGTAATTTAGGTGGATTTTGTTGAGCTTACAGTAGGCAATTCCATCATGCTTTGTGTTTCTTTTGTATACTTGGTGGCACACTGGTTAAACTGCTGTACTGAAACCAAAGCGTTGTGAGTTTGATCCTGACAGTGATCAAGGTTGACTCAGCCTTCCATCCTTCTGAGGCTGGTGAGATGAATACCTAGCATGTTGGGGGCAAAATGCCAATTACCTGTTAAGAACCCAGAGAGTACACCAAGCACTATGAGGTGGTAAGTGTTATGTATGTTAACTGTGTTTTCTGACAGGAGCGGAATGTATCTTTTCTCATGTATCTATTCTTATGCAAGTAAGTGGATCGAAAAATGTGCACACTCTGTTAGCCAATGGGCTTGGTGTATTATTGTTACTGTTACTGTTTATAGTGTATATAAGTCTGAGTTTTGCCCCATCCAAACAGTGTTCAAACCTCACAAATAAAGAGCTGAATTTCATTACTTCATTCGTCTGCTTCTTCATTCCTTGAACACTAAAGTAAGGTAAAGGTTTCCCTTGCTCGAAAGCCAGTCATATCTGACTCTAGGGTGCAGTGCTCATCTGTTTCAAAGCCGAAGAGCCAGCGCTGTCTGCTGCTGCAGACATTTCCTTGGTCATGTGGCAGGCATGACTAGACAACGGAGCGCACAGAACACTGTTACCTTCCCACCAAAGTGGTCCCTATTTATCTACTTACAATTTCTTGCTTTCGAACTGCTAGGTTGGCAGGAGGTGGTATATACATGTAATTGCTATTGCTACACTAACACAGAGATGGGAAGGGCCAGCATTAGCAAATATTGCCTGCTTTGAATCTAAACAGCCAATCAGTAGGCTAATCGTTTCTTTCCTCCAAAAGATAACTGCTTATTTGTGTTGTCTCTATGTGTGGGTGCAGGGCCATAGCCAGGGGGGGGGGCAAAAACCTTCCTGAGCGAACAGCCCCCCAACCCACTCTGTGGTGTCAATGTTATATATGTGAGTGTGACCTTGTTGCCCCTCCTGATAAAATTTTGCCCCTACTGAAAATCCCCCCCCCCTCTAGAAACCTGGCTACAACCCTGTGTGGGTGTTGTATGTGTACTACTAGTTCTGTTTAGTTCAGGGATGGTGAACCTTTTAGAGGCCGAGTGCCCAAACTCAACAGGCTGCCATCTACGCCACAGAGTGGTGGTGCAAACTCTGTGCTCATGGGAGAGAGGAAGCACTCCCATTGGGTTTCTGGGCAGAGGGGTGGGGCGAACTCTGTGCTGGGGGGATGGAGGAAGTACTCCAATTGGGCTGCTGGGCAGAGGGGTGGCACAAACTCTGTTCTGGGTTGACGGCATGTATGCCATAGAGAGGGCTCTGAGTGCCCCCTCTGGCATTTGTGCCATAGGTCCTCCACTACTGGTTTAGTTTGTCTGTCTGACTGATTCGGTTGTCTTTCTGACTGAAAATGTTTTAAGCTAGTAACTCAGTACCTTTTTGCAATCATCGTTTGCTTGATTGGAGAACAGATGCTTGTAGATATCTGGAAAGAGATCCAGAATCCACGAAGAAGATGTCAGATGAAAGCATAGAAAGTTACTGTTTCCTACCAAGTGAGCACATTTTCCTTTGTAAGCATAACAGTGGACAGCTTATTTTATTTGGGCAAGTAAAAATATGCTTGCTTAAAATTCTGTGCAGCCTGTAGTCATGAGCACATTCGTTATGGAGAACGATTGTATTCCATACCATGTGGTTGAACTTTGTCATAGTATTTTATGGGATAAAGTTGGTGACAGTGTTTTACTGAGTTAACTCTTTACATAGACAATCAAATTAGAACTTCAAGAGGCTTTGCACCTCTTCTGCCACCACCCCAAAGTGTGAAAGGAAAATTAATCACAGCTTTTCTGAAAAGAGCATGGTAGGTGTGTTTTACATTCAAAGGTAGATTCCTCTTAAATCTGCTATTTTATCTATTTCTGTTGCTCAGACACAAACTTGGAGAGAAAGCTTTTCATCCCCAGTCTAGTGACATCCTGCCTCTCCTCTAACCCCCAGCCATTTCTTGGCATCTTTCAGGAAGAGACTGCATGATATTTATTTATTTTCACACTTTGGAAAGCAAAATAACATCTCTCTGCCTTCAACAGAATAAAGGAATAAAATCAAAGTAAATTGCACCTGTCAATGATTTTTCCCTTTAAAAAATGAAATAGAGCTGAAGTTGACTTAGGATATAGATCTCTATTCCCTCAGTCATTTTTGTGATATTTTTTCATAAACTCAGCTGCTTCTGCTTTGCCCTCTAATAATACTCAGAAGGCTTATTTCCCCTGTATAACTCTATGTAAACACAAAGTTGAGAGAAGGGTATTTAGACTCATCCTTCAGGAATGCTGCTTGCTAGAAAATGCTTGTTTACCCAAGTCAGCAACGTTGAAGAATATAATGTATTTTAGGATAATAATATTAATAACAATACCAACAACTCTAACTGCTGCTACTAATAATAATAATACTGCAAAGCAAATTGAGATATCCTATGATGCACGATTTTTTAAAATTTACTATGAAAAGTCTTAATTTTCTGTTGCCTACTTAATCTTAAAGGACTTAAAGGACTGCAGTGGCTCAATTGGCTAAGACGCTGACTGGGAGGCGGATGGTCAGCAGTTCGATTCCCGAGTACTGCAGGATGGAATGAGCTCCTGTCTTTGTCCCAGCTCCTGCCAACCTAGCAGTTCAAAAGCAAGAAATTGCAAGTAGATAAATAGGGGCCACTTTGGTGGGAAGGTAACAGCGTCCCGTGCGCTCCGGTGTGTAGTCATGCCTGCCACATGACCACGGAAACGTCTGCAGAAGCAGACAACGCTGGCTCTTTGGCTTTGAAACAGAGATAAGCACTGCACCCTAGAGTCGGATACGACTGGCTTTCGAGCAAGGGAAACCTTTACCTTTACTTAATCTCTGTTTGGGTTTTGCCTTTCTAAGAGAAATATTTTACAAATGCCTTCTTGAAGATGTTGTTCAGCACATTTTTTAAAAAAATAAGCAAAATAGACCTTAATGCTTGACAATGTTGGTTCTCCATGGTTGACTGGAAAGGGATATTGAATTGACTTCAGGGTTTTCTAACTGTATTGTCTGTGGTGGTTTGGGTTGGAGAGGGGGAAGCAGTATGGCTGCATTCCCATACTTAATCCTAAATTCTGCAATGTCAATAGAGTGTTGGAGCTAGCACACTGGCTCTGGAGAATTGAACCTGCAACTTCTGGCTTTGCAGCCAGATACCTAAACTACTGAGCTCTAAAGTTTGGATTAAATAAATTGATTACTATGCAATAGTCTGTCAGCTAATGGTAGCAATCCTAATTTTATTTGCAAAACTCATCATTTTATGACAGATAGAGAAAGCCCCTATCTTTATTCTAAAAAATAAGTGGCAAGTTATTTTTTCTCTATTTATTATTTATTGTGCAATTATTTATCACATATTTTAACAGTGTCTGCTTTGTCAATTATTGTTCAATTGATTAATTGCTCCAATTTCACCATCATTTTGTGTCCCTTAAATCTTAACCGCCTAAAAATAAATGAGGATGGCTCCAAGTTGAACTTTATAATTGGAAATAGCATATTTATTTGAAAGAGAAATAGGAGAAGAAGAAGAAATGAAGGAAGGAAGGAAGGAAGAGAATCATAGAATTATATAACTATTCTATGGGAAGGAACCCCACATGACATGCCAGGGATGGGATTTTTGGATTCAAGGAATTCTAATCCCATTATTTGTTGGTAACTCACAGGCTGAATAATGGGACCAGGAGCCCTCAGAAGTATAGACAGTAAGTTGCTCTCACTTCCATGCCACCCCTGTGCCACTTCTGTAAACTATTAGAAAAGTGCCATGCTGCATTATGGGAAGCATGAGTATTCCCTGAGACTAAAAAAGATGTTTGGGTAATGAGTTCTGACAGAAGCTACCTTCATCAGATTCAGAACTTGCTTCTCCCATGTACCTATGTGAGTCACAGGGAATCCTCACGACTCCCATGGTAAACCAGGGGACTTTTCTAACAGTGTGCAGAAGCAGTGCAGGAATGGCATGGAGAGGAGGGCATGCTCTGCCTCTTGCTAGATTGAGGGCATCTGGTGCCATAATTCAGGTGGGGAGGGAGTGGGTTGCCAGATTAATAGGTCTGAGGGTTCTTGAATTCTGAAAATCTCATCTCTAAATCCTAGCCCCAGCCAAAGCATAAAATCCACATCTAAAGAATCCCTGACAAATTGTCATCTGACTAATGTTTGAAATGTCTCTGGGTCTCCAGCCCTCCGGGAAAATTTATTTCATTTCTAAACAACCTGTAAGGACCAACAGTTAGATTTTGCAATTTTTAGTGGTCTAAGAAAGGTATTACCTGACCTTGCCTTCAGTTAGTCTATCCAGTTTAGTTATTGACTCCATGATGTGATTGTCCTTGCATGCCTTCCTTATAAATTTCCTTCATGAGTTCTTATCCAAATGTGGTTTTTAATATGTCAATTCGGATTGTTCTACAGATTGACCTACAGCATGGAAATTTCAAGATGTTGTATACATATGGTTATATGAATTATTTACACCCTGCTACTATCATTGCTAACTGTGACTCTTCTGTGCCAACATTCCTGTGCTCTTAATTGATCTTTGATCTTTGTATCTTCAGTAGGTGTAAGAAACTTTTTCCAATAGTCTAGACCTGCGGAGCAATTCAAAGGAGTGCAGAAAGCAGTCTATTATGAGAACATTTATTTTGGTGGGTTTTTTTAAAATGGTGAAAACACTGCTTATTTAAACAACCATCAGTCATATGTGGTCTCATTCTTTCCTTAAATAGCAAAATGATCTTATTTGCATTTCCAAAATGAATAAATGGATAGGATAATAGTTATATATCAGTTTCTGTATGTTTCTAAATTTTTCAGTATAATCAGGAAAATATAACATACAAAACCTGTGCATTCAAAGCAGGATGCAGATAAAAGAGTGTATTTCAGGGAAATGTGCATATAAGATCCATATGTTAAAGCAAACTATATTAAAAGATAAAACACACTTTATGGTTTTTAAAAAGCAAATAATTAAAAGGTTTATAGTAACTGGATGGAAAGCATGTATGCCTGAATATATCTGGACATCTCAGGGTTAATGTGTTGTAATAAAAATGAGGCAAGATGTGGAAGGAGCCTATAGTGATTTAAGAAAGGTTTAATGGAAGGACTGAAAGATTGAATAAGGAATCCACAAGAGAGAGGCATAAAAGCATTAAGATTGAGATACACAAATGTTATGGTCTCCTTCAAGAGTGATACAGCAAAAGACTTCCACCTGATATTGATCAACACAGACTGTTGCATGGACTCACCTTATGGCCCAGAGGACAGCAGGCTCTGATGCGAACATGGATCCCAGAGTTAGACCACTCAGAAGCCTGTAACAGCTCCAATAAGATCTAAAGTATTCTTTAGTTTCTATGCTCTTACATCATATAAGAACTCCATTTTATATTGAGTGGGACTTACATTCTTAAGGCTAAAATGAACTGTGTTTTTAGTTCATTGTTGCCAAAGTCCTAAGTTGGGCTTTGTCTTTTTCTGTCAATGTGCTGATACAGGTCGCCCCCTCCCCCTCAATATCTGTGGGTTCAGTATCGACAGTTTCAGTTGTCCGTAGGTCTAAAAATACTCAATAAAAGTTCTGAAATACATACTGTATATATTATGTACAGTACAAGAGCTGGCCACTAGATGCTACTCTCTGCAATGTAAAATATAGGGTTCACTATTATCTACGGTTTCAGATATCTGTAGTAGGTCTCAGAATAGTTCCTCCCTGTATATAAGGTGTGTGTGTGTGACCTGTACAAATATAGCCAGGATGACTGGCACTCATAGCCTTTAAACACACAGTGAAATGTACTGCTGTGATATAGAGATAATCCTCTAGCTATGATTCTGCAGGCTCCTTTGCTGAGATATGGAACTATACATACATTTGCATATTTCTAAAAGAATTCTTCTGGGGTGTGCAGGATGAGCACATTCTTCATAATCATAATATTCCTAGCAACTAACTTAAATCACAACCTAGATAAGGCTACTCAGTGACACTGCAATCTGAAGAGAATGTGGTTCAATCACATTCTGGTACAAGCACAAAACTCATACATTACCACTTGCCCATTGCACTTCCAAAAACATCTTTGAACCAAACTGTATGTAACAGATAGCCTATCATTCGAAACTGAAATCTGTTATATTCCAGATATGTGATTCTGGCAGACTTTTGTGTATGAGCTATCATACTTGCTAATGAAGCTTCTTCTTACCTCCCAATGACTGACCGTAAAATAAAGAAAGCTGATTTGCAAATTGGGGTGTGTATGTGAAAAGCTCTGCAATAGGAATCAGATATTCTCAAAACTTAAAGAATTACTTCTTCTTCTTCTTCTTGTTCAGTCACACAGTCGATTCCGACCCTTTGCGACCCTATAGACCATCGTCCTCCAGGCACCTCTGTCCTCCATCCTCCTCAGCCCGCCCAGCTCTGTGTCCACTGTGTCCACAATGCCATTTAGCCACCTCATGTGTGGTCACCCTCTTTTTCTTTTGCCCTCCACCTTTCCCAGCATCAAGGCCTTCTCCAGAGAATCCTCTCTTCTCATTTGATGTCCAAAGTACTTTAGCTTCATCTTTACTATTTGACCTTCCAAGGAGCAGTCAGGGTTGATTTCTTCTAAGATCGACCAATTTGTTCTCCTCACTGTCCAGGGGACTCTCAAAACTCTCCTCCAACACCACAACTCAAAGGCGTCTATTTTCTGTGTTCAGCTTTCCTAATGGTCCAGCTCTCACACCCATACATTACCACTGGGAAGACCATTGCTTTGACTATGCAAATTTTTGTTTTCAAGGCGATGTCTCTACTTTTCACAATGTTCCCCAGGTTTCTCATAGCTTGTCTCCCCAGAATCAGTCGTCTTTTTATTTCATGGCTGCAGTCACCATCTGCAGTGATCTTAGATCCTAAGAAAATAAAATCTATCACTACTTCTACTTCTTCCCCATCTATTTTCCAGGAACTGATGGGGAATGTTGCCATTATCTTGGTTTTCTTGATATTGAGTCTCAGGCCAGCTTTTGCACTCTCTTCTTTCAACCTAATCAGGAGCTTCTTTAGGTTTTTCTCACTTTCTGCCATTAGGGTGGTATCGTCTGCATATCTCAAATTGTTGATGTTTCTCCCAGCAATTTTGATCCCATATTGTGATTCCTCCATCCCTGCATTGCACATTATGTGCTCTGTGTATAAGTTGAATAAACAGAGTGACAAAATGCAGCCTTGTCTTACTCCTTTTCCTATTCCAAACCACTCTGTCATTCCGTGTTCTGTCCTAACTGTTGCTTCTTGTTTCATGTACAAATTTCTCATGAGGAATATGAGGTGTTCTGATATTCCCCTCTCTTTAATTACTTGCCACATTTTGTTGTGGTCCACACAGTCAAATGCCTTGGTGTAGTCAATAAAGCAGAAGTAGAATTGTTTCTGGTATTCCTTTGTTTTCTCCATGATCCAACGTATATTGGCAATGTGGTCTCTGGTCCCCCTGCCTCTTCTGAATCCAGCCTGCATCTCTGGTAGTTCTCTCTCCACATGCTACTGAAGTCTATCCTGTATTATCTTGAGCATCACCTTGCTGGCGTGTGGGATGAGTGAAATTGTTTGATAATTTGAACATTCTTTGGTATTGCCCTTTTTGGAACGTATACTGATCTGTGGCCACTGTTTTGTTTTCCAAATCTGCTGGCATATTGAATGCAGTAGTTTGATTACATCATCTTTTAGGGCTTTGAAAAATTCAACTGGGATACCATTATTTCCACTAGCTTTGTTATTTACAGTGCTTTTTAGTGCCTTTCTGACTTCACTCTCCAGGATGTCTGGCTCAAGTTCCATTTCCTCATCGTTGTTATTATCAGGAGTGTTGAAGTCCTTTTTGTAGAGTTCCTCTGTGTACTCTTTCCATCTTTTCTTAATCTCTTCTGCATCAGCTAACTCCTTTCCATCTTTGTCCCTTATCATGGTCATTTTTGCTTTAAATGTTCCCTTGATTTCCCCATTTTTTAAAAAAAGATCTCTAGTCCTGCCTCTTTTGTTGTTTTCCTCCATTTCTTTGCACTGTTCATTTAGGTAGTTTTCCTTATCTCTCCTTGCTTGCATTTGAAATTCTTTGTTGAAGTGATTGTATTTTTTCTTTCTCCTTTGACTTTTGCATTCCTTCTTTTCTCTGCTATTTTATGGGCCTCATCAGACAACCACTTTGCTTTCTTATGCTTCTTTTCTTTTGGTATGGTTTTCCTTGCTGCTTTCTGCATGATGTCCCACATCTCTGTCCATAATTCTTCTGGCGCACTGTCTATCAAGTCCAAGCCATTAATAGTAATAGTAATAGTAATAGTAATAGTAAATTTTAATTTATATCCCGCACTTTCTCGGCCGAAGCTGACTCAAGGCAGCCTTACAACATGTAAATACCATACAATATAATAATACAGTAATAAAGAAACATGAAAAGTAAATTCAATACAATAATCAACTCAGTAATAAACATGAATTAATCACAATATAAAGTATAAATTAAAGATACAATGGCAATAACCAATACAGAACAATCGATAAAAAGTACCAAAAACACAGTAACATATTCGCACAATATCAGGATAAATTACAGTCCAAAAAGATCTAATTTCAGTTCAATCAATATATAGTCATAAGAATAAATTACAAAATATAGGGCCCAGCTGGCCAAGAGAAAAGACCAGTCTCCAGCAGTGGGGCAAGAGCAGCAGTTCTTAAAACCGCCCAAAGCCCCACACAGCTGTCCATCAACTCCTCTCGAGGCCTGGCAAACTGGAGCTGAAGGGAAGGAGTCCGGGATGGCTGGGCGTCTGCGGCACAGGTCTTCTTGTAGCTACGGAGCCCAACGCACAGCTGTCTTGACTCCCCCCCCCCCCCGGTGAACTGGAGCCGAAGGGGGGGGGGGAAAAGGAGTCCGGGATGGCTGGGCGTCCGCAGCGCAGGTCTTCTTGTAGCCGCAGAGCCAAACGCACAGCTGTCTCAACTTCCCCCCACAGCAAACCAGAGCTGGAGGGGTGGGAAGGAGTCCAGGATGGCTGGGCATCTGTGGCGCAGGTCTTCTTGTAGCCACGGAGCCCAACACACAGCTCTCTCGACTTCCCCCAATGACGAACTGGAGCCGGAGGGGGGGAAGGAGTCCGGGATGGCTGGGCATCTGCTGCGCAGGTCTTCTTGTATTCGCGGAGCCCAACAAACAGCTGTCTCGACTTCCCCATGGTGAACTGGAGCCGAAGGGGGGGGGAAGGAGTCTGGGATGGCTGGGCGTCCGCAGCGCAGGTCTTCTTGTAGCCGCAGAGCCAAACGCACAGCTGTCTCAACTCCCCCCCCCACAGCAAACCAGAGCTGGAGGGGTGGGAAGGAGTCCAGGATGGCTGGGCATCTGTGGCGCAGGTCTTCTTGTAGCCACGGAGCCCAACACACAGCTCTCTCGACTTCCCCCAATGACGAACTGGAGCCGGAGGGGGGGAAGGAGTCCGGGATAGCTGGGCATCTGCTGCGCAGATCTTCTTGTATTCGCGGAGCCCAACAAACAGCTGTCTCGACTTCCCCCCATGGTGAACTGGAGCCGAAGGGGGGGGGGGAAGGAGTCTGTTCCTCACCTCCACCATGTATTCATTAGGGATGTTGTCTAGGTCATACCTTTCTGGCCTAATTGTTTTCCCTATTTTCTTTAGTCTAAGCCTGAATTTTGCAATCAGTATATTGTGATCTATGCCACAGTCTGCTCCAGGTCTTGTTTTTGCTGACTGTATGGAGGTTCTCCATCTTTGACTGTAGAGTATGTAATCAATTTGGATTCGATGTTGGCCATCTGGGGATGTCCATGTGTAAAGTTGCCTCTTGTGTTGTTGGAAGTGGGTGTTTGCTATGACTAGTGCGTTCTCTTGGCAGAACTCTATCAATTGTTGCCCTGCTTCATTCTGAGTTCCAAGACCAAACTTGCCTGTTATTCCATTTACTTTTTGATTTCCTACTTTGGCATTCCAGTCTCCTATGATAATGTGTACATCATTTCTTGGTGTCTGTTCTATGAGGTATTGTAGGTCATAGAACTGGTCAACTGTGGCTTCGTCTGCACCAGTGGTCGGTGCGTAGACTTGAATTACTGTGATATTAAAAGGTTTGCCTTGGATTCTGACTAACATCATTCTATTGTTTTTGAGATTATATCCCATTACTGCTTTTCTCACTCTTTTATTGACAATTATGGCTACTCCGTTTTTTCTGAGGTTTCCTTGTCCACAATAGTAGATATGATGATTTCCAGAGCTGAATTCACCCATCCATGTCCATTTTAACTCGCTGGTTCCCAAGATGTCAATGCTTATTCTTTCCATCTCATTTTTAACCACTTCCAGTTTTCCTTGATTCATAGATCTCACATTCCATGTCCCTATAAAGTATTGTTCCTTGCAACACTGTATTTCTCCTCCCCCTTTCCTGTCCCTCACCCTCTTCCGACCTGCTGCATTAAGCATCCTGTTTCCTCTAGACTGTTCCTTTGTTTTGCCTTTTGTTTTGGTCAATAGGGTTCTCTTGGAAACTTTGCAGCATGGTTTGCCGGTTTATACACCAGTATCCTCCCATCATACATGTTATCACAGTTTAAAAACATTTTAAAGACAAAGTGTTATCATGCATATTATCACTGTTTAAAATGCAGTATCAGAGTAGAAGTTTAGCTAATATCAAGTCTCTACTGTAAGTTATATCAAGTCTCTACTGTATCAATTCACTCTATAAGTCAGTTTCTTGTAAAGTTGCTATGTCAGTTGCTATGTATTTCATTAGTCATTTCAAAACTAGTCATCAACCTTGGTATGAAAAGGAAAACCTTGGTATGAAAAGAACAGTCCACTATATCAAGTCAACAATTATAAAGAATTCAACTAACTAGTGATATGTCTAATTAGGCCAACTGTGTTCCCACAGCCAACTGCTCTGACATCAACCAAAAGGGCACAAGAAAGATAAAAACTGGCATATTACCAGTTAAGATGGTGGTCATAAAGTGCAATACTTCTCGCTTGATAAACTATTTTGTTTGGTGGCTCCTGAGTTGTACCGTTTACAAACAATATTTGTGTTTTTTAAAGCGCTGTGAATTAATGACTGATGACCTATGACAGTCACATTGTATAAACCTATGAAGATGCCATTGTGTGAACTTTGTCACTGGAAGCATCCCTGAGAGCCAGGTGCCTCTGAAATACCTGTCAAAAAGACATTTACTCATAATGTCTCGCTTTAGTGACTACAACTTCACCATGCACGACAGAAAATAAAAACAAAGAACTCCACATGAGAACAATGGCTGCACCATATCAATGTCCCTGACAACAATCAGCAGATAGAGTTCTAATATGGAAAGAGGAAGGCTGCTCTCAGCAGAAGACCTCACAAGATTAAGAAGTATCCAATGCAGTGAATGAAAGTTTGTAAAGAAAGTACTGAACACAGATCTCCTATAGTATCAAAAGGAAAATTTATGCATTGCCTTTGAGTTCAACTTCTCCATTAAAGCTTTTTTCCCTATAATCTAGGGAGTTCTTATCTTGGTGACTTATGATGTTATGGAAGGGCTCATGCATGGAAAATGTCAATAGAAATAGTAACTCTAGAAGGGAAGGGCCTCCTAATTAGTCCCCATTTAGATTTTATGATGGCTTTGAGATCTGCTCATCCTGACAGTGCGCACTCTGGTTACATATTGTTCTAGCCTGAGGGAACCATAGGAGAATCCAGATTTATTGTACCTATCATACCAGCATATTTCATTTGCCATTATGAGCAGCCATCTCGCAATGATGCAGGAGTATTTATTACAGATTAAATTGTAGGACCTGGATGGTTTAGTGAGGTTCTTGAGGTATCATTTATGTCATTAACTGGCTCATTATCAGATCTGCAAATCTCAATTCCTTTTTTTTCCTTCTCCCCCACCCCCCTCATTTCCCCCCTTTCTTCATTTTTGTGCCTTCTGTTTAAGAGCAGGGGGTCTGAGCTTCAGTTTTGTGTGAGAGAGTCCATGGGCATCAGGTTTAAGCACACGCTGCACAAATCACTTACATCCTTTTATTTTTTTAACACTGTGATGAATGCACCACGATGATGATTTTGAGAAGGGTAGGCAAATTAGATCTTAATTGTCGGAGACTCGTAAATTACAACACCAAATAATTATCTGTGGGGTTACATAAAAAAATAGGAGGGAGGGAGACACAAATCTCCCAGATCTTGAGATAAAATTTCATCTGATCATCTCCCATCTTTTTAAACTGAATTTCTCCTTTAAATGAGAGTTTTGTGGGGAGGGGGTGGAATCAGAGGAAGGTATTAATAGAGGAAGTAATTAAGTGTTATTATTTAAAAAGAACAGGCAGCACAGCTCTGTTACTATAGGCAAAATGGCACTGTAACCCTTCCCGTATGTTACAAAAGCCTCTCTGTGGGAAAGAGACTGGGAATAGGATTTAAGCAGACATGCCAATATTATTAACAATTTATTGTCTAAAAATAATATTTATTGGATTTGTAAGCTTTCTTTCTTTCTTTCTTTCCACCCACCCAAAGGAACACTCTCTAGGGAACCTTTGCTGAAATGCTGCCTCTTCTGGTAGATTTAGCGAAATTATTTGAATTTATTGTTTGACTCAACTTGTATGTCCTTCCTTGTTGGTATTTGCCCTATTTACTCTCTGATATTGCTTTTTCATAAAACCCAGCAAATGGCATTTAAGTTGTTGTTTTTTGGTATTAAAATGCACCTCATACAAGCCCAGAAGTGCATGCAGGGTGCTAGGTTCAGGTCACAAATTATAGGGGCAATAAGGGCTCTTCAGTGTGATTGGTTCGAATTAATTGATTTGTTCAATGTGCAGTTGCTGAAAAGCTGCCTTAGATTTGGAGTTGGGGGTGGGGGATGATCATGGCTTACAATCACTGTATTCCTTTCTAACATTTCAGATCATCTGGTTAGGAGGGTAAAAACAACTTGAATGTCTGATTTTCTCTGCTTTATAATTAGGCCCAGCAGTTTCAAGGGAAATGTGTTTGTATGGAACTGGTGAGTGGAATGTAGGAAGCACTGAATTGAACTGTGTTTGCTTTCCTTCCAAAGCACTCTTGACTGGCATTTCTTTCACACTTTGAACAGTGACAAATCTAGATTTTCCACCACAACACCTTTGATAGACAGCTGTTGTCAAGCCAATTCATTTGGAGAAGTAGACTTCTATAATGCATGTGTAACATATTTACCACATCAGAGAGCAAACAAAACAAAACAAAACAAAACAAAAAAGACAAGAAACATTATGGCACCCTAACATATGTACACTTTAGGTTCACACAGAGTGAGGGCAAATTCAACAGGTAGGGAAGTACATGGATTGAACTCCGGGACTTGTGAGAATAGTTTTTAGATCTTACTCTACATTATTATTTTTTAAAAATTATCAGAGAAAAGAAAGCTCTTCCCCCCTTTTTTATTTTCTGTGTAAACTGCTAACAGATATCCTGAAATAAAGGTTAACCCCTAAAATAAAGTTTCTCTGGCAAGTCTAGTGGGTTTGAATAAATGGTTTGACTGAAATGTTATATTTGTGAAGGCAACTTAGTTAATGTTATTTTGCTTTATTTCAGATGACCCACCTCTTACATATAGGATTGGTCCTAATTTGGGAGAGGGGTTTGTGAATTTATTCCTTGATATAAATAATGAAGAAAACTAGGGAAAGGATAAAGCGGTTGAGAGCTGAGTAGAGAGCTCAGGGGAAAACAAGGCCTCATCATTTGTCTCCTGAAATTCTAAATGAACATTAAGTGAAACAAATTTAATGTATGAGATTAAAACCAGAAGAGCCGTTCAGGAAGTACGCTCATAGTATCAAGACATATGACTAGCAAAATCCTTTCCCATGGTACAAATATTGAAGAATCAAAGGTCAGATTCCTCATTTTCAAGCTTTCAGAAGAGCGAAACAAAATGTAATAGGAACAAATGAAGTATTTTTACTTTAAAAAATCTTGTAAAAGACGCCGTTTAGGTACTTTGCATTATACTCATAGATCAGGAGAGCAACTCCTTGCCTTGTTTTCAGTCATCCTTCCACAAAAAGGTGCGACTGAAAGACATACAATATGTATCTATTTTAAACCAGGGGAAAATTCACAATAGAAATTCAAAATGTAAATATCTGGATAGTGTTTTATTTGAAATAAATTCAGCTGATGGCAAGTCATCGCTAAGGCTGCCATGGTTTGCTAAATAAAAGAATTGTTTGGCTTTTGCGTGGGAGACTTGTTCACCAGTGCTCATTTTATTTTACAATTTAGGGTACTTTTAAAAAGATATCCAAATTAAGGCAAGCAAAGGGAGATAAAAACACCACTAATTATGTCTTCTACTCACAACTGTTATTTACGTCTAATGACCACTTTAAACAACACTCTGCATTTCACGTATGAGACAAAAGCTCTGAAATTTATTATATTATATTATATTCTTGACTGCCCTGCAATACTGTTTATAATGCTTTAGGTAAATTTAGACGCTGTCTTGCTCTTAAACACAGCTAAAATATGCTATGTTTGTAAGGGGAGCATCCATAAATATAAAAATGCTTGAAATATTCTTCAGTAATTCCCCTGATAAATATGTTAAAGTAGGTTGGAAATGGATTGCAATTATATTTTTCGTCTTTAAAAAGGCTCTACCTGAGCTGATGGCCAATTAAGGATAACTTAGGAGTAAATGAGAACACTTTCACACTTCTGTGTACTATAGGCACACTTGAATAAATAAGATCCATAATTGCTATAAATAGGCTTCTAGATATTAAGGATTCCTGACTGCAGATTTCCTTCTTTCAGTCTCAGTACTTGATTTTCATAGAATAAACTTAACATCAAGCTTGCTTATAAATCTACATTTCTTTTATTTTCTTCTTCTTTTAGATTAGTCTCTAGTCTAGACTGTTCTTGTAGAAGGAATTCTCTCTCTCTTTCACACACACACACACACACACACACACACACACACACACACACACACACACACACACACACACACACACACACATTTTTACCCTGCACTGAGAGTTAAGACAAAAAATTTAAGGCAGAAATTATATTTTATATAATTTTGTTCCTTGCCTGGCTATAAAGCCTACAATGTTATGCATACATCCTTTTATTGCATTTGCATGGCTGATAAAGACATTTGTCTCATTCATAGAAGAGCTGATCACTTTAAAAATTGCCTGCACCAAAGCATAATTTCATTTTCATTGAACAAATGTGGATTCCAAGCTTTTTTCATCACTTTTTTTTAAAAAAATAAACCTTCATGGCAGTTTCCATGCCATTTGATAATTTCACATTCTGATAGATGTAGAAAGCCATCTTTAAGCTTCATGTGGTTTACAGAACTGATAGATCTTTGTATTGATAGGGAATGTATTTCTGCTGAGTATCAGGATGGGGTAGAGGGCAGAAGGTACCAAATCTTTGGAAAATTCCATATTTCATTTTGTGTGTCTCTTTTAACTCTTGAATTAAGTCTTATATATTCATCATATACTGGATGAAACACTAGAGAGAAGCTCTTGGGGAGAAAGAAGATGGATAAAAAAGTATTTTTAACATGCCCAAATATTTTCAGTATGTTTGTGATTTGGGTCTCTGACATACCTGTCAAGTATCCCGTTTTGCCCAGGAAAAACCCCGTAGTTTAGAGCCCCTTTCCCCCCAATCACATATATATTTTTAATAATCTCCCATATATATAAATAATCTCCCATATATATAAATAAATAAAAACTCAGGGACATGTAAATCTCCCGTATGTTATTGTTCTATATCTTGATTCATGAGGTGTGAGCTTTATACCAGAGCAGAGGAGTGTTGGGCTCCCCCTGGTGGAGGAAGAACCACCCCGATTGGCTTATTGACTTCCCTTTAACACCCTCTTTCTGAGGAGAGAGAGGGCTTCAAGAATATTTGCATACAGCATAAACAGCATACTTCCGTGGTTTTCTCTTAAACACAGAGTTTTTAAAAAATGAAATTGAGGCAGAAAAGGCTAAGGCAGTAGACATTTAACTGATTAAAGTGTAAAAAACAGTTCCATGAAAAATCACCATAATATGAAATGCAGTCAAATAGGGGGAGAATAGGGAAGTAAGGCTGGCTTATAAACTGCTTTTTACCCTATGAGAGGAAAGCAGTCAAGCTAAGGGGTGGTTCTTCCTCCACCAGGGTAGCCCAACACTCCTTTGCAGCTCCTTCTTTTCTAGGATCTTGGGTGTGTCTGGATTTTGGAGAGGAAGGGGTGTGGCTTGGTGAAGAGGGGTGAGGTCTAAAATTTCCCTTATTTTAATATCCAAAACTTGACAGATATGGTCTCTGCATGTGAATGGATGATACTTCTTGGTTCTGATCCAGTGATGGGCACCATTTTTTACTACCACACCATGGGTGTGGCCTAACTGGTGGGTGTGGCCTAATCAGTGGGCATGTGATTAGGTGGCTAATCTAGTCATGCCTGCCACATAGCCTATGAAAACATCTGCAAACACAGACAGCACTGGCTCTTTGGCTGTAATTGGAGATGAGCACTGCACCCTAGAGTCAGATACGACTGGCTTTTGAGCAAGGGCAACCTTTACCTTTACCTATTGTTAGATCCAAAGCTGCCAGTCATATCTGACTCTAGGGTTCAGTGCTCATCTATTTATTTAATTTAATTTAATTTAATTGTCACATTTATATACCGCTCACTCGGCCAAAGCCAACTCAGGGCGGTTCACAATAAAAAAACAAAAAAAAACATGTTAAAAACAGTTAAAACTACCCACCCCCTAAAAACAAGCCAAAGAGTCAGCACTGTCTGTTTGTAGATGTTTCTGCGGACATGTGGCAGCATGACTAGACACCAGAATGTTGTTACCTTTCTCACTGAAATGGTTCCTATTTATCAACTTGCGGTTGCCAGGAGTTGGGACAGAGACGAGAGCTCAAATGGTCATGTCGGCCTTCCAGCTAACAAGGCAAGCTTCTTAACCACTGAGCTCAAGTGGCTAAGGCTTTGAGTGGAAGGTGGCAGGTCAGCAGTTGGAGACCCAAGTGCTGGATGTTGGAGTGAGCTCCCATCTCTGTCCCAGTTCCTGCCAACCTAGCAGTTTGAAAGCAAGAAATTGCAAGTGCTGTAGATAAATAAGGACCACTTTGCTCGGGTGGTGGTGGAGGTGGCAGCGTGTCCACCCCTGGGGGAAAGGGAGGGGGAGCTGACATCATGCCACCCAGAGGAGCTCACCTGCCTGCCCTGTGCGCCCCCACCGCCGCTCCTTGCCTCTTTCTAGCAGCAGCAGCTCAACTTTCACGATGCCTGGAGCTAGTCCTGCAGGAAGAGAACTTCCTGCAGGATGTCTGTCTGTCTGACTCTGGGCATTGCGAGAGTTGCCATGCTTGTGCCATGCTGCCTGGACACCTCTCGCAATGCCTAGACAGACATCCTGCAGGAAGTTCTCTTCCTGCAGGACTAGCTCCAGGCATCGCGAAAGTTGTGCTGCTGCTGCTAGAAGGAGGCAAGGGGAGCAGCGGCACAGGCGTGCGGGGCGGGCAGTCGAGCTCCTCTGGGTGGTGCATGATGTCAGCTCCCCCTCCCCTTCCCCCAAGGCCAGGCACGCACACGCTGCCACCTCCCCCCCCCCCCAGTGGCACCAGCAGCCTATTAAGGAGGCAGCAGCAGCCACTCTGGAGGAGAAGGATTGGAAGAGCCGATGTTGTCGGGTCGCCCGCTCTCCCGGGAAGAGGTGGGCGGGGTGGGGTGGGGAGGGGGCGTGGTCAGCCAGGTTTGCTACTGGTCCGGTTGGACCGGGGCGGACCGGCTGATGCCTAGCACTGTTCTGATCCCATCTGTTCAGTGGCTTCAGTTATCATTTGGAAAAAAAATTACTTTTTGTATAGATTAAAAACAGAAAAGTGGTACAATATTTATCCAATTAGTAGCTGGCTTTCCCCCATGAAAACCACCAAACAACAACAGCTGCTGCTGCTGCTGCTGCTGTTAATCTCTGTGTGATGCTTTATAGCCAGGGTCAGCAAGCTCCAGAAGGTCATTTTTATGACTCCCCCAAGACACAAGAAAAACAAAACATCAAAAGTGTAGGACAACTTCTTTGAGTGGGGAAATTTACCCTATGGAAGTGTGATTCTGTTGTGGCCCCAGGCGCACAGCAGAGCAAGCTGGCTTGCAGCCACTGCACATGAGGAAATTGCCTGTAGCAAGGGTTGCCATAATTCTCTCCCAACAAACAGGGACAGCTGTCCATCTGACATCATTGCATTCTTCAAACTGCATGTGTCACGGAGACCACAGCTCTAAGACCCCATGGAATCCCCCTCCAGGGCAGGCAGCCACCATCAGTTTTAAAAAAGCTGGTGTCAAGAGCTTGTTTCCCATATGATTCTTCTTGCAAAAGATGATTCTTGATGGCTCTATTTTTATTTCTTTTCCCATCTCTGCCCCAGCTCCTGCCAACCTAGCAGTTTGAAAGCAAGAAATTGCAAGTGCTGTAGATAAATAAGGACCACTTTGGTGGGAAGGTAAACAGCATTCTGTGCATTCTGGTGTCTAGGCATGCCTGCCACATGACCATGGAAATGCCTGCAGATGCAGACAGCACTGGCTCTTCAGCTATGAAGCAGAGATGAGCACTGCACCCTAGAGTTGGACATGACTGGCTTTCGAGCCAAGGTAACCTTTACCTTTCTCTCTCTCTCACACACACACACACACACACCCTCAAACCCCACAAGAAGATCCCTTGGAATGGCAATGCAGCCCATGGAGCCTCCATTTCCCTCCAGAAGGAGAAAAACAGGAGACAGGAAGGAACTTATTTTGCAGTGGACAACTCTTTACTTCCTGTCCTCCTTCTCTAGGAATAGCGACTCTACAGTATTTCCGGGATTTTTACATGTTTTTTGTTGAACTTGCCGGGACTGCTTCAACCCGGGAAAATCCCAGGAAATCGGGACATATGGCAACTCTACCTGTGGCAGACATAATATCCACAGCTGCTTTACTCAATACAACAAGATATATGCTTGCTGTCAAGCACTTATAATAACACCCAGGAAACATCCAGCCTAGACCCAGCAAATTATGAGAAGCTTAAATGAACACTGGTAGTATTCTGGCCCATATGGGATTTGCTTTAGCTGGACTTGCTTAGACTCATTTACACCAGGGCATGGTGGTGCAGTGGTTAAACTGATGTATGCAGCAAAAATATTGTGTGTTCAATCCTGACAAAGAATCAAGTTTGACTCAGCCTACAATCTTTTTGAGGTCGGTGAAATAAGTACCCAGCATGTTGAGGGCAAAATGATAATTAACATGTGAACTGCCCAGAGAGTGCACTAAGTGCTATGGGGAGGTATATAGGCGTAATTGCTAATGCTATTAGGAGGCTGCTGTACTAGGTTCAATCCCTCTGTTAATTTTAAATGCTTTTCAACATTCACCGTCAACCATTATAGCACCCTGGTAACGGAGACTGACTTCTAAGGAAGCAATCCAAGGTCAAGTTTTGGATGAGTTTCCAACTCCATTGCTCAACCCATACCAAAAGTGAGCACTTTGGAGTAGACTCCAGGACTGTTCAGTCATTCACAAAGAGAAGAATGTGGGTACAGAGGCTTAAATAAAGATAACAGTCACCCTAGCTCGAAAGCCAGTCATATCCAACTCTAGGGTTCAGTGCCCATCTCTGTTTACAGCCAAAGAATTAGCACTGTCTGTGCCTGCAGATGTTTCCTTGGACATGTGGCAGGCATTCCTAGGCACCGGAGTGCAGGGGATGCTGTTTACCTTCCCACTGAAGTAGTCCCTATTTATCTACTTCCAATTTCTTGCTTTCAAACTGCTAGGTTGGCAGGAGCTGGGTCAGAGATGGGAGCTCATTCCATCATGCAGTACTCAGGTCTCAAACTGCTGACCAGCCAACCTTCTAGTCATCAAGTTCAGCATCTTAACTATTTGAGCCACTGCAGTCCCTTCCAACGATTCCACTTCCTCCATGCTGCTTAACAGGCCCAGGACAAGACCCCATTGATAGCAGAATTGGACCCACTAATCTTAATGCCACAGAGACAGAAGCAGGGCTCAACCCCAAAGAAGGGGGAGTTCACTGTTCTATTCTCCACCAAACCAGCATTATTCCCCTTGCTCTCTGTTGTGTATAAGGTTTTATTATGTTTAAATGTAAAACTGGGAACCCAGAAGTGCGCCATTTCCAAAGGCGCCAAATTCAAAGCTATGTCAAAGCAGGAAAGGTCTGAACTCTGTATGTCCTCCGGAAGCCCGAACACTGTATATATATGTATATGTATATGTATATGTATATGTATATGTATATGTATATGTATATGTATATGTATATGTATATGTATATGTATATGTATATGTATATGTATATGTATATGTATATGTATATGTATATGTATATGTATATGTATATGTATGTGTATGTGTATGTGTATGTGTATATGTGTATGTATATATGTGTGTGTGTGTGTGTGTGTGTGTGTGTGTGTGTGTGTGTGTGTGCGCGCGCGCGCGTGTATATATATATACACCCCCATGTACATACTCCCCAGTCCGGAACCTGAGCTCAATAAAGATCACTGAGTTTAACCCAATTCTGCTGATTAGAATACTTCTTTCTCTGGACTCAACATTGGCGACGAAGGTGGGATATGGCTGCCGCCGCTTCTACATTCAGGTCTTTTGACCTCTCCAAGCCAGAATCGTGGCCTATGTACGAAATCCAGTTTGAAAACTTCATCATTGCCAAGGAGATCGAAGAAGACAAGCAGAAGGCAACATTCCTGGCCCATTTTGGGTTGCCTACAATTGAGCTCGTTGTGCACCTTCTCCTGCCACGAGCTCTGAAAGACACCCCCCTGAGAGACATTTTGGCTATCCTGCGAAATCACTGCAAGCCAAAGATTTCAATATTTCCTGCAAGAGTGGCCTTCTACCAATGAAATCAAAAGATCGAGGAATCGGTTGCTGACTACGTTGCTGCTCTTCGCCAAGCCGCAGTGCCATGCCAGTGGCAAAATCTAGACAAGGCCCTCCGCAACCGACTTCTTGTTGGCCTCAGAGATGAGGCAACCCAGCGTCTCCTGATGAAGAGGGATGCACTGACATTGAACCAGGTCTTCAAAGAGGCCCAGGCAGCCAAGGTCGCCAACACCGTGGTAAAGTTCTTCCAAGCCCAGCCTGCTGCATCGGTCCAGAAGGAAGCGACGGTCCACAAACAGCATGGCTCCAGTCCCTTGTCATCCTTGGACGAGTCAAAAGAGGGTGACGATGTTAGTAAGGTCCACTATAGACACTCTGAAACTTTCAAGAGCTCCATCGCTCCATGTCAGGGCTTGGAGAGCAGACACCCCTGTGCCCATCGCCAAGGTGTGCTGCCAGTGCTCCAAGGGTCATCTAGGAAACAAAGGTCATCGCCGGACAGAGCACCTGATTTCCAAGGTCTACACAAGACAAAGTGCTTCATCCTATGTCCACGCGGTGTCCGAAAGGTTCTTCATCATCTCCCAAAAAGAGTTCCTTCGTCTTCCGCCTGCAGCCTGCCCGAAGCTGCGGGCTCTCCAGGTCAACTTGAGTGATGTGCAGGGTCATCGCATCCCTGTGCTCAGGATTGGCACATTTGAAGTGCACTTCAAAGCCATCATGGCTAAACTCCCGCTTGTCGTGGTCAAGGTGGCTAAGAACAATCTTTTGGGTACACAATGGTTTGGGCCCCTGGGTATTGCAATTTCTAGGAATCATGGGGTACAGGCTGACCCCATTCACGCTGCTTGTGAACACTACCCAGATGTTTTTCATGTGGGACTGGGTACGTTCAAGGGTCCCCCTGTTACCTTCGAGCTGGATCTGACTGTCCAGCCCATTCAGATGAAGCCTCGTCAGGTGCCTTTCGCACTCAAGGACTGCATTGACGTGGAGCTTGACAAACTGGTTGCCCAGGGCATTTTGGAGCCGGTGGACTCCGCTCCGTGGGAGACCCCCATTGTCACCGCACCCAAAGCCAATGGGAACATTCACATTAGTGCGGATTATAAATGCACAATCAATAAAGCTATACACACTAACTCTTATCCTATTCCAGTGGTCAGCCACTTACTGGCCACCCTCCATGGAAGAAAGTGTTTTGCCAAAGTGGACTTGGCTCAGGCATACCAACAGTTGCCGGTCACCCCCGAGTCTGCTCTGTGTCAAACTATCACCACCCATAGGGGTGCATTTCGTGTAAAGTGTCTACAGTTCGGTGTCAACGCTGCATCTGGCATTTTCCAGACCCTGGTTTAAAGGTTGCTTAAGGGTTTACCAGGGGTATAGCCTTATTTTGATGATGTATTGATTGCTGGGGAGGACAAGGTGGACCTAGTGTCCAAATAGAGTAAAGTGTTGGAACGATTTCAAAATGCTGGGTTACGTGTAAAACGGGACAATTTTTTTTTTTGTATGAGAGGTAGAATTCTTGGGGTTCAAAATTACCCCTGAAGGTGTTAAACCCTTTGACGCTAAGGTCAAGGCTGTGTGAGATGCTCCCTGTCCGACTTCCAAAACTGAACTGCAAGCCTTTTTAGGGCTTCTGAATTTCTATCACTCATTTCTTCCTTTCAAGGCCACCGTAGCCGAGCCTCTGCACCACTTACTAAAGAAACAAACTGTGTGGAGGTGGGGTCCTTCTCAGGACAAAGCATTTTGCGAGATCAAGAAGCTCCTAACTTCTGACGCTGTCCTCACCCATTACGATCCCCAAAAGCCCCTTATCCTGGTATGTGTTGCCTCCCCTGTGGGGGTGGGAGCCGTGCTATGTCACGACCTGGGGGAAGGGAAGGAGGCACCCACTGCCTATTATTCCAGGTCCTTGTCTGCAGCTGAGAAGAATTATGCTCCGATTGACAGAGAGGCACTGGCAATAATCGCTGGGACCAAGAAATTCCACGATTCCATTTACGGAAGAGCTTTTACAATCATCACAGATCACAAGCCATTGCTAGGCATTTTCGTGCCATACAAACCTACCCCCCACATTCTGTCACAATGCATGCTGCGCTGGGCCATGTTCCTACAGGCACACCAGTTTGACCTTCAGCATTGTCCAGGTGCCAGCATCAGCAATGACAATGCACTCTCCAGATCCCCAGTTGCAATCATGGGCAAAATTGAGATGGACCATCAGGTCCACATGTTAGAGGTGTTAGACTCCCCACCAGTGTCCGCTGCAGACATCGTGGCTGAGACAAGGAAGGATCCCCTCCTGTCAAAGGTATCCATGTGGGTTCAGAAAGGGTGGCTGCCACCACCTGTCTCTGAAGAGTTCAAAGTTTTTCACAGCAAATGTAACAAGCTATCTTCATAGGGAGGGAAACCGAAGAATTAAGCCAGATAGAAATAACCAGGGAGGAGAACCTTGCATGTCTTGTTAAACTAAATGCTAACAAATCACCAGGACCGGATGGCATCCATCCACGAGTTGTCAGGGAACTTAAAGATGAAATTGCTGATCTCCTAGCCAAAATATATAATCTTTCCCTCAAATCAGGCTTTGTGCCTGATGACTGGAAGGTAGCGAATGTAACACTTTTTTAAAAAAAGGATCCAAGGGTGATTCAGGAAATTACCGACTGGTCAGTTTGACATGTGTCCCAGGTAAAGTAATGGAAACCATCCTAAAAGATAGAATTTATAGGCACATAGAAGAGAAGGCACTGCTAAAGGAGAGCCAACATGGCTTTTGCAAGGGCAAATCATTTTTTAATTTTTTTATTTTAAATTCAGATTTCTATGCCGCCCAATCAGGTAAACCCGACTCAGGGTGGCTCACAACAAGTTAAAACATGCATAAAAACAATTAGACCATTAAAAATCCAACATACCCACCCACCTACCCCGTTCATCTTTAAAAACTACCCACATTAAAACTACCTGCATTGAACAATTAAAAGAAATTGGGGCTTATTTTATAAGCCAACAGGCAGGGAGCATCCTTCCATCTGGGCCCCACACCTGCCCCGCCAACCAGGTTTTTAGGTCTGAAAGGTAGCAGCTCTGTCTGCTCCCGCAACTCTATAGGTAGGAGGTTCCACAAGGCCAGTGCAGACACGGAAAAGGCCCTCCTTCATGTGCCAGAGAGACGAGCCCCTCTGGCAGATTGGACAATTAGGGAGCCCCTCCGGTCCACTCTGGTTTGATGGGCGGACACTCTTGGGACGATGCGGTCTCTAAGGTATCCTTGCCCACTACCATGAAGGGCTTTAAAAGTCAAAACCAGCACCTTGAACTGCACCCGGAGGCAAACTGGTAACCAGTGCAGCTCATGAAGTAATGGTGAGGCATGGGCATAACGCCCGTGCCACATCACCTCCCGGGCTGCGGCATTCTGGACCAACTGTAGCCTCCGAATGGTTGTCAAGGGCAGCGCATTGCAATAATCTATCCTGGAGGTGACCAGAGCATGTGTGATCCTGAGCAGGTAGTCCCAGTCCAGGAGCGAATGCAACTGACAGATGACACAAAACTGTGTGAAAGCCCTCCTGGCCACGGTCGCCACCTGATCTGCAAGTAGCAGCCCTGAATCCAGGAGGACCCCTAAGTTGGGTACCGGGTCTGTCTGGGGCAAAGCAGCCCCATCCAAGACCAAAGATGGCAGCTCCCTGGATAACACGGGACCCCCTATCAAAGCCACTCAGTCTTGAAGGGATCCAATTGTAGCCTATTGTCTCCCATCCAGACCCCAACCTCTTCCAGACATCTGGATAGGACATTGACCCCATCACTGGGGTCCCCATGGGCCGAGATATGTAGCTGGGTGTCATCAGCATACTGATGATACCTCACCCCATGGGAATGGATAATCTCACCCAATGGCTTCATGTATATGTTAAATAGGAGAGGAGAGAGTACCTCTTCATAAATGATCTAGAAGTAGGAGTAAATAGCAAGGTAGCCAAATTTGCTGACAACACTAAATTATACAGGGCAGTGAAAACTGTGAGAGATTGTGAGGAGCTCCAGAGGGATCTGTTGACACTGGGGGAGAGGGCAAAACAATGGCAAATGAGCTTCAACACTAGTAATGCAGAGTGATGCACGTTGGGGGGGAAAAAAACCAATTATATTTATAAACTGATGGGATCTGAACTCTCTGTGACAAACCAGGAAAGGGACCTTGGTGTCCTGGTGGACAGCTCAATGAAGGTGGCAACCCAGTGTGCCTCAGCAGTGAAAAAAGCAAACTCAATGCTAGGGATCATTAGGAAGGGTATCTATACCTATAAAATGGTGCATTAACCATTGGAATGTGACAAAGGATGTTTAGCCAGGCCCCACTAGCCCCGTCCAAGCCTCCGTGCACTCACCCGAACGGGGTTCGCAGGTAACTGTCGGGTTAAAATTTTGGCTAAGATGGCCGCTGTGTAACATCTAGTTTCGGACGCTCGCGCTCAACAAAGTGGTGAACGATGTGAAGGAGCGGAATAGAAAAATTTTCAAGTGGTAAAGCTTAAAGTTAAGATCCTTGCCTGTCTCCTTGGAAAGTTTGCTGAGCTTTTGAAGCTGGATGATCGAAGTTCGGGAGGTTTTTCTGGGCGGTTGAGCTGTGACGGCAGTCGCAGCTTTTCCGCTGGAGAGCCGAGGAACGGGATCAGCGAGAGTGAGGAGAAGGCTTTGGAACTGGTTTTGGAAGTGGCAAGAAGCGGCTGGAGTGAAGGCAATTTGTGTGTAAGTGCCTGAAGGGAGCTACATTCTTAGCTATAAGCTATAAAACCGGCTGAGTTTCTCAGAAGAAAAAAAAAGGGGGGGAAGAGCTGGAGGTACTGTAATGGCGACGGTCAGGGAAAACGAAAGTGATCGTGTATAGACTGTGGTTTTTTTTTTCTACATACCAGAGGACCGCGCCACATTCTGAGATCAATAAGGTGGATTAATTTTCCTTTTTCTTTTTTTCTACCTCCTCTCTGGACTGGAAAAGAGGAGAAGCTGTGGGAGTTTGTTTTTTTTCTTTCTCTTCTCTTCTGCCTAAGCTGCCTGCTCATTTAGGGAAGAGGGGGAAGAGGGGGGGCCTCTTCTCACTTCAAAGTTAAGGCACTCGCTGGAAAAGGGTGCTTTGATTATCCACTTCAAACGAAGGATTATGTGGCTTTGATTGCAGGGTTCCATCACTGTGTGGATTACAAATAGCTGCTCAACTTCTCACCTTAACCCCTTGGTGGCTGGATTTTTCTTTCCTTCTGAGCTCCCCCCCCCCCCCCTCAGCAACCTGATTAACTGTTTTTCTGAAGCCTTTTTGCTGTGGTTGGAAGACGTTATTTGACTGCTGGTTTTGTGGGAAAGGATTATTTGTGGTTAACAATTTTTACTTTTAAACTGCCTGTTTGGAGAGCTGTTTTCTTTTGTTTTCCTTTGTTTCATCGTTGTGGATTACAGTAAATTTTGGATCTTCTGCTGACATAAGAACTTGCCGGCTGTATTGGTGGAACCTATGGCTGCAGTGTAGTAAGCCTTACTGTATTGGAATTGTTATAGCGATCTGCAACATTGGGTTTGAAATATATTACATCACTATGGATAAAGGTACGAGAGCGAAAGCAAAAGAAGAAGAACAGGTTGTAAAACCTAAGAAGATTGAAAAAGCACCAATGGATGAATTTGTTCAGCCAACAGCTCTGCCCACAGTGTCATTGGACCAGACTCAAATTATGGTGGAAATTGGCAAGTTGTCGCAAAAAATGGAGAAAAATGAGGCTTCAAGGGTGAAAGATAAAAATGAAATGTTTAAAAGGCAAGAAAAGATGATGTCAACACTGACAGATTATACCAAAAAGGTGGACTTAAGTTTGAATAAATTTGAGGGAATGCTGAAAGTGGTTCAAATCGAGGTGGATGCGGTAAAGAAGGAAGTAAAAGGGACTCAGGAGGTGGTGCGGGACAGTAAGTTAAAACTGCAGGAACAAGAAATGAGGATAGATGCAGTCGAAGATATGATGAGAAAGCAGAACATTTTGATCCGTCAGGTACCGGAACGCACTCCGGATCTGTTAAGAGAGAGGGTGGTTCAGTGGTTAAATGGTTTAAAAATGGGGAAGGAATTTGTTCAGGAGGATTTAGGAAGTGTATTCCGGGTGGGTCCAAGAAGAGGGAGAGTGGCTCAAAGAAATGTGTTGGTTAAATTTGCAAATTGGGCAGATAAATTAAAAGTAATGGCTCATCTGAAAAGTGTTGGTTCAGATGCGTTGAAATTTGATGGCTCAGATGTAGAAGTCTACAATGATATTTCACTAAAAGAAAGAACATGGAGATATAAGATGAGGCCTGTTACTAAATTATTGATGGGTAAAAATATAAGGTATAATTGGAGATTTCCACAACAATTGCGCTTTTTCTATGATAAAAGAATGCAAGTTATTGATGAAGGCACTAATCCATTGGAATATCTGAGTTTGTTGGGATTGGTACAAGTAGATTCGGAAGAATGAAAAAATCTTAAGAAGGAAATGATGGATTCTGGAGCTTTGGGGAGGGAATATGGGAGGGAGGAGCCCGGTGGGGCAACAGGTGGAACACCACAACGAGGGGAGGAGGAGGAGGAGCCGTCCTTGATTATGATGGAGGAGGAGATAGGTAAGGAAGGATGAGCATTAGATTGTAGTAATCTTAATTATCTAATAGAGGTAGAATGGGTAAATAGCGCATAGCGCCGGCAGTAGGGCGCATCTTGCAGGTCCCCCCTCTCCCCTCTTTGGTTGACAGAGGCGACTTTTCGTTGGAAGGTGGGGAGAGTGAAAAATGTGTGTTTTATGTAGTGGGTATGGTGAAGGGTTTTTGGTGGCACGCCCGATGGAGAGTTTAAAGTTGGGAGAAGAATTTGGTTATGGATAGTATTAAAATAATATCGTGGAATGTGAAAGGTACAGGTTCTGTTCTTAAGAGACGGAGGTTGGAATCGGCGTTGAAAAAAGATAGACCAGATATTTTATTTTTACAGGAAACACATCAGAAATCAAAAGATACGAATAAACTTTATCTGGGTTGGATGCAACACTATGAGATGGCGTTTGGAACATCTAAAGCAAGAGGGGTGGCAACTATGATTTCTAGGAAGTTAGGATTTGAAATCACAAAAAAGATTGCTGATCACGAGGGTAGGTATTTGTTGTTAAGAGGAAAATTGGAGGATGAGGAAATATTGTTGGTAAATATTTATGCTCCAAATGACCACCAAGTAGTGTTTCTTGAAAAAATTCGGAAAATAGTGGAGTGGGAAAATGTTGCAAAAATTATTGTGGCTGGTGATTTTAATTTGATCAGGTCAGGAATGGATTGCACAAACATAGCTAGAAGTGGAATGGGTGTGAAAGGGAAGGCGATGGACAAATGGATGAAAGTTATGGGTTTGAAGGATTCGTGGAGAGAGTTTAAAGGCTTGGAAAGGGCATATTCCTTTTTTTCGCATGTACATGGGACCTACTCGAGAATAGATTATGTTTTTCTGTCGGAAAACTTAATTGGGGATATAGAAAGTACGGAAATTGGGATTATTAAGGAATCGGATCATGCTAAAGTATATTTGGAATTGAAAGCACCAAAAAATATTCAAAGAGTTAGAAATTGGAGGTACGATCCTAATTTGTTCAAAGATCAGAAAAGCAAAGAGGCAATTATGGAAAGTTGGAAAGAAAGTTGGCAATGGAATGATAATAATGAGGTTGATTTTAACATTATATGGGATACCATGAAGTCAGTTTTTAGGGGGGAAAGCATAAAAGTGGCAAGCCTCAAATATAAAAGGTATAAAGTAGAACACATAGAAAAAGAAAAGGAAATAAAACAATTACAGGAAGAACACGCAAAAAGTAAAGATAAAAAAATTCTCTTGAAACTACAAGGACTTAAGGCAGAAGTAATGGGTAAAGATATTGATAAAGTTAAACGAGACTTGATTTATTTAAATAGAGAATATTTTGAATTTAGTAATAAGAACTCAAAACTATTAGCAAGAGCAGCTAAGGTTAAAAGGGAAAAAAGAGAAATTGGGGTGTTAGTTGACAGGCAAGGTTTAAGGTGTAATAAGAATAGCGATAAATGTAAAATAGTTAGGGAATTTTACCAGGTGTTATATGCAGAAAAAGAAATAGATATGGAAAAGCTTAAAAGGATATTGGAGAGGCAGTTAGGGAATGGGATAAAGCAAGAGCATAGGGAGAAAATGGAGGAAAAGATAACTGATAAAGAGGTTAAGGGGGTAATAAGCGGATTGAAGATAGGGAAAGCCCCGGGGGATGACGGATTATCAACAGAGTTTTACAAAGAATTTAAAGAGGTGGTGGTCCCGAAATTGGTGAAGTTATATAATTATATACTAGATGGAGGATCAATCCCGACTTCATGGTATAACACTACAATTGTTCTTTTGCCAAAACCTGGTAAGAATTTGGAAAGAGTGGATTCGTACAGACCAATTTCGCTTATAAATCAAGATGCGAAGATCTTCACGGCAATATTGGCTAACCGTTTAAATAGTTTTATGGGGGAATATATAAATGTTGATCAAGTTGGGTTTCTAAAAGGACGACACATGGCGGATTTGACTAGAAGGGTATTAGATTTAATAGACAGTGTTAATCAAACAAAGGAAAAAGTGGGACTACTATCATTGGATATTTTTAAGGCATTTGACTCATTGCAATGGTCTTCAATTAAGGAAATAGTTAGAAAATATGGGTTTGGAGATAAATTTAATAGGGTTATTGATTTACTATATCAAAAAGGAAATGCCAGGGTTAGAGTAAACGAGGAGCTCACGGATGTGGTAAAGCTAGAGGCAGGCACTAGGCAGGGTTGTCCATTATCTCCTATTTTGTTTATAACGGCAATGGAGATTTTAGCTAAAAGTATAAGGGAGGATTCAAATATAGAAGGGATTATGGGTAATAAAGTGAGCATGTACGCTGATGATACATTGCTTATGGTGAAGCACCCGGAACAGGTAATGGACAGGATTAAAGATCATCTACAAGTATTTCAAGCTATAACAGGATTAAAGATAAATTGGGATAAATCTGAATTGATGTTGTGTAATTTGAAATTGAGCGAGATGGGTAGGACGGTGTCGACACTTAATATACAAATCAAAGATAAGTTGAAGTATTTAGGGATAATTATTTCAAACAAATTAGAAGAACTTAAACGATTGAATTATGACAGCTTGAGAATTGAATTTAGGAATAAAATACGAGAACTTCAGAAGTTAAAGCTGTCATGGTTTGGAAGGATGGCTATGTGTAAAATGATACTGTTACCAAAGATTAACTTTTTATTTGATACGCTTGCGATCCATTTAAAAGAGAAAGAAATCAATGAGTTTCAAAAAATGTTTAATGACTTTTGTAATGGAGGAAAAAAATCTAGGCTTCCAAAGAAACTATGGTATTTGTCTCAGAAAAAAGGGGGGTTGTGTATGCCAAACCTCTTAGTATATTACCGAGCATTTCAAGTCAAGAATGTTGTGAAGATCTTGGCAAGAGAAAAGGTAATTTGGGAACAATTGGAAATGAAAGAATACAGAAATATTGGAAACTTGAATTTTCTGGGAATGAAGGATAAGGTGAAAAGGTCAAATAATACTATGATGAAAGGTCTCATGGAGGTGTGGAAGAAGGTAAAAAAAGATATGGTTCCGAATCTCTCCCCAATCTTGGAATTGACTGATATGATGTGTTTCCCAATAAAATTAGACAAAGAAAAAATAGAAATATTGGATAAAAATGGGACGTTGTTATTGAAGGATTGGTTAAAAGCATGTGATGTTGATGCCGAGCGGAAAAAAATGTTTGAGATATTAAATTTGAATTGGTTTCAGAGGTTAAAGGTGGACAACTGGAATAAAAAATATAAAAGAGAACTAGGGTCAGATAGAGCACTTACGGAATTTGAGGAATTGGTAAGGAAGATTAGAAAAGGGGAAAGTAGTATTAAGGGTCTTGTAAGTAAGCTTTATAATATATTGAATAGAGGTGCAGATCCACAGGAGGATTTGAAATGGAAGTGGGAACAAAATTTGAATATAAAAATTGGGGAGACTGAATGGAAAAATAAATGGAAAAAGAGAATTATGAGAACAATGTCTGTAAGAATTAAAGAACATA